>OZ024881.1:11735823-12097703 GCA_964017185.1 Rugalucina vietnamica | reverse complement strand
CAGGCTACGTATATTTTCGGTACTTTCCGTTGGTTGTAATTGCAGAATGGTCCGCATCGACCGAAACTGCACCAACGTTACGGAAATTCCCGAATGCACCATCCGCCTTTCGTGGGCTTCCGTAGTAGCGTCCCCTGGGGTCATGTGACCCATGGGTATAAAAGCAGAGCGGAGTAGCTCTGGCGGCATTATTTGAATTTGATTCAAATAGTCAACTTGAGCTGATTTAGCCTATTGTTCTTGAATATTCTCGTATAACAACTCTCACTTGCTAAGTCTATAGCACCATCATGCCTAGACCACACCAGAAGGGTCCACTTGATGTAATCTCATAATCATTTTGTGTTGTTTAGACTTGTTGGTGCTGTGTTTATTTGGCATTTGATACTTTAAGGCTGGTTGGCACATGAATTTTATATTAATTTCTCTAAAGTATGTTTTCTAAAATAGCAAGAAATATATAGGAGAATATTTGAGTTTATTTGATACACTACTTTGTTAGTGTAAATTACATTATTGTTGGTGCATACCATCTGGAGGGTGCAACTTGTAAACTCTCACCATTGGTGTTGGTGCACACCATCGTTGGTGCACTTTAGATTATCACTCAATCATACATCTTAGTTGGTGCTCACCATCGTTGGTGCACACCATCGTTGGTGCACTTTAGATTATCACTCAATCATACATCTTTGTTGGTGCTCACCATCGTTGGTGCACACCATCGTTGGTGCACTTTAGATTATCACTCAATCATACATCTTTGTTGGTGCACACCATCATTGGTGCACACCATCGTTGGTGCATCTTAGTCTTTAGCAATCAAACTTCACTCTTAGGTTGGTGCTCACCATCGTTGGTGCTCTTAGTTATACAACCATCAAATACTATCATCCATCCTTGTTGGTGCACACCATCGTTGGTGCACCTTAACGAATAACAATCGCACCATCCCTCACACCATTGTTGGTGCACACCATCGTTGGTGCACTTAGTTATACAACCATCAAATACTAGCATCCATCCTTGTTGGTGCACACCATCGTTGGTGCACCTTAGCGGATAACAATCGCACCATCCCTCACACCATCGTTGGTGCACACCATCGTTGGTGCATTTTAGTAAATCACAAATTAACATATCCTTCGTACTTGTGCACACCATTGTTGGTGCACTTTGTACACATTATAGGGTTTCATATCTAACATACTAGGTTTGCACCATCTTGTGTTGCATTGATGATATGGTACTTTAGAAGTATTAGTGTAATAATATTGAGATTGAGACTCCCCCGAATATTATAAATCATTGGTTTAAGCCAGCACATCTGTATAAATGTTGAAATATGTATAGATATTGCTCACATTTAATAGAGTATGTTTAATTAAATTAATTGAAATTTAACCCCTCCAGACTTGACTCTATATCACTACCCTTAGCTAAGCTACCAGGCCAGGCGAACCTATGCAAATTATGCGACGATCCTAGTTTATCCTGACAAGATTATCTCGGCGCTAGGCTCCCGTTGCAAATGGCGACGATGGCGACCGCTAGCGCGAACCCTGCAAGTTTCTGCTCATCTATTTAGATGACATCATCATATACTCAAAAACATTTGAGGCTCACTTGGAAAATTTGCGTGAGGTGTTTCAGAGGCTTCGTCAAGCAAACTTGAAACTTAATCCGAAAAAATGTAGCCTTTTTGCGGAGCGTGTTTCCTTCTTGGGCCATCAGGTTTCCGAGGCTGGTATAGAAACCGATCCTGAGAAAGTTGCAGCCATCAAGGATTGGCCGCAGCCCAGAACTGTCAAAGAAGTGCGACAATTTGTTGGATTGGCATCCTATTACAGGAAATTCATTCCTTCATTTGCTACAGTGTGCAAACCTCTGCACAAACTTACTGAAAAAGACCAAAAATTTGTCTGGAATGATGAGACTCAGTCCGCCTTTGACACCATCAAAAGACTTCTAACCACAGGTACCTTGCCAATGGTGTAGTAGCAACTCCAAGTAGATTTGTCTATTAGTACACCAAAAGGATGCAGTGAATGGCCATCTCCAGAAATGAACTAGAATACCTTAGAATATAACTAACAGGATGGCGCCAACTTGACCTAAGTCTTAGAATATTATAAAGTAAACATCACCATTGATGGTGCAAGTAATGTAAGCATCAATGGTGCGGATCACCATCAATGGTGCAGATCACCATCAATGGTGCATGTCACCATTGATGGTGCAGATGGTGAGCAAATGACCTAGAAAGGTCTATAGCAGCGCCTGTCCGGCATGGTGACAGGTGCCTAGAGCTATTTCAAGCTCTTAAACAAGATGTGTTCTGATTAGTGCCGAGACACACTAATGACGTTCCGCTGGTGTGACGCTACTTATATAGTCGCGGAGCGATAGCGCGTGCAGCAATGGTGTGGCGCGAAACGACTTTCACCATTGCCGGAAAAAGCCGAGTGATACCGAATGATCAAAGGTGAATAAACAACGGACGAATTGAACTAAAATGAGCAAAATACAGCGAAACGACGGCATAAAACCTCTAAAATAGGGTCAGGTTATCATATTTACAGGTAATTCTAACACATCACACCCGGAGAACGCTTAGTGACTCGTATAAGATGGTTAATTTAGACGTCAAAGTTGGCACAGCATATTCCAAATACGGTCGTCCGACATGAACCTATTTTCGTGTTGAAAAACTAAGAAAGTAACAGACAGTAGCCTGGCTGAGGCTAGTTTCGTAACATTAGCCCCCTCTCCCACAGGACATGGTCCCCATGAAGAGCGACATGTAAGTACATAATCGAAAAATTTACATTTCTGATGAAATTTTGAAGATTCAGGTGTGGCAATAGGCTAATGGCTGTTACTTTTACATTCAATCACAGTAACTTAATACACTTACCAATGTTCGAAAACTTATTCTCATTAAACTTGTGAAAAGTCTCAGTGACATATATATTGTTATATAATTACTTATGATAAGTTCTGTCACAAAATGATCTTAAAATCAAAAATGTAGATTGTCGATTAAGCCCTTAAAGTGTGTGCAATTACAACAACAGACACAACAATATTATACAACTTTGGAATGAGACAATACAAATTTACAAGATTAAATTAAAGCATGTATTGACTAGATTCATTTGAAGGCATTGTACGTATTTTGCATTTTACAACGACAGTATTAAATACTAGTAAATTACACACTTTTGCATTCAGATTTATAATAGAATTCAATAATGAATCATTATTACATTCAGAATCATTAATACAAAGCATACATTCATCACCAATTAGAATTATGATTGGTTCATCTCTCATCCCACCTGGAATATGTAAAGTCTAGATAAATCTCACAGAAGATGACCTATGTCCGAAAGTCATTTCTCTAAGGCTTTATCAATCCTGCCATGGCACAACAAAACTCTAGTTAGTCTACAACTAATAACATGGCATGATAATGTTTTTCCGGAAACAACAAGACAGAAGTTAGAATGCATGGTTGACCAACCAAATAATAGACCCATACAAACACTCATGCCATTTGTCTCGAAAATACTAAGACATTGGTTCCAAGTGAGATTAGTAGCCAGCACACCAACAATTAACATATATATAAGCAACAATCTAAAACATTTTCAAAATTTTCTATACTTATTTGCATACTATTTGATCACACAAATCTGACAAATTTATGAAGCAACATAAATGTTCTTTGCATACAGACTGACTTTCCATACAATGGTACAGTAACTTCAAAAGCTCATCATTAAATTGAACTTGTTATTTTTGTTTAATACTTGTACAAGAAATTGCTCTAATACATATGATTATTCATTTTTACATAAATCATTTTACAGATCCAGGAAGCATGATGAGCGCATATGATTGCAATTTGTACTTTGACAGCCTATCATCTCTATATACCTACTCAGATGACACCTCACTGCATGGACACAGAGATTCAGAACAGGTAAGATTCACCAGGAGGTACATCTATGTTAAATTTAATCAGACCATAATGAAACAATAAATTGCGATCATTTACTCAGCATGCATAATAAAAATCATCAATATACATACTATACAAAAACAAACTATAGCACTCAGTCCCCAAGTCATGCGTTTAAATATCTTAAGACAAATTTAATTTTTCATATCCACTCATTCCCACAATTTATCTGTCATGAAAATTCTTATTGTGACTCAAACAGTTCACTACCAGTTTGAATGAGGATAAAAGAAGCAAAAGATTCCAAATGCTTCACATTAAGTCATTTGACAATCAATAAATGAAAAACACATAATAAAATTAATTATCAGAGCAAATAGCACTTGGCTATATGTGAGCATTAACCATTTCTTTACAATAGTGCTAAGTAAGAAAAGATACAGATCTTTTATGACAGTAACACAAAATCAAAAGTTACTGTCCCTGACACATTTACGTTTTAAAGGCGATGACTTAAAATCTTAAACTACACCATACTACTATCTATACCATACAATGACTTAATATAGTCACTACTTCAGCAAAACAGAAAGTTGACATATTACACTTTTAAAAACTAACACCGTCACATCACAATAAAATATATATTTTTATATTGGAACAATTTAAGTACAGATTAATAGCATTTGTTCCTTCCTAAACAACATTTGTTTTATCTGTAACTGATGTTTTATCAATCTACATCATGGTTTTGTGTCTTATCTGCTCTTTAAGATCCAAAAACAGGCATCTGTTACCATATATGTACAACGACAAAGTTTAGTGTAGAGATATGAAATTCATTTGACTCAACATATTACAAAAATATAGACATTTCCATAATACTTTTAACAATTAAAAGTTGAATTTTAAGTTTTTCTCCAAGACAAAATTTTAACTTTAAATATTTTACAGGTTCCAAGAAATTGAGACAACCAATCCAGACAGACTATGCGTATGTGGATACCTACTCAGGTAGTAATTACGGTTAGTAATAAACAAGCAACATGGTTATTAGTAACTGTAACTTTTAAGCTAACACATGTTCAAAAAGGTACAAAATTATTCAATCTTAATGGTGAAAAACAAATGTACATCAAGTTTCCTAAAAAAAATTTAAAAACAAATTATTTTGCATACACTTAACATCTAAATTATCTAAAACTACCTAACGTAAACTAAATTCCAGTATTGTCATCTCTGTAGATAGTGTAGATTGTCCATAGTTCTTGTCTCCATCAGATTATTTGTACGCGATTAAATTATTTGATAGAAATTTCAGTATTTTGTATAAGCGCGAATAAATTTCAAACGCGAATCTTGTCTGTACATCTGGCATCATTCCGCGGATAGTAATGGTTGTCATCCTAGAGAGTAATCTTCAAACATCAATAGGAATCCCATACCAGTCTCAAATATATTGGATTCGTCTTCATCCTGATGAATGGCTTAGTAGCTATGAAGACCTAATAGCACATGGGGCTTCCGGACGCTTTTACAGCCCAGGATTGGGGCAAACCGGGCCTCAAAAGGTTATCACAAGGGCTTCCGGACGCTTTTACAGCCCAGGATGGGGCAAACCGGGCTCCTCCCATCACCTAACCTCCAGCTTCTTTGTTTAATAGGTACTTCTATCCAGGTGTTATGCATAAACAGTCCAGAAGGTTCAGAGTTGTCGCCATCCAGACAGAGATGTGCATTATAAACATCGTAAGTAAGTTAAAGGTTAACAGAAGATACAAGGCTTCAGATGTTGGCAAAGTGATCAATCTCATAGGACACCATGCAGGCAGATACTTCAGTATGAGCTATAGGGTAAATAAACCATCATTGTACATAAGCTGCACCATAACTTTTGTTTTCAATTCATGGAGATTTTCAGATTACAAAACCATACATAGAAATCACAGCAACAAAGCTAAGCTTCTATACAGTTGTGGTGTATTTTTTTTTTCTGGCCTCAAAATTACATAACATCCTCCTGAACCTCAAAATTACATAACATCCTCCTGAACATGCATAAAACTGTATTTAGAGTATCAGATTTCAGCAATGGTTACATGAAATAACCTTTCTCAAGTTGAAACATTTGTTTCAGGGTTCCCATTGAAGTTAGATGAGAAGTATGTGCCTACACCCACAATTCATTGGGATGAGCCAGACCAGTCTTCAGCTCACACAGAGCCAGGCTCATTCAAACGGTAAAGTATAATATGTCATCTTCATTACCACAACCTCAGATAAGAGTTAAAGTTGTAGTTCTTCAGTCTGCTTAGTCTCAAAAGTTGCTCACCTTTGAAATCGTTCGGACAGATAACATTTTCAACATCATCATTGAATATAGAACAATAACAGTAATGATAATTTATATCTCTCAGTCTTTTTCCTTCATTTCTCATTCCTTCTTTTTCTTCTTCTACATTTATAGGCAACTTTTTTTTTTTATCTGCTCTCGGGGAAGTACCGGAAAGATCGAAAACATTCGCAAACAATATCATCAGTAAATTACCCAAAACATCTTGGTATAAGCCTCACATGTCATTGTATATGACCTGAGTGAAATAAAGTTAATGTTATGTTAACAATGGATATGCCAATGAATGTCATAAACATGAATATTTGTATGTTGGCATCCTATTCATGTAGTCAATAAACAGAGGCAATGGGTTTTTCAATCAAAACAAATTCATCTTTTTGTTTTGTTGCTTCTTCAAATTTCAATGGCAATCATTTTCAAATAATGGCAAGTAATCTCCTTTGAAGGTTACTTTATTCAATAGAGGCAAGCTAGGTTGGTTACTTGCTATATCAGTTTTATTCCTGTCAGTTCTGATTCCAACTCTCTTCAGCTATACAAGAAGATATAGTGTTTCACCATTTGCTTGCTCAAAATATTCCATACAGGAATTTCTTTAAGTGTATCATTATGGTCGACCGTCTCATTTATGAGAGCATATCTTGGACAAACTATTGTCCAAACTTGTAATTCTCTATTCTTTTATTACAGCTACAGCAAGCTATACAATCACCATTGCCACAGATACTAGATTGAAGAGAACCTGAGGAGTCTATGTTTGAAATGTCAGTCATACAGGTAACTCTCACCAGGACTTGGATCCATTTGTCCCCATGAGTAGTTTCCCTTGTTGAATCATGCCAGCACGATCAACGTTCAAACAATCCTGACCCAACTCTCTTCAAGGCTCAGAGAAGATTTTGTAGGAATCTTCACGGATATCCTTGCCCCACTCAGTTTCAAACAAATTCTCGAGCAGAGGCTCATCTTCAAACAGTTCTAACCAATTAGTATCACCATCTGCTCATTTGGCAGGAACAAATAAGGGACCGACAGTAAAAAAAATCTATAATTTTTGGAGTTTTCTCATCCACCACATTGGTACATGCGTACGCTACGGGTGAGGGACCACGATCTGTGATATCCCATAGTGACATCTCATCAGAGAGCACCGATGTAACTCGTTGGCCTAAACCAGTGGTAGGGCGCGCTTGACTACCACTGAAACTGTCGTCCATACACCAGGGCCCTGAAAATATAACAGGATCACTGTCCTGTGAATTAGTAGCACTAACCATGTGCTGTTCACCATTTTGGTTTGTAGTGGCACTTCTAACATGTTCATCTTCATTTATTCCAACATATCATCATCCAATTTAAAATATTTCGACCAAACAAACACTGTATCTGATCTCACCAGTATAACACTGACAATTATTGTCATTACATGAATACCTTGATATAGCATTAAAATTGTTCTGAACCCTTTTGGTATGATACACAATTGTATAATTATGTCAAGTCTTTTCAATAAAATTTAGCCAATTCATCAATCTTATCAAACATCCAAATCACTGCAAGAGAGCTCAGCCTCATGATGTCTTCTAATTTCAAACTTCTGACCATGATAATGGTCTCATAACATCATATTTTACTTCAAATGGTCCACCAGGACAAAATTGCTAGCTACATTCACAATAATTACAGCAAACTTTTTGTTACTTTTAAACAACCATTCAACTTTCCTAGATAAGCTGTTCAATGATAGAATATGACTCTATTTTAGAAGTATTCTCTGTACAAGGGGAGGTAACTGGGACAGATTCTTCAGTTGCAAGAGTTCTAACTGTTACAAGAGACTCGAGACATCTACATTTCAGTTCTTCAGAGAATCCTCCAGTTCAAGGGTAATAACTGCTATAGAATTCAGGTGATTCGAGAATTTAACTGTCACAGGCGGTTGTCAGTCAGCATGAACCACCAATTTGTGGCATGTTATGCTTTTCTTCAATGCAATATGAAAAACAGCTTGAATATTTCTTCTCGGTGCTGAAGTAGCAAGTTACCTTTCACAAGGTAAAACCAGGTAATACATCCAAACAAAACACCACAGTACTAAGTTGGCTATCAAGAAGAAAGTTATACAAAGTATTATATCATTTTTAATGACAGCAAACAAAACTTCATGTATTTAGCATTCAGATTCCTGTTGTAAAATAAATTTGTATTTTACCATAGAATGTCAGCTAAGAACAATTGTATATTTACAGGTCTCAAGACTGGAAGGGGCTCCTGTATCTATACATCCAACAGATCTTTACATAAGATAGAAACAAGAAAAGTGAGAGGCAATTATGGCAGGTACAACATAACCTTCCTCCATACTTCTGAGAGCATTCTTGGGCCAATCTAATGTTGCTGGGTTGTAGTCCTCCAGCCCGACCAATTCGAGTGTCGCGAAGATTTACTTTCACACTCACCCGGGTCATTACTACTTGAATGTGTGGCATCATGTAGTCCATGACTTCCAGTGTAGTGACTATTTTTGAGAAAGTTACCTTTCTGCATAGTCTCATCAGAGTTACTTCCCTTATATTGATAACCATAGTTCTGTGCACCATTGGCAGCTGATGAATACCAATCATTCCTGTAAGTCTTGCCAAACCTCTGATTCTGGTTATGAAACCTAGGTTTCCCATTATTATACCTCTGGTTTCCATAATCATTCTTCCTATTCCAGTGGTACCTGTGATTTCTATACCCATTTGTCGCATTTCTATGGTATCTCTGATTCCTTTTGTTATACCTATTATAATTCAGGTGGTTTCTTTGAAATCTTTGGTAATTACAGGAACCTGCATTTGAATTCTTAACATTTCTCTGGCCAAGCTGTTTCACCTCATCAGTCAATGAAGAAATAGCTTCTGAAAGTAATTCAAACTGACTAGAGGAATTACTCTGGTCTTCCTTACTCAGCTCAGCTTCTGAGATAATTCGACAAACTGACCTTGATCGTTGTTTGTCTGCAATTTTGTAAGCTTCCAATCGAACACATGCTTGCTCTGCCTCTTCTAATGATTTTGGATTAAGTTCTCGCACCCTCGTCCGCATGTCAGTATCAGTAAGTGCATCAATGAAATTGTCAAGCGATAGGGTTTCTACAACTTCCTTATTTACCCCTGGATAAGCTTGACGGACAAGCGTTTTGATTGCTTGGGCTAATTCTTGAATTGTCTCCCCTCTATTTCTAGTCCTAGACTTTAGTTGGGATCTGTATATTTCTGATTGGTTAACTGATCCAAACCTATTCCTCAGTTTTACTACCAATGTATCATAGTCTCTTCTACCATCATGGTCTAAACCATTAAGTAGACATCTGGCTTTCCCAGTCAAACAATTGGCAAGATATAGTGATTTTTCCTTGTAGTTCCAAGTATTGATCTCACAAGTAATTTCAAACTGACACAAAAATTCATCAAAATCTGTTTCACCATCAAAATTTTGAGGCTTCATTTTGGGGTGGTGATTACTTCCCTTTGACTGTGAGATCACTTCAATAGATTTGTCCATACCTAAGTTTGGACAACTCTGACTTGTTTTAGCACCATTCCCTGAGGTATTACCTCCCTTGCATTGAGGGACATAGTCTTGCCTATTTGCAAGGTTCATTTGATCAGATGGTGTGGTAAGAGAAGGTGGGTTATCTCCCATGCATCGATAAGAGTTTGTACTCTGTGTAGCATCTTCTGAGTTCAGGTGCTTTTGGTGTAGCCTGTTGCATCCTGAAATCTTTCTGGCACCATTCTGAGTGGTTGAAACACCTCGGTCAGAAATCTGGCTATCATATCTCTGCTCAACTTCTGCCAGTCTCTTCTCAAATTGCTCTCTCAATGAAATAATGGTGCACTGCAGGCTCCCTACAGTATCTTTCACCATTGTAGCCAATTTACTCATTTCCGTCTTGAAGCTATTTTCAAGCATTGATATCTGCAGCCCAATAGCAGAGCTAGCCTCTGACAAACTGTCTAGCTCACCATCATCAATTCTGTTCAGATTATTTTCAGCCATATTTTTATGTATTCAATCTATTTACTTCAAGGGTAAAGATAGAGTAAGAGTTTGTATGATTTATTAAAGAAGCAGAGAAAATTTAATCTTATATATTTCCTTAATGTTACTTTAAAAAAAAATAAATTAATTATTTATCACAAGCAATGGCCAAGAACCAGGATTTTTGTACAATCTGACACTGTTCTTCTGTCTCGTTTCAGGTTGACCGCAAGAGCATGGACATCACAAACAAGAGTGGATCACTGCTTCAGAATTCTGATTCTTCTTTGATACTTCATTAATTCTTCATTAGTTGAATAAATAAAAATATTATTTAAACAAACCGTGTTATTCTTCTTCAACCTTTTCAGCATACAATCTTCGGTCAAAATCTTGCCAAAACTGTATCCCACTTCTGACACCAAATGTAACGGGACCACCTCGCCGAGGCGAACTATAGTCAGGATTAAGGTGGCGTTACAAGTTTGTGGATTCGACCTGGACTGGCATCAATGCTTGTAATAAGGGGTGTAAAGAATAAGGAAAACTGGTTTTGTTTCCACCTAGCCTCTATTAAGATAATCTACTATAATCTAGTAAGAGATTACTAAAACATACAAACTATTGTAGATGTGCTGGCCCTTACATTGATACTGTCAAAGTTATAGATTAAAGACTAAGAAATATGAGAGATGACCTTAAACTGCCCCTATGACAATATGCTTATTTTATGAGTGTGCACCAATAGGCATTAACACAGTGCACCAATGGTGAGAACAACCAAAGGTGTGGCAAGTATATTCAAGATGATATGCAACAATGGTGCTATACACCAATGGTGATAGAAGCACCTATATGATAACTGGATGCAATGGTGCGATAGACGCACCATTGGTAAGATCACCCAATGGTGTGGTATGTTAGTGTGTTAATGGTGAGTCAATGGGGCAAAGCTATATATAAGATAATGTTAATGGTATGGATCACCAATGATGGTGTACTCAATAAAAGAATATGATTTCTGATAACTAATGCGCACCGACAATGGTGTGCACCATCAAGGATGGGTGAGAGTAGTTAATTGTATACTTAAGTGCACCAATATTGGTGTGCACAAGTACGAAGGATGTGTTGATTTATGATTTACTAAAATGCACCAACGATGGTGTGCACCAACGATGGTGTGCACCAACGATGGTGTGAGGGATGGTGTGATTGTTATTCGCTAAGGTGCACCAACAATGGTGTGCACCAACAAGGATGGATGATAGTATTTGATGGTTGTATAACTAAGTGCACCAACGATGGTGTGCACCAACAATGGTGTGAGGGATGGTGCGATTGTTATTCGCTAAGGTTCACCAACGATGGTGTGCACCAACAAGGATGGATGATAGTATTTAATATTTACATAAGTGCACCAAAGATAGTGTGCACCAACCAATATGATTGAGTCCCTTTGAGTGTTCAAGTGCACCAACTATGGTGTATGTAATAAATGGTGGCAATCTATATGGTTTGGGAATGCACCATTGGCAAGGTAGGCCAATGGTGTAGTAGCAACTCCAAGTAGATTTGTCTATTAGTACACCAAAAGGATGCAGTGAATGGCCATCTCCAGAAATGAACTAGAATACCTTAGAATATAACTAACAGGATGGCGCCAACTTGACCTAAGTCTTAGAATATTATAAAGTAAACATCACCATTGATGGTGCAAGTAATGTAAGCATCAATGGTGCGGATCACCATCAATGGTGCAGATCACCATCAATGGTGCATGTCACCATTGATGGTGCAGATGGTGAGCAAATGACCTAGAAAGGTCTATAGCAGCGCCTGTCCGGCATGGTGACAGGTGCCTAGAGCTATTTCAAGCTCTTAAACAAGATGTGTTCTGATTAGTGCCGAGACACACTAATGACGTTCCGCTGGTGTGACGCTACTTATATAGTCGCGGAGCGATAGCGCGTGCAGCAATGGTGTGGCGCGAAACGACTTTCACCATTGCCGGAAAAAGCCGAGTGATACCGAATGATCAAAGGTGAATAAACAACGGACGAATTGAACTAAAATGAGCAAAATACAGCGAAACGACGGCATAAAACCTCTAAAATAGGGTCAGGTTATCATATTTACAGGTAATTCTAACACATCACACCCGGAGAACGCTTAGTGACTCGTATAAGATGGTTAATTTAGACGTCAAAGTTGGCACAGCATATTCCAAATACGGTCGTCCGACATGAACCTATTTTCGTGTTGAAAAACTAAGAAAGTAACAGACAGTAGCCTGGCTGAGGCTAGTTTCGTAACATTAGCCCCCTCTCCCACAGGACATGGTCCCCATGAAGAGCGACACGTAAGTACATAATCGAAAAATTTACATTTCTGATGAAATTTTGAAGATTCAGGTGTGGCAATAGGCTAATGGCTGTTACTTTTACATTCAATCACAGTAACTTAATACACTTACCAATGTTCGAAAACTTATTCTCATTAAACTTGTGAAAAGTCTCAGTGACATATATATTGTTATATAATTACTTATGATAAGTTCTGTCACAAAATGATCTTAAAATCAAAAATGTAGATTGTCGATTAAGCCCTTAAAGTGTGTGCAATTACAACAACAGACACAACAATATTATACAACTTTGGAATGAGACAATACAAATTTACAAGATTAAATTAAAGCATGTATTGACTAGATTCATTTGAAGGCATTGTACGTATTTTGCATTTTACAACGACAGTATTAAATACTAGTAAATTACACACTTTTGCATTCAGATTTATAATAGAATTCAATAATGAATCATTATTACATTCAGAATCATTAATACAAAGCATACATTCATCACCAATTAGAATTATGATTGGTTCATCTCTCATCCCACCTGGAATATGTAAAGTCTAGATAAATCTCACAGAAGATGACCTATGTCCGAAAGTCATTTCTCTAAGGCTTTATCAATCCTGCCATGGCACAACAAAACTCTAGTTAGTCTACAACTAATAACATGGCATGATAATGTTTTTCCGGAAACAACAAGACAGAAGTTAGAATGCATGGTTGACCAACCAAATAATAGACCCATACAAACACTCATGCCATTTGTCTCGAAAATACTAAGACATTGGTTCCAAGTGAGATTAGTAGCCAGCACACCAACAATTAACATATATATAAGCAACAATCTAAAACATTTTCAAAATTTTCTATACTTATTTGCATACTATTTGATCACACAAATCTGACAAATTTATGAAGCAACATAAATGTTCTTTGCATACAGACTGACTTTCCATACAATGGTACAGTAACTTCAAAAGCTCATCATTAAATTGAACTTGTTATTTTTGTTTAATACTTGTACAAGAAATTGCTCTAATACATATGATTATTCATTTTTACATAAATCATTTTTACAGATCCAGGGGGCATGATGAGCGCATATGATTGCAATTTGTACATTGACATCTGCCAGCTCTATATACCTACTCAGATGACACCTCACTGCATGGACACAGAGGTTCAGAACAGGTAAATTTCACCAGGAGGTACATGTATGTTAAATTTAATCAGACCATTATGAAACAATAAATTGCAATCATTTACTCAGCATGCATAATAAAAATCATCAACACTATACATACTATACAAGAACAAACTATAGCACTCAGTCCCCAAGTCATGTGTTTAAATATCTTAAGACAAATTTAATTTTTCATATCAACATCCACTCATTCCCACAATTTAACTGTCATGAAAATTATTATTTTGACTCAAACAGTTTACTAACAGTTTGAATGAGGATAAAAGAAGCAAAAGATTGAAAAATGCTTCACATTAAGTCATTTGACAATTAATAAATGCAAAACACATAACAAAATTAATTATCAGAGCAAATAGCACTTGGCTATATGTGAGCATTAACCATTTCTTTACACTAGTGCTAACAAATTCCTAAGTTAGAAAAGATACAGATCTTCTATGACAGTAACACAAAATCAAAAATTACTGTCCCTGACACAATGGTCAAAATGATTTACATGTTGACTTAGAATAAACTACTAGATCTATACAATACAATGACTTAATATAGTCACTACTTCAGCACAACAGAAAGTTGACATATTACACTTTTAAAAACTGACACCGTCACATCACAATAAAATCTACTTCAGGCCAATTGGAACAATTTAAGTACTGTTCCTTCCTAAACAACATTTGTTTTATCTGTAACTGATGTTTTATCAATCTACATCATGGTTTTGTGTCTTATCTGCTCTTAAGATCCAAAACAGGTTTCTGTTACATACATGTATAGTGACATAGTTTAGTGTAATGATATGAAATTCATTTGACTCAACATATTACAAAAATATAGACATTCCCATGATACTTTTAAGAATTAAAAGTTGAATTTTAAGTTTTTCTCCAAGACAAATTTTTACTTTAAATGTTTTACAGGTTCCAAGAATTTGAGACAACCAATCCAGACAGACTATGCATATATGGATTCCTACTCAGACAGTAATTATGGTAGGTAATAAACAAGTAACATGGTTATTAGTAACTGTAACTCTTAAGCTAAAACATGTTCAAAAAGGTACAAAATTATTTAATCTTAATGGTGAAAAACAAATGTACATCAGGTTTCCTAAACAAAATTTGAAAACAAATTATTTTGCATACACTTAACAACTAAATTATCTAAAACTATCTAACGTAAACTAAATTCCAGTATTGTCATCTCTGTAGATAGTGTAGATTGTCCATATTTCCGGTCTCCATCAGATTATTTGTACGCGATTAAATTATTAGATTAAAATTTCAGTATTTTGATTAATCGCGAATAAATTTCAAACGCGAGTCTTGTCTGTACATCTGGCATCATTCCGCGGATAGTACTGGTTGTCATCTTAGAGAGTAATCTTCAAACATCAATAGGAATCCCATACCAGTCTCAAATATAGTGAATTCTTCTTCTAGTAGCTATGAAGACCTCATAGCACATGGGGCTTCCGGATGCTTTTACAGCCCAGGATGGGGCAAACCGGGCTCCTCCCATCACCTAACCTCCAGCTTCTTTGTTTAATAGGTACTTCTATCCAGGTGTTATGCATAAACAGTCCAGAAGGCTCAGAGTTGTCGCCATCCAGACAGAGATGTGCATTATAAACATCGTAAGTTAAAACACCATGCAGGCAGATACTTCAGTGTGAGCTATAGGGTAAACACACAATCATTATACATAAGCTGCACCATAACTTTTGTTTTCAATTCATGGAGATTTTCAGATTACAAAACCATACATCACAGCAACAAAGCTAAGCTTCTATACAGTTGTGGCGTATTGTTTCTTCTGGCCTCAAAATTACATAACATCCTCCTGAACCTCAAAATTACATAACATCCTCCTGAACATGCATAAAACTGTATCTAGAGTATCAGATTTCAGCAATGGTTACATGAAATAACCTTTCTCAAGTTGAAACATTTGTTTCAGGGTTCCCATTGAAGTCAGATGTGAAGTATGTGCCTACACCCACAATTCATTGGGATGAGCCAGACCAGTCTTCAGCTCACACAGAGCCAGGCTCATTCAAACGGTAAAGTATAATATGTCATCTTCATTACCACAACCTCAGATAAGAGTTAAAGTTGTAGTTCTTCAGTCTGCTAAATCTCAAAAGTTGCTCACCTTTGAACTTGATCTTCAACATCATCATTGAATACAGAACAATAACAGTAATGATAATTTATATATATCAGTTTTTTTTTTTTTTTTCATTCCTCCTTCTTCTTCTTCTTCTTCTTCTTTT
Source organism: Rugalucina vietnamica (assembly GCA_964017185.1). Classification (NCBI taxonomy): domain Eukaryota; kingdom Metazoa; phylum Mollusca; class Bivalvia; order Lucinida; family Lucinidae; genus Rugalucina; species Rugalucina vietnamica. The sequence goes on along the minus strand of OZ024881.1, from coordinate 12,081,519 downwards.
CTTCTTCTTCTTCTACTTTTATAGGCAACTTTGTTCTATCTGCTCTCTGGGAAGTACCAGAAAGATCGAAAACATTCGCAAACAATATCATCAGTAAATTACCCAAAACATCTTGGTATAAACCTCACATGTCATTGTATATGACCTGAGTAAAATAAATTTTAATATGTTAACAATGGATATATGCCATTGAATGTCATAAACATGAATATTTATATGTTGGCATCCTATTCATGTAGTCAATAAACACAGCAATGGGTTTTTCAATCAAAGTAAATTCATCTTTTTGTTTTGTTGCTTCTTCAAATTTCAATGGCAATCATTTTCAAATAATGGCAAGTAATCTCCTTTGAAGGTTACTTTATTCAATAGCGGCAAGCTAGGTTGGTTACTTGCTATATCAGCTTTATTCCTGTCAGTTCTGATTCCAACTCTCTTCAGCTATACAAGAATGTACAGTGTTTCACCATTTGCTTGCTCAAAATATTCCATACAGGAATTTTTATAGTGTATCATTATGGTCGACCGTCTCATTTATGAGAGCATATCTTGGACAAACTATTGTCCAAACTTGTAATTCTCTATTCTTTTATTACAGCTACAGCTAGCTATACAATCACAATTGCCACAGATACTAGATTGAAGAGAACCTGAGGAGTCTATGTTTGAAATCTCAGTCATACAGGTAACTCTCACCAGGACTTGGATCCATTTGTCCCCATGAGTAGTTTCCCTTGTTGAATCATGCCAGCATGATCAACATTCAAACAATCCTGACCCATCTCTCTTCAAGGCTCAGAGAAGATTTTGTAGGAATCTTCACGGATATCCTTGCCTCACTCAGTTTCAAACAAATTCTCGAACAGAGGCTCATCTTCAAACAGTTCTTAAACCAATTAATGTCACCATCTGCTCATTTGGCAGGAACAAATAAGGGACCGACAGTAAACATATCTAATTTTGGGAGTTTTCTCATCCACCACATTGGTACATGCGTACGCTACGGGTGAGGGACCACGATCTGTGATATCCCATAGTAACATCTCATCAGAGAGCACCGATGTAACTCTTTGGCCTAAACCAGTGGTAGGGCGCGCTTTACTACCACTGAAACCGTCGTCCATACACCAGGGCCCTGAAAATATAACAGGATCACTGTCCTGTGAATTAGTAGCACTTTCATGTGCTGTTCACCATTTTGGTTTGTAGTGGCACTTCAAACATGTTCATCTTTATTTATTCCAACATATCTTCATCCAATTTAAAATGATTCGACCAAACAAACACTGTATCTGATCTCACCAGTACAACACTGACAATTATTGTCATTACATGAATGCCTTGATATAGCATTAAAATTGTTCTGAACCCTTTTGGTATGATACACAATTGTATAATTATGTCAAGTCTTTTCAATAAAATTTAGCCAATTCATCAATCTTATCAAACATCCAAATCACTGCAAGAGAGCTCATGATGTCTTCTAATTTCAAACTTCTGACCATGATAATGGTCTCATAACATCATGTTTTACTTCAAAGTGTGTCCACCAGGACAAAATTGCTAGCTACATTCACAATAATTACAGCAAACTTTTTGTTACTTTTAAACAACTATTCAACTTTCCTAGATAAGCTGTTCAATGATAGAATATGACTCTATTTCAGAAGTATTCTCTGTACAAGGGGAGGTGACTGGGACAGATTCTTAAGTTTCAAGAGATCTAACTGTTATAAGAGACTCAATACATCTACCAGGTATTTCAATTCTTCAGAGAATGTTCCAGTTCTGTAGAAATAACTTCTGTAGTCTTCGGGTGATCAGAGAATTTAACTGTCACAAGCGGTTGCCTGTCTGCATGAACTACCAATTTGTGGCATGTTATGCTTTTCTTCAATGCAATATGAAAAACAGCTTGAATATTTCTTCTCGGTGCTGAAGTAGCAAGTTACCTTTCCCAAGGTAAAACCAGGTAATACATCCAAACAAAACACCACAGTACTAAGTTGGCTATCAAGAAGAAAGTTATACAAAGTATTATATCATTTTTAATGACAGCAACAAAACTTCATCATCATGTATTTAGCATTCAAATTCCTGTTGTAAAATAAATTTGTATTTTACCATAGAATGTCAGCTAAGAACAATTGTATATTTACAGGTCTCAAGACTGGAAGGGGCTCCTGTATCTATACATCCAACAGATCTTTACATAAGATAGAAACAAGAAAAGTGAGAGGCAATTATGGCAGGTACAACATAACCTTCCTCCATACTTCTGAGAGCATTCTTGGGCCAATCTAATGTTGCTGGGTTGTAGTCCTCCAGCCCGACCAATTCGAGTGTCGCGAAGATTTACTTTCACACTCACCCGGGTCATTACTACTTGAATGTGTGGCATCATGTAGTCCATGACTTCCAGTGTAGTGACTATTTTTGAGAAAGTTACCTTTCTGCATAGTCTCATCAGAGTTACTTCCCTTATATTGATAACCATAGTTCTGTGCACCATTGGCAGCTGATGAATACCAATCATTCCTGTAAGTCTTGCCAAACCTCTGATTCTGGTTATGAAACCTAGGTTTCCCATTATTATACCTCTGGTTTCCATAATCATTCTTCCTATTCCAGTGGTACCTGTGATTTCTATACCCATTTGTCGCATTTCTATGGTATCTCTGATTCCTGTTGTTATACCTATTATAATTCAGGTGGTTTCTTTGAAATCTTTGGTAATTACAGGAACCTGCATTTGAATTCTTAACATTTCTCTGGCCAAGCTGTTTCACCTCATCAGTCAATGAAGAAATAGCTTCTGAAAGTAATTCAAACTGACTAGAGGAATTACTCTGGTCTTCCTTACTCAGCTCAGCTTCTGAGATAATTCGACAAACTGACCTTGATCGTTGTTTGTCTGCAATTTTGTAAGCTTCCAATCGAACACATGCTTGCTCTGCCTCTTCTAATGATTTTGGATTAAGTTCTCGCACCCTCGTCCGCATGTCAGTATCAGTAAGTGCATCAATGAAATTGTCAAGCGATAGGGTTTCTACAACTTCCTTATTTACCCCTGGATAAGCTTGACGGACAAGCGTTTTGATTGCTTGGGCTAATTCTTGAATTGTCTCCCCTCTATTTCTAGTCCTAGACTTTAGTTGGGATCTGTATATTTCTGATTGGTTAACTGATCCAAACCTATTCCTCAGTTTTACTACCAATGTATCATAGTCTCTTCTACCATCATGGTCTAAACCATTAAGTAGACATCTGGCTTTCCCAGTCAAACAATTGGCAAGATATAGTGATTTTTCCTTGTAGTTCCAAGTATTGATCTCACAAGTAATTTCAAACTGACACAAAAATTCATCAAAATCTGTTTCACCATCAAAATTTTGAGGCTTCATTTTGGGGTGGTGATTACTTCCCTTTGACTGTGAGATCACTTCAATAAATTTGTCCATACCTAAGTTTGGACAACTCTGACTTGTTTTAGCACCATTCCCTGAGGTATTACCTCCCTTGCATTGAGGGACATAGTCTTGCCTATTTGCAAGGTTCATTTGATCAGATGGTGTGGTAAGAGAAGGTGGGTTATCTCCCATGCATCGATAAGAGTTTGTACTCTGTGTAGCATCTTCTGAGTTCAGGTGCTTTTGGTGTAGCCTGTTGCATCCTGAAATCTTTCTGGCACCATTCTGAGTGGTTGAAACACCTCGGTCAGAAATCTGGCTATCATATCTCTGCTCAACTTCTGCCAGTCTCTTCTCAAATTGCTCTCTCAATGAAATAATGGTGCACTGCAGGCTCCCTACAGTATCTTTCACCATTGTAGCCAATTTACTCATTTCCGTCTTGAAGCTATTTTCAAGCATTGATATCTGCAGCCCAATAGCAGAGCTAGCCTCTGACAAACTGTCTAGCTCACCATCATCAATTCTGTTCAGATTATTTTCAGCCATATTTTTATGTATTCAATCTATTTACTTCAAGGGTAAAGATAGAGTAAGAGTTTGTATGATTTATTAAAGAAGCAGAGAAAATTTAATCTTATATATTTCCTTAATGTTACTTTAAAAAAAAATAAATTAAATATTTATCACAAGCAATGGCCAAGAACCAGGATTTTTGTACAATCTGACACTGTTCTTCTGTCTCGTTTCAGGTTGACCGCAAGAGCATGGACATCACAAACAAGAGTGGATCACTGCTTCAGAATTCTGATTCTTCTTTGATACTTCATTAATTCTTCATTAGTTGAATAAATAAAAATATTATTTAAACAAACCGTGTTATTCTTCTTCAACCTTTTCAGCATACAATCTTCGGTCAAAATCTTGCCAAAACTGTATCCCACTTCTGACACCAAATGTAACGGGACCACCTCGCCGAGGAGAATTATAGTCAGGATTTAAGGTGGCGTTACAAGTTTGTGGATTCGACCAGGACTGGCATCAATGCTTGTAATAAGGGGTGTAAAGAATAAGGAAAACTGGTTTTGTTTCCACCTAGCCTCTATTAAGATAATCTACTATAATCTAGTAAGAGATTATTAAAACAAACAAACTATTGTAGATGTGCTGGCCCTTACATTGATACTGTCAAAGTTATAGATTAAAGACTAAGAAATATGAGAGATGACCTCAAACTGCCCCTATGATGATATGCTTATTTTATGAGTGTGCACCAATAGGCATTAACTCAGTGCACCAATGGTGAGAACAACCAATGGTGTGGCAAGTATACGCAAGGTGATATGCAACAATGGTGCTATACACCAATGGTGATAAAAGCACCTATATGATAACTAGATGCAATGGTGCGATAGGTGCACCATTGGTAAGGTCGACCAATGGTGTGGTTATAAGCTAGTGTGTTAATGGGGAGTCAATGGGGCAAAGCTATAAATAAGATAATGTTAATGGTGTGGATCACCAATGATGGTGTACTCAATAACTAATGCGCACCGACAATGGTGTGCACCATCAAGAATGGGTGAAAGTAGTTAATATTTACATAAGTGCATCAATGATGGTGCGCACCAACAAATATGAATGAGTCCTCAGAGGGCTCAAGTGCACTAATTATGGTGTATGTAATAAATGGTGGCAATCTATATGGTTTGGGAATGGACCATTGGCAAGGTAGGCCAATGGTGTAGTAGCAACTCCAAGCAGATTTGTCTATTAGTACACCAAAAGGATGCAGTAAATGGCCATCTCCAGAAATGAACAAGAATACCTTAGAATATGACTAACAGGATGGTGCCAACTTGACCTAAGTCTCAGAATATTATAAAGTAAACATCACCATTGATGGTGCAAGTAATGTAAGCATCAATGGTGCAGTTCACCATCAATGGTGCAGATCACCATCAATGGTGCATGTCACCATCATTGGTGCAGATGGTGAGCAAATGACCTAGAAAGGTCTATAGCAGCGCCTGTCCGGCATGGTGACAGGTGCCTAGAGCTATTTCAAGCTCTTGAACAAGATGTGTTCTGATTAGTGCCGAGACACACTAATGACGTTCCGCTGGTGTGACGCTACTTATATAGTCGTGGAGCGATAGCGCGTGCAGCAATGGTGTGGCGCGAAACGACTTTCACCATTGCCGGAAAAAGCCGAGTGATACGACACTGGCTATCCGCACGACGGTCGTGCCGATAACGCCACTTATCGGCACGACCGTCGTGCGGATAAGCGGCGTTATCGGCACGACAGGGAAATCGATATCCAAATGTTAAATATGTTTAGAAATTGATACATTTTAAGTTGAAAAATATATTCCACTGGCTTCAAAACTGAAACAGAATATTACACATGCAGGATTTTTTTACTTTTTAATTAACAAAATTGTTACTTTGCTGAAATTGGCTTACCTGTAAATTTACCCGTGTAAAAATCAGGCATGCGTATGCGTAAATGAGAAAGTAATTATCGTTACCTGAATAATAAAAGTATGTGGTAATCCAAAAGAATAAACAGCCTTTGATTTTAACAATGGAGTATGGAAACATTTCAGTAACACAATTAAAAAAATGCAATGATTATATTTTTATCCGCTGTTAAAAATCTACTGTGATTCAGTTTACATCAGCTAGATTAATCAAGTCAAACTAGTTTTCTTATTCATAATTAACAAAAATGTAAATTTTGAATGTATTTCAATAGCTAAACACATAATTAATTATTTAGCGACAAATTAAAAGTTTAATGCATACGTAAGCTTGTTAGAAAATCTTATACTCCCGTCGTGCCGATAGCCAATACCTGTAGCATTGGCTATCCGCACGACAGTCGGGCCGATAACGCCGCTTATCGGCACGACAGTCGTGCGGATAACGCCGCTTATCGGCACGACCGTCGTGCGGATAGCCTCAGCCGAGTGATACCGAATGATCAAAGGTGAATAAACAACGGACGAATTGAACTAAAATGAGCAAAATACAGCGAAACGACAGCATAAAACCTCTAAAATAGGGTCAGGTTATCATATTTACAGGTAATTCTAACACATCACACCCGGAGAACGCTTAGTGACTCGTATAAGATGGTTAATTTAGACGTCAAAGTTGGCACAGCATATTCCAAATACGGTCGTCCGACATGAACCTATTTTCGTGTTGAAAAACTAAGAAAGTAACAGACAGTAGCCTGGCTGAGGCTAGTTTCGTAACAATATGTAATTTTCTAGGGGCGTCCTACTGTCGTCCGAGTAATATACTTTATTATACTGATTATCTCAGACAACATCGCAACTGAGAAAAAAAGGTAAATTTCAGACAGTGGCTGCAGTGATGATGACGTCGTAGACCCGGAACTGTCAAATTACTTGTGGTTTTTGATGGCTGGTCATTTCATGAACGGTGTCAGTGGTTCCACCTTGATGACTGTTGGGATGTCATACATTGATGATAGTATTCCATCAGACTCCTCGCCGCTATATACAGGTACGTACGTGACGCGTATGCTGTTGTAATAAATTCAGTTTCATCGACAAACTTACAGGTTCAGGGTAACAGAACTGGGATATGCAGGGGACTTGCATCTGCTACGGAAATGGCAGGCAAATTTTGCTCAGTGAATGCATGGTCTACATACTATTGATTTCTTTAATGGTTTGCATCTGACAACGTTGAACGATGAAATTGGCTCGGGATTTTACATGACTTGTATTATCTAGTGAATTGTGTACACTCCAGTCTCTCAATTCTTGTCGTTTGTTGCAGGTGTCGTACATTCAATGCTCTACGTCGGTGCTGGAGTTGGGTTTGTGCTGGGCGGAGCTGCCTTAAACCTTTATGTTGACTTTGATAGCGTTCCGAGAGACCAGTAAGTCAATTTAATTCCATACATGTGGCGTCGTTTTGTTAATTAAGGAGTTGAATTGCCCTGTCTTGTTCAGCTTTGCGTTATAGAAGTATTGTTTGGTGCCGTGACCAGAACATTTTATCTCGCTCAAATGCAGTTTGATTTATATTTGAGCCGCGACGCGAGAAAACCGGTCTTCGGGATTTCCGACCAGGTCCGACACAAACCGGCCTGTACAAGCTCAGAAAAGAGCTAGAAGCTTGAAATTTCGGATTTAAGTAGAAGAGGAATTGTACTATCCGAGTAGCGAAAACAAAGGCGCTGATCAGCTTCGCGGTTACCGCGAAGCTGATCTGCGCCTTTGTTTTCGCCTAGGCAAAAATCCGGTTTTCTCACGATGCGGCTCATTTAATTTACCGAATGTGTTTGCGAAAATTTAATCACTTTCTTAGAAGATGCTTCCGTGGCGTAGTGGTTTAGTCACTCGTCTTTAAATCAAGGAATGTGTTCAACTCCTGGCTTCTCCATGATTTCGGACAGGACTTTTACTATGAGGGCACGTCTCCATATAACCTAGGTGCTGAGCTGGATGTAAAATATGAAATGAGCAAATCAACCAACTAAACCAACCTTCCATCAATTTCAGGTGGGATTTAACTCCGAATGATCCTCGTTGGGTTGGAGCTTGGTGGTTGTCGTTTTTCCTCGCAACCAGCGTTTACTGCATTTTGTGTCTAATTTTCCTCCTGTATGGTTCTGAACTTCCATGTAAGTACAAAGAAATGAGCCGTCTCATGGGAAAACCAACAATCTGCAGAGGTGAAAAGAAAGGCGCAGATCAGCTGATCAGCGCCTTTTTAGCTCACCTGAGCCGAAGGCTCACAAGGTGAGCTTATAGTATGGTAGTCGAGCCGTCGTCTGTCCGTCCATGCGTCGGTCCGTCCGTCCGTTCACACTTTCAATCTTGAATATCTCTAAGACAACAAGGCCAGTCGCAATCAAATTTTATCTGAATTATCATTGAGGAGGAGGAAAGTTTCAGTGGGTCTGGTCGGATCAGAACTCTGGTCTCCATGGCAACAGATAGCTCCCATTGAGTTATAACGGGGAAAATGTTGTGGCCACTCTAGCAACTTCATTTTTGATTGGATTTTCTTCATTCTTGGGAATAACAAGGACAACCATAACATCTCGGACGAGTTCGAATTTCGGCTAGGTTCGACCTCAGATTGCGGCGTTAGCTACCATTGAGCGTCTGGAAAAATCCCCATAGACTTATAATGGGTAAAATGTTGTGGCCACTCTAGCGCCATTATTTTTAGTGGATCTTCTTCATTCTTGCAGGTAACAAGGACAACTAAAATATCTCGGATCGGTTCGAATTGCAGTCAGATCCGACCTCTGACTGTGGAGTTACCTGCCCTTGAGTGTTTGAAAAATCATTATTTTGTGTTGTGGCCACTCTAGCGCCTTCAATTTTGATCGGATCTTCTTCATACTTGGAAGTAACAAGGATAGTCATAACATCTCGGATGAGTTCGAATTTCAGCCAGATCTGACCATTGACTGCACAGTTATCGGCCCTTGACTCTGTAAAAAGTCAATATTTAGTGTTGTGGCCACTCTAGCGCCTTCATATTTATTCGGATATTCTTTATTCTTGAAAGTGACAAGGACATTTGTAACATCTCAGATGAGGTTGAATTTCGACCAGATCCGAACTCTGACCGCGGAGTTATCTGCCCTTGAGTGTTTGAATAATCAATACTTTGTGTTGTGGCCACTCTAGCGCCTTCAATTTTGATTGGATCTTCTTCATACTTAGAAGTAACAAGGATAGTGATAACATCTCGGATGGGTTCGAATTTCAGCCAGTTCCGACCCTTGACTGCAGAGTTATCTGCCCTTGACTGTGTGAAAAATCATTATTTTGTGTTGTGGCTACTCTAGCGCCTTTATTTTTATTCGGATCTTCTTTATTCTTGGAAGAAACAAAGACATTTATAATATCTCGGATGAGTTAGAATTTCAGCCAGATCCGACCTCTGACTGCAGAGTTATCTGTCCTTGAGTGTTTGAAAAATCAATATTTTGTGTTGTGGCCACTCTAGCATCTTTGTTTTTCAGTGGATCTTCTTCATTCTTGCAGGTAACAAGGATAACTACAATATCTCAAATGAGTTCGAATTTCGACCAGATCCGAACTCTGACTGCAGAGTTAGCTGCCCTTGAGTGTTTAAAAATCAATATTTTGTGTTGTGGCCGCTCTAGCATCTTTGTTTTTTCAGTGGATCTTCTTCATTCTTGCAGGTAACAAGAATAACTACAATATCTCGGATGAGTTCGAATTTTGGCCAGATCCGACCTCTGACTGCGGAGTTAGCTGCCCTTTAGTGTTTGAAAAAAATCAATATTTTGTATTGTGGCCACTGTTTTGTGGCCACTCACCACTCAATATTTTGTATTGTGGCCGATCAATTTTGATCGGACCTTCTTCATTCTTGGAAGAAACAAGGATAACTATAATATCATTTGATGAGTTCCAACTTGAGCCAAATTCGACCATTGACTGTGAAGTTAGCTGCCCTTGAATGTTTGAAAAATCAGTTCTTAGTGTTGTGGCCACTCATTATCTTCAATTTTGATCAGATAAAAAACAAAACAAAAAAAAAAAACAAAAAAAAAAAAACTTTGTCCAGTGACTGTACTTGTTGACTCTCAGGTGAGCGATCGTTGCCCTTGGGCTACTTGTTTAGCTCACCTGAGCCGAAGGCTCACAAGGTGAGCTTATAGTATGGTAGTCGAGCCGTCGTCCGTGTGTCCGTGCGTACGTGCGTCTGTGCGTCCGTCCGCACATTCAACAACAAATATCTCCACAACTTGTCAGTCAATTGCAATCAAATTTTATCAGAAGCATCATTGGGGTGTGGGAAAGGTTGCATAAGGTTTTGGGCCAGGTCGGATCAGAACTCTGGTTTCCATGGCAACAGATAGCTCCCATAGGGTTACAATGGGAAAAAAAGGTGTGAGCACCCTAGCGCCTACATTTTTAATAGGATCTTCTACATTCTTGCAGGTAATGAGGGCAGTCATAAGATCTCGGATGAGTATGAAATTCGGGTAGATTCGACCATGGACTGCGGAGTTAGCTGCCCTTGAGCGTTTGAAAAAATCCCCATTGACTTACAATGGGAAAGATGTTGTGAACACTCCAGATCAGATCTTCTTCATTCTTGCAGGTAACAAGGGCAATCATAAGATCTCGGACGAGTTTGAAATTCAGCGAGTTTCAACCATGGACTGCGGAGTTGCCTGCCCTTGAGTGTTTGGAAAATGGTTGCTAAGTGTTGTGAACACTCTAGCACCTACATTTTTGATCGGATCTTGTTCATTCTTTCATGTAACAAGGACAGCCATATGATCTCGAATGAGTTCGAAATTCGGCAAGATTCGACCATGGACTGCGGAGTTAGCTGCCCTTGAGCGTTTGAAAAAATCCCCATTGACTTACAATGGGAAAGATGTTGTGAACGCTCCAGCGCCTTCATTTCTAATGGGATCTTCTTCATTCTTGCAGGCAATAAGGACAACCATAAGATCTCGAATGAGTTCGAAATTCAGCGAGTTTCGACCATGGATGGCGGAGTTACCTGCCATTGAGTGTTTGAAAAATCAATACTTTGTGTTGTGGCCACTCTAGCGCCTTCAATTTTGACTGGATCTTCTTCATACTTGGAAGTAACAAGGATAGTCATAACATCTCGGATGAGTTCGAATTTCAGCTAGATCCGACCATTGACTGCAGAGTTATCTGCCCTTGACTGTGTGAAAAATCATTATTTTGTGTTGTGGCCACTCTAGCGCCTTCATTTTCATTCGGATCTTCTTTATTCTTGTAAGTAACAAGGACATCCATAATATATCGGTTGAGTTTGAATTTCGACCAGATCCGACCTCAGACTACTGAGTGCTCTTGAGTGTTTGAAAAATCAACATTTTGCGTTGTGGCCATTCTAGCATCTTTGTTTTTCAGTGGATCTTCTTCATTCTTGCTGGTAACAAGGATAACTACAATATCTCGGACGAGTTTGAATTTCGACCAGATCCGACCTCTGACTGCAGAGCTATTTGCCCTTGAGTGTTTGAAAAATTAATATTTTGTGTTGTGGCGATTCTAGCATCTTTGTTTTTCAGTGGATCTTCTTCATTCTTGCAGGTAACAAGAATAACTACAATATATCGGATGAGTTCGAATTTTGGCCAGATCCGACCTCTGACTGCGGAGTTAGCTGCCCTTTAGTGTTTGAAAAATCAATATGTTGTATTGTGGCCACTATAGCCCCTTCAATTTTGATCGTATCTTCTTCTTTCTTGGAAGAAACAAGGATAACCATAACATCTTGGATGAGTTCCAATTTGAGCCAGATTCGACCCTGGACTGCGGAGTTAGCTGCCGTTGAATGTTTGAAAAATCAATTTTTAGTGTTGTGCTCCAGCATCTTCAATTTTGATCAGATTAAAAAAAAAAAAAAAAAAAAAAAAAAAAAAACACTTTGTCCAGTGACTATACTTGTTGACTCTCAGGTGAGCTATCGTTGCCCTTGGGCTACTTGTTTCTTACACGGATAGTACAATCCCTCTTCTTCTTAAATCCGAAATTTCAAGGTTCTAGCTGTCTTCTGTAGCAGTAGTGCGCATCGACTGAAGAGAATAATAATCAATAACAAATTATTCCATGCAACTCATGTTGCTAATCAGTTGACAGTGTGATGGAGTGATTTAACATGACCAGATTTGGACACAATGTAGTGAATAAGTTAATATCTTTCTGAATTTTAATGTTGGCGACAAAGCTGAAAGTGCAATTTATTAGGTGCTTTGTGAGGGTATCACCATTTTGCTCTCATCTAAATTTCGATGTTTAAAAGTCATAATCTTTTGCAGCTGCAAGAAAAATCCGAGAAGAACACGAGAGAGAATATAAAGGGCTAACAGACGCTACATATGCTCCAGAGGATCACACAAGTGGTCCAACCGAACATATTATAGAAGACAATAATGAAATGGCGCCCATCTCATCTGATAACTCTACATACGGATCCTGTGATAATGACGCTTTTGAAGGAGACGACAAATACGACCCAAATGAAACACAAGATGATAATTACTCTGAAAAGCGAGTGGAACACGATATGGATCAAACGCAGCTTAGTGCAGAAGAAAATGAATTAGATACACCATCTGACAGACAGACAAAACGGGTCGGATTTAAAGACTTTTTTCCAACATTATTTCTTCTTTTTAAATCACCAACATTTGTATTTCTGTGCCTGGCGTACTCATGTTCGTTTATGGTGATTACATCCTACGCTGTGTTTATGGCTAAAACAGTACAGTTCCAGTACAACCAGACTGCACCAATGGCGGCAATGATGGCTGGTTAGTTAACCCATATTTGACGAATGGACTTTCCCATCATTATCAATTGGATAAGTCCACTTTCATTTTTAGGGGTGTTAAGAGTGATTTTAATTTTTATTCAATTTTTCGATGAAATTCTTATTAGCAAACAGAATAACTTCCGATGGGACGTCGCGTTCTGCGGCGTCATATCTGGGGCTATGCTGTTTGCCAATGTCCTATAAAAGGGACGCCAGGCTTAAATGAGTTAATATGAGTGCAAATATCAAACATAGATATGCGTATTTATCAGAGAAAGGTTAAAGTAGGCAGTGCTCAGGAAATGACGCAATCAGAAAGAAATTCCCACTCCAAAAAAACGATGTTGAAAAAAACAAAATTAAAAATCAGGTACTTACGTATACTAAGAAACCCATATCGTATGCCGAGTGAGCAGCTATTTCCCAGGTACCCAAACTTAACAAAAAAATATGAAAACGACCATAGGTCGCAAACAGCACAAAAACACAACACCAAAACTTAAACAAGTGGAACCACCACAGAAGTATCGCCTTGGAACGATTAGTAATATAAAATTACTGGCGGGTTTAAAATAGTTTTACAGGTACCTAGCCTCACCCTCAGTTTCTGCAGTGGTTCTGATCTTGTTTCCTTATTCTCCAAGGTACGATAGTTTCTTTTTCATAAGTATAAAAGATATTTCGGTACCAGCGTGTTTCATTATTTTGCATTCATTGCAAAACGCTTAATTTGACTGACAAATACTTGTTTACTCGTGCAGGTAATGAGTCAAAACAACAACATTATCAGTGTGTGTTAAATTTTGCTGTTTCATAACAGGTCTCATCCTTTTACCGGGAGCTGGTATTGGACAGTTCCTTGGCGGGTTCATCATCAAGAAGATGGGACTGCAGGTCAAAGGATCTCTGATTGTAGCTATTATCACAAAAGGGGCTTCAGTGCCACTGACCCTCATGTTCCTGTTTTACTGTGAGAAGATGGATATTGCGGGATGGAATGTGCCTTATGATGGACTTTCAAGGTAAAATAGTCTGCAAGTTTTAGAAAAGGTAATCTTTGTAAATGTGATAATTAATTAGTCTCTGTATATATTAAAGATGATCCCGTGTACATAACAAACAACACGTGTTTAAAATTGTGAAACGCAATTATACAAATAGTCGGTACATGTAGATGATTATCACTGGCCAGTAATTTGAAATTATGTTCCTAAAAACGACAGAGGTTTTCGAACCATTTTGCCTATACACGTGTTAAATGTATGCCCACGTTACGTTACATGTGATTATAAGATTCCATGTCAAAACCAGCACGATGATTATAAACATTAAAATCAAAAGTCTAGTAAGTAAATATGATAGAATCCAAACATTTTATTGTCATTTAGATTGAGAATCATTGATCACTGAACAATACAGACAAAAGTATTTAAAGGTGCTTTATTCAAGACAAATATTTACAGGGGACTGTCCAGACATAAGGTAAAAGTAAGCAATATTCAGGAAATGGAGCAATCAGAAAAAAAATCCCGCTCCAAAAACCGAGGTAGTGAAAAACTAAATTAACAATTAGGTACTAAGAAAACATATCGTAAGCCGAGCGAGCAGCTATTTTCACAATAGATAGCCACTCAGTTACCAAAACTTAACTAAAATATGAAAACGCACATACATGTAAGGCGCAAACACTCGCACAAAAATTCAACACCAAAACATAAAACAATAAGAACCACCACAGTCTTATCGCCTTTAAAGTATGAATAGAGGGATCAGGAATCGATACAATTAAATTTAAAGTCCCAACATAGACATCAGGTGGGAAATAAAATACATGATCAAAATCAAACAAGAACTGGTAAACTAAGAACTAGCGAAAACACAATTCAACTTGAACAAACCCACTATCTCTCTTCCCAGCAGGCACATGACGTCATAATGACGTCAGATCAACGTCGATGCGACGTCATGACGTCGCATCGACGTTGATATGACGTCATTATGACGTCATGTGCCCGCTGGGTTTTTAAATCTATTGTAGCCTTGGTGAGACAACGTTTTATTCCGACTGCAACAGAAACTGTAACTGTAATCTGGAGTTGTACGACCCAGTCTGTGACAACAATAACAAACAATATTTCTCTCCGTGCTTTGCCGGCTGTTCTCATGTTGTTTCTAGCTCAGAGCAGGTACTTCTTATCATAATGATCACATACTAATTTAGTGGAATTTTCCTTCTTAACTTAATGAGTGTACGTGGGATGATCCAAAATAGGTCTACGTAATCTTGGAACATTTCGCGTATGTGACGAATAAATGAAAATGAAAATAAGATAAATGAAACCTATGATTAATTTAGATGCGGCGGTATTAAAGATAAGTGAAAGTCCTTGTTTGCAAGCAGCAGAAGGTCTGGTTTTAGAGTGCTATGCTTTACATAAAACTCCAAGGAAGATACGTATCTGCCTGTGAAAACAGAATTTCTCTGGAGGATTTAACATTAATTTTAGTTCAACCGATTTTTTCTGTCAATCGCGTTGTTTGTGAGTCTTAGTAGACACTGTCTGTTATTTCGATTTATCAGTTAATTACTTCATTTGTGTTTGATTGGTAGATCTTTGTTAATAATTTTACCAGTCACTGCACTATTTCTTACATATTGCATAATGTTCTACTTTCAGATATACTCTAACTGTTCCTGTCTTGTCCCGGGAAATGATACTTCCATCGTATCACCCGAGTTTTGCCATTATGGTTGCAATAAGCTTTACATCGTCCTAGCCATACTGTTTATATGTCTCACACTCATGAGTTGTATATTCATACCTATACAGACTGTTATACTCAGGTTGGTTAATTCATTAATTATTGTGAAAACACGCCCATGTAAGGCGTAGATAAAAATAGCTGTGTTTCCACTAACCCGACCGACATTGAGTTTTTGCGCCGACCCTGTAATTTTTATTGCCAATAAAAACAAAATAAAAATATTTTCATGCCGACCGACCCTCAACATTTTAAGTGGAAAGCAGACAATGATTTAAAAACTACTATACTTTCAACGGTGCTAGTTAAACTCACGTTCTTTAGTTTCTTAATGGTTTTAAACTTCATGGCATGTCTGTTTCGAGTACTTAATATAATTAATTTTAGCGCCTTTGTACCTTTTTCCCTCCATTTTCAACAAAGAAACAATACACGAAAAATAAAAAAGATTTTCCGACCTACCGACTCTACCTCGCCCTCGTCATGTTAGTGGAAACAAGGCTATTTTTATTTTACGCCTAATATACAGATTTTCCTGAGTTGTAAAAATTGAAAATTTTGAATAGAATTTTTTTATATTTTTCTTAAAAAATAAGTATACCCCTGCAAGAAAAATATGTATACCCCTACAAACCCCAGTTTTTCTATATATAAGTGGGGTATAAGGGGGTATACACTTCACGGACTTGTTTTCCTGAAGGCTTTTCAGTACGTTTCTGTATTTGCACTTAATGTGAGGTACAAATTAGTAGGTTACATTTAGCTAAACTTGAATTTCTCATGACTTCAATAATTTGTTTATCTATAACAATGCCAATCACGCTCTTTTTGATTTCAGAATTCACAGTGATTTAGACAAAACATTTTCTCTGGGCATTATGTGGTTGTTTGCAAGAGTACTGGGTGAATATATTTTGATACCCTTGCTAATTGTGTTTCCATCGTCCGCCCGAGCTCATGGTTTTATCCACACACATCTTATTCTATTGTACAATGGAAGCAAAATAATCTGAATATCAGAAAAAGTAGCTATTTCATCTTTTCTCTGGATAAGTGAAATAAGTTTTAGTTGTAAAAACTGCGAACTGAATATGCTTAACTAAATGCTAACGGTATTCTATTTACAATCAACCTCCACCCATGTAATGAAGAGTGGAACAAATAAATTATTGCAATTTATCAGTCATTAAACGTTTTTGGATTAAAATAATTTTGACCAATTCTTTCTAGGGGCTATACCTGGACCAATCATTCTAGGTGCAGCTATAGATGCCACATGTATTGTTTGGGGCCATGGTTGCAAAGAAGGAATTTCTTCATGTTGGATTTATGACAATCAGTTGCTAGGCAGAAATGTTTGCATCTTCTCTACTGTTGTGAACTTTGGGGCGACTGTTATGCTTTTAATAGCATATTTGTGTCATCGATCAGTGGTTATGAAGAGACAATGGAAGATGGATAAAAACTCAGATATGGCCGTTTTAAAAGGAGACCATAGGACAAAGAATTAAAATAAAATGTACAGCAAATATATAACCAATTATTTGAATATTTACAGAAATAATACTATTTAGCCTCGATCTAACACATTATGCATATTGTGCACATTCCTAATGAGTACCCGTTTATATATACGTTCAGATATACAAATGACACTGGCCAAAACACTTTCAATACCATGTCAGATTTTTGTAGTTAAAAGGGGCCAAAATAAATTGCATGGCCACCGCCATAACAAGATGTATCGTTATAGCTGACCAAATTAAGCCAATGTCAGTTATGAGCTATATGAGGTATCGAAACAAGTTAAACCCCATGCCAGTTATTAGCTAACCGAAACAATTTAAATCCCATGTCAATTATTAGCTAACCAAAACAAAATCCCATGTCAGCTAACCGAAACAGGTTAAACCCCATGCCATTTGTTAGCAAATCGAAACAAGTTAAAGTCCATGTCAGTTATTAGCTAACCGAAACAAGTTAAATCCCATGTCAGTTATTGCCTAACAAAAACAAGTTAAATCCCATGTCAGGTGTTAGCTAACCGAAACAAGTTAAACCCCATGTCAGACATAAACTATCCGAAACAAGTTAAATCCAATGTCAGCTAACCGAAACAAGTTAAACCCCATGTCAGACATAAGCTATTCGAAACAAGTTAAATCCAATGTCAGTTATTAGCTGACCGAAACAATTTAAATTCCATGTCAGTCATTAGCTAAACGAAACAAGTTAAATACCATATCAGTTATTAGCTAACCGAAACAAGTTAAATCCCATGTCAGTTATTAGCCAACAGAAACAAATTTTAAAAATACCATGTCAGTTATTAGCTAACCAAAACAAGTGAAACCCCATGTCAGTTTTTTTTATAGTTATAAAGACTTACATGACCGAAATGTTTATGGAATATAACATGACATTGAAGAGAGAGAATAGAAGTTCAGAGAAATGATCCAAATAGATTAAAAATCCTAACCAAGGTACCAGGCCTGAAAGAAACTGATGTTATGAATTAAACCCCTCCTTGTTCGAACGTTTTGATTTTTAAGTCGCTGGAACTGCGAATAATAATAGAATATATTTTCTTGCGCAATTGTATCCATAAAGGGTTAAAGGCAAATACATAATACAAACAATAGACAAACACACATTCACCCCCCCCCACCCTCTCCAGACACACACATTGGTAACATATATGAAATTAATGAAGAGGTTCATATTAAATAGCTTTTGAAAGCGTTTCGAAAATTCATCGAGAACACCTCAAGCCACTGACTTTTTGTTTATTTTTCTTATAAAACAATGTCCGGTGTTTTCGGAAATAAGCCTAGTACGAAACGTTGATCACAGTGTTTTTGAAAAGTTGCACTAAACTTTGATCTTGGTCCTACATTATTTCATACAATGTGTTTGGTTACATAATGGAATTAAAACAGAATATTTGCTTAACGTTGACAAAATCAACAGCAATTCTTGAGTCACATTTCCAGTGTCATTTAACAGTTGAAACTTCAACTTCCGGTTGGAAATATCGTCTCTATTTTCTGTCTGGAAAGGTACTCATGAACTGCTATGGCAGGGCATATGCACTACCCATACTCGCTCATGTACTCAGTACGTAAATGGGTGACTGTTGGGATGTCATACATTGATGATAGTATTCCATCAGACTCCTCACCGCTATATACAGGTACAATGTATGCATGAGTACGTGTATGCTGTTGTTAGATCTTCCGGAAGTAAATTCAATTTCATTGACAAAATTACAGGTTCAGAGTTACAAAACTGGGGTATGCAGGGGACTTACATCTGCTATGGAAATGGCAGGCAATTCTTGATATCCAAATACTTTTCAGTGAATGCATGGTCTACATACCACTGATTTCTTAAATTGCAAATCGAAACAAGTTAAAGTCCATGTCAGTTATTAGCTAACCGAAACAAGTTAAATTCCATGTCAGTTTTTGCCTAACAAAAACAAGTTAAATCCCATGTCAGGTGTTAGCTAACCGAAACAAGTTAAACCCCATGTCAGACAT
Organism: Rugalucina vietnamica; assembly: GCA_964017185.1. NCBI lineage: Eukaryota > Metazoa > Mollusca > Bivalvia > Lucinida > Lucinidae > Rugalucina > Rugalucina vietnamica. The sequence goes on along the minus strand of OZ024881.1, from coordinate 12,062,462 downwards.
AAACTATCCGAAACAAGTAAAATCCAATGTCAGCTAACCGAAACAAGTTAAACCCCATGTCAGACATAAGCTATTCGAAACAAGTTAAATCCAATGTCAGTTATTAGCTGACCGAAACAATTTAAATTCCATGTCAGTCATTAGCTAAACGAAACAAGTTAAATCCATATCAGTTATTAGCTAACCGAAACAAGTTAAATCCCATGTCAGTTATTAGCCAACAGAAACAAATTTTAAAAATACCATGTCAGTTATTAGCTAACCAAAACAAGTGAAACCCCATGTCAGTTTTTTTATCGTTATAAAGACTTACATGACCGAAATGTTTATGGAATATAACATGACATTGAAGAGAGAGAATAGAAGTTCAGAGAAATGATCCAAATAGATTAAAAATCCTAACCAAGGTACCAGGCCTGAAAGAAACTGATGTTATGAATTAAACCCCTCCTTGTTCGAACGTTTTGATTTTTAAGTCGCTGGAACTGCGAATAATAATAGAATATATTTTCTTGCGCAATTGTATCCATAAAGGGTTAAAGGCAAATACATAATACAAACAATAGACAAACACACATTCACCCCCCCCCCCACCCTCTCCAGACACACACATTGGTAACATATATGAAATTAATGAAGACGTTCATATTAAATAGCTTTTGAAAGCGTTTCGAAAATTCATCGAGAATACCTCAAGCCACTGACTTTTTGTTTATTTTTCTTATAAAACAATGTCCGGTGTTTTCGGAAATAAGCCTAGTACGAAACGTTGATCACAGTGTTTTTGAAAAGTTGCACTAAACTTTGATCTTGGTCCTACATTATTTCATACAATGTGTTTGGTTACATAATGGAATTAAAACAGAATATTTGCTTAACGTTGACAAAATCAACAGCAATTCTTGAGTCACATTTCCAGTGTCATTTAACAGTTGAAACTTCAACTTCCGGTTGGAAATATCGTCTCTATTTTCTGTCTGGAAAGGTACTCATGAACTGCTATGGCAGGGCATATGCACTACCCATACTCGCTCATGTACTCAGTACGTAAATGGGTGACCCAATGATACAATTTTCTTGCTGTATCATGGTAAAATAACCAGCAAATATCCGATTGGCTCAAATAACCTTCCTTTACTAATGCGTTGGCTATATTAAATCGGTAGCTACATTGACATTAATAGCCATTTAAGCTCACTCAACAAATGGAACTGTTCAGTCTTTGGATTCGTTAAACATTGATTTGGATGTATAAAATTGTCATGCGGAATAATATTTGCTATGAACTCATATTTGCTCTTTTCGTCAAAATTATTTATGTGATTTCCATCAAAAGTGTAGACAGATATTACAATATGACTCCGAACCGCAAGCTGTCAAATTATAGCTTTGTTGAGCATTCAGTTACACGACCTCGCTGCATTATCAAATGCCTCGAACATGCAACATGTAAATACGCGAGTTATCTGCCCCTTACAGGAGAGTGCCAGTTGAGCGAACACGTGCCAGGAGATGGCGTAATAACGCTTGACATCGCGGATGGTTGGGAGTCTTTTTCAGGTTAGATTTTTATATTACATTTACGTCTTAACAGGCCCAATGAGTTACATCAAACTGTAATTGTAGAGTACGTGGACCTTCGAAAGAACTTTGGTTTACTTTATTTGGCCTGAAATAACAAAAAAATCTTTTTTCACTTCCTCTGACCTAAGTCGATATACACTTGGTCATGTCAGAATGTATGCGACACCTTATCCTATCTCCTGGATAATAGGAACCACGTTATACAAATAAATTGTTGGAATTCCGATGGGTACAAATTGCGCCCCTCTCTTATCTGATTTATTTCTATACTGCTACGAAAGAGATTTTATGGATTCTCTTAACAATTCTAGGTTACTCGATGACCTTCATCATTTTGAAGGCATGGTCAATCAAATTTATCCACCTGAATGTACAATTGAATAAAGCCAACACCACAGATACCGAAGCCCCCTTTTTGGATTTGCATATTTCCATTGCAAATGCATTTCTTTCTTCTAACATCTACGGTAAACGCGATGACTTTGATTTTGATATAGTAAATTTTCCGTTTTCCTCACCGTGCTTCTTATGGTGTATACATTTCGCAACGTATAGTATTAGGTTTGCTAGAGTCTGCTCTCATTCAGCGGACTTCAACGCGCGAAATAAATGTTAAACAGCCAAACTTCTCCAGCAGGGCTATCGGTATCATAAACTTTGAAAAAAAAAAAAAAAAAAAAAAAAACATTTTCTAAATTTTATCGCAGACACTATGAGTTGATTTCGAAATTAAATGTTAGGCTATGATAACTATGCTGCCTTCTTTAATTGCACGCTGGTGGGTCGGGCGTCAGACACTATGATGGTCCCGACATAGAGCCATTCATTTTAGTCGGTTGGGGCCGGAGCTTCTTGTCTGTTGCTTGGCCCACCGGGGCTCAACTGGTGTTTTTCTTTTGCTCCGGGTTTGCTCCGGGTTTCAGTGTTATTCGGCGCCCAGAGATCTCCATAGTCGGGTAGCTAATTGAATATGTATGTTTAGTTCTCGTTTTTTATCCATTAGAATGGTTATCATGATTTATTTGTTTGTCCTATATGATTAATTGACTATTCAGAAATTCACCACGAGGACTGAACAACTAACTGAATGTTGTGAACCACTGCAGAATATGAGGGTGAGTTTAGGCGCCTGTAAAATCGATTGAAGCCCCCAGTAATTTTACATTACTGATCGTTCCAATGCAATACTTCTGTTGTGGTTCTATTTGTTAATATGTTTTGGAGCCGAACTTTTGTGTTGTTTGAACCTTATGTACGTTTTTATATTTTTATCTAAGTTCGGGTAACTGAGTAGCCGCTTATTTGGAAATAGCTAATCACTCAGTTTACGATATGTTTTCAAAGTGCGTAGGCCCCTCGTATAAGTACCTAATTGTCAATTTAGTTTTTCCCACAGTGGTTTTCGGAGTGGGAATTTCTTTCTGATTGCGCGTTTCCTGATCATTGCCTAGTTGTACCTTTTTATTGTTATAACATTAAGTGACAAAAACCCCATGCCAGTTTTTTATTGTTATACCATTAAGTGACCATAAACCTCATGTGAGTTTTTATTGTTATACCGTCAAGTGACCAATACCTCATGTCAGTTTTTATTGTTATACCGTCAAGTGACCATAAACCTCATACCAGTTTTTTTATTGTTATACCATAAAGTGACCAAAACCTCATGTCAGTTTTTATCGTTAAACCATTAAGTAACCAAAACCTCATGTCAGTTTTTATCGTTAAACCATTAAGTGACCAAAAGCGCATGTCAGTTTTTATCGTTAAACCATTAAGTGACCAAAACCTCATGTCAGTTTTTTATCGTTATACCATTAAGTGACCAAATCCTTATGTCAGTTTTTATCGTTATACCATTAAGTAACCAAAACCTCATGTCAGTTTTTATCGTTAAACCATTAAGTGACCAAAACCTCATGTCAGTTTTTATCGTTAAACCATTAAGTGACCAAATCCTTATGTCAGTTTTTATCGTTATACCATTAAGTAACCAAAACCTCATGTCAGTTTTTATCGTTATACCATTAAGTAACCAAAACGTCATGTCAGTTTTTTATCGTTATACCATTAAGTGACCAAAACCTCATGTCAGTTTTTATCGTTATACCATTAAGTGACCAAAACCTCATGTCAGTTTTTATCGTTATACCATTAAGTAACCAAAACGTCATGTCAGTTTTTTATCGTTATACCATTAAGTGACCAAAACCTCATGTCAGTTTTTATCGTTATACCATTAAGTGACCAAAACCTTATGTCAGTTTTTATCGTTATACCATTAAGTGACCAAAACCTCATGTCAGTTTTTATCGTTATACCATTAAGTGACCAAATCTTTATGTCAGTTTTTATCGTTATACCATAAAGTGAGCGAAACTCCATGCCCGTTTTTAACATTATACCACTAAGCAATGTTATGTTTCATGCCAGTGTGTCAAAAGTAATACTAAATAAATGATTCGTTATGCACGGAAATAGAAGAAGGTGAAAAGAAGATAGGCCTATAAAATCCTATCACTTGAACTGTCAGCAAAAGTAAACAATCTTTTTCAGTGCCCTGTGACGCTGGTTGGTATGAGCTACACGACAGTTGTTATACCATTGTAAAAGAATACACAGACTGGGACGAAGCTAAGGTATGCTTTTTTTAAATCGTATTATTGCTTTGTTTAAATACACCATATACATTCTTACTGATCTCGGCTGATCAAAAGAAAAATGAGCCGCCTCGTGGGAAAACCAACAATATGGTTTCCGACCAGGACAGACACAAATCGGTCTATGCAGCCACAGAAGATGGGTAGAGGCTGGAAATTTTGGATTTAGAAAGTAGAGGAATTGTACTATCCGTGTAGCGAAAACAGAGGCTCCGATCAGCTTCGCAGTTACTGCGAAGCTGATCTGCGCCTTTGTTTTCGCCTAGGCAGATTGTTGGTTTTCCCATGAGGCGGCTCATATATAATATACGGGAAGACTTTAAAGGGCCGCTTCATCGCTTAACACCATCTGCTGTAATAACCAAATAATTATAACGGAGAGATCTTTTTCAAAACTTAAAACAGATACAACACTCAAATGGTAAATATGGGCCATAATATTTATCACATTTCCAAAACTCACATTTCCAAAAATGTGTTCTATAACATTTCAAACATATAAAATTACTATTCTATCACATTTCAAAAAATCTTATAATGCTATCTTACATTCCAAACTTTCACTCCAGGTGGAATGTGAATCGTCTGGGGCTCATTTAGCAGACATACAGACAGAAGAGGAAAACACCTTTCTTCTCGACATCATGAATTCAGGTTAGGTAAATAAAAAATAAAACTGGAATCATTTAAGAGCATCGAATCCATAAATGAGAAAAGGGGTGGGTTATACCGTGATCAGTGGCAGACATTGTAATTCGGGTGGTCAGTTGGTTTCAGTCCAATACTTACTGTGCGCGCAAAGTGGAAAACTCGCGACATGTCGACCTCATTTTTATCGCACCTGCATGTAGCGGGGTTCGATATTGGTGTCCAAATTTCCGTTCGTCCGTCAACATTTACGTCGAAGTTTGGGTTTCTCTGTATCAGTAATAGCCTTGCATAGTGATTGTCCTCAAAATACCCTTCAAGCACGCACCTTGACCAGGTGCCCTTGACCTATATTTCGCGGTCCACTGTCTTTGTTAAGTTTTTTTTTTTTTTTTTTTTTTTTTTTTTTTTTTTTCATTGACCTCCCAGTCAACAATTTTCAGTCATGTCGGGACGGAGCCATCTCTTTCTTGGTTTTAACCAGTACTCTAGGGAGTTAATGTGTCTTGCTCAAGGACATAACACGGTGATCCTTGTGGGGATCGAACCCAGGACCTCTCGATTCGGAGAACGACGCTCTACCACTAGGCCACCGCGCTCCGTTTTGTTAAGTTTTACGTCGAAGCTTGGTTTTACGTCGAAGTTTGGTTTTCTCTGCACCTGTGATAGCTGCGAATGTAAAACCTTGCATACTTATTGACCTTGATGTACCCTTGAAACAGGCACCTTGACCCGGTGCCCTTCACCTACATGTATATTTCATGGTCCACTGAGCTTGTTAATTTTTACGTCGAAGTTTGATTTTACGTAGAAGTTTGGTTTTCTCTGCACCTGTAAGTTGCAAGTGTGAAATCTCGCATACTAATTGTCCTTGATGAACTCTTGAAGCACACAAATTGACCCGGTGCCCTTGACCTGTGTTTCACCGATTGGTTTTCTCTGCATTTGTTGCAAGTGTGAAATCTTGCACAGTAATTGTCCTTGATAGACCCTTCAAGCACGCATTGACCTGGTGCCCTTGACCTATATTTTATGGTCCATTGACTTCGTTAAACTTTACGTCGAAGTTTGTTTTTTCTACACCTCGGATAGCTGCAAGACTGAAACCTTGTGTAACAAATTGTCCTTGACATACCCTTTAGGCACACACTTGGATCTGGCGCCTTTGACCTATACAGCACGTCTTTAGTTACTTTGCCCGATGCAGGTGCAATATCGACCTCCGCGGCGTTCTTGTTACTTCACGTGCTACTACATGGACTCACCTGACTATAAGGCTTTGGTGTGTTAGTGTGTGTTTATGAGTATAACGAAACCGGTCGCGGTAATTAAATAATGTAAAAATCCAGATGTCATTATTCTCTCTCTCTCTCTCTCTATCTCTCTCTCTCTCTCTCTCTCTCTCTCTCTCTCTCTCTATATATATATATATATATATATATATATATATATTTCTTTTTCTGCAGATTTTAGCCATGTATCATATTGGCTTGGTGGTAGGGACCTGCATGACAATTTCACATATGCATGGAGTGACGGATCCCTTTTTTCCGATGGGTTCTCACACTGGAACTGGAACCAACCAGACTATGATTTCGAAGGCTGTGTCGAGTTACAATGGCATTACGGGTACCACTGGAACAACGCCGAATGTTATACAAGCAACTACAGAATCTGTGAAAAAAATCTGTAGCGCCGTTTTTTTTTTTGTTTTTTTTGGCTTATCATAGTACTCACTGACTATGCCAACTGAAACATCTGACATTGTTGTTTGTCACTTATGTTTGTTAGAATACTGGTGAGAGTAGCATTGTCCATTTGTTCAGTATATAAATGTTCCTTTCTACCTGCAGATTATACTCCCGTATCATATTGGCTTGGTGGAAGGGACCTGCACGACAATCTAACATATACATGGAGTGATGGATCTCTTTTTTCTGATGGCTTCACACACTGGTACTATGCCCAACCTGACTGGAACAGCGAACGCTGTGTAGAATTCAACTTGGGGTACGGGTACCACTGGAACAATAACGTATGCTTTATGAGCAACTACAGAATCTGTGAGAAAGATCTGTAGCACCTTTATTGGCTCGTTGACTTGAGATTTTAAATGGGCACCTGGAGTTTAAAAGACTGAATAAGGTGTCTCACTTTTTGCTTAGCCACCAACCTGTCAACATCTCCCTGAGGCTCAAATAAACATCACTAGCAATAGTTATTTCAGACTGGATAGTGCTCCCTGTGGAATTTGTGATAGCTCTTTTCAACAGATTAAGTACTATTGGCTTAAAAGTTACCTGGGCCAGTAGTCTAGCCACGCCCACTAAAATCTAAATGGGTAATCCGAGGTAATACAATTTGCCATCGGTCGGCAAATGTTGACAGTGATGTTTATTGGGGAGCTCAGAGAGATGTTGACAGGTTGGTGTCTAAGCAAAAAGTGAGATAAGACACACAATTCGGCCTGTTATACTCCAGCATACCCTTTAATTAATTTACTTATATTATTTGGGATCAGCAATCCTCATGTAAGAACTATATCAAACATAAACTGAGTTTTGTTTGTTTTTTTACCACAACAATCAAATTTGATGGAAATAGGACATTGTTGTTCAGATAATGACAAGAAGCACAAGGGCAACAATCACTCACATGAGAGTCAGGAGTCACTAGACAAAAGAAAAGTAGTTGGGGGTTCTACATCGTATGGGCATGGCGCCAATCTTGGGTCATGAGAGCTCGATTTTATATACAAATTGGTAACCCCTTCTTATAGATGCTTCATATAAAATCTGTCTTTGATTGGCCAAGCGGTTTCAGAGAAGAGGTTTCAATATTATGGTAAATTGCCCCCGCAGTGGGGCAGATGAACCCCTTTGGGTTATTTTTTCAGAATCATTGATAATTCAGTCCTACTGCCCATTTCCAGGAGGATTTTCCCTTTAAGTTTTCCCCATTCAAATGCATAGGCGACCTAAGATGACCTTGCCATAAAATAGGTCAAGGTCATCACAAGGTCATAAATTATATTAACATTTAAGTACTTTAGACATCTATTCATGCCAAGTTTCGTTGAAATCTGTTCACCGGTTCCGGAGAAGAAAATTTATGAAGGTTTTCTTGCCATCTTGCCATATATGGGCATAGTGCCCATCTTGGTCATGTGACCTGGAATTTTTACATACACATTGGTTCCCTCTTCCTTCACATAAAATTTGGCTTTGATTGGTCATGCAGTTTCAGAGAAAATCTTTGAAAATGTGAACAGACTCACAGACGCAGGCACAGACGGATGGATGCCACCGGCTCGAGAACTATCATATAAGCTTCCCATGAGCCTAACAATTATATAGCAAGCTTCTTCTTAAACCCACTTTATATGAAAAAAGAAACAACAAAACTATCCCATCATGAAAGCATGTCCATGTAATGAATACCCCTTAAACCCAGCCTTTGTATAGTGAAACTCTGGTAAACAGGGGTATACATCTCTTTCTTCTTTTTGATCCAAAACATAGATTGTGGGTACTCTTTACAACCATATCGGCGAAACGGTTCTAACATAAGCCTACAATCAATGTTTTGAGCAAAAGTACTAAGATATAATTTTTTTCCTATGAAATTTAAATATGCAATTTTATTTGCTGATAATAATCTCTGTATATTGAACGGGAAAGGTTTCAATGTTTCATAAGAGGACCACCATAGGTCTTTCGATATTGGTCCAGAATTTATTTAGTTACCGACTTTCGACATGTTCGAAGGAAAGTATAATTAAGGATACAATATAGTTCTTTGTCTTTTATTATCTATGGCACATTTATATGGCAGTTTAAAAACAAAAATTGTTATCCTTTGGGATAATCCCACAAAGCACATACCCATTATTAGAAAACCTGATGTGTAAAAGCAAAGGCAAGCATATTGCTTGTTAAAGCATCGTCATGCATATCCCTCGTCTTCAACAAGCATAGACTTGTGCTTTATTTGGAAACAAAATTCGTGTTGTGTTTGCATTATTGCTTTACATCCCTTTTAACAGCTAATGTCCCAACATGAACAAAACTGTTGACCAGGGCGTAAAGCAACGAATCAAACAATAAAAAACTATTTACGCAATTAAACAAAAGTCTACATTGAGACATCATCACAAAAACATGTCCGTGTAATGTATACCCCCTTGAACGCCACTTTAATATAGCAAAACTGGGGTATGGAGGGGTATACCTATTTTTCTTATTTTTGCTCCAAAACATAGATTGTGGGTACAAATTAGAACCGCCTCACCGAGGCGGTTCTAACGGGCACCCACAATCTATGTTTTGAGCAAAAATAAGAAAAATATCAAACTTTTTCGGTTGAAAATTTTCAAATTTTTTAAGCTCGAAAATTCTCTGTTTATTGCATGGGCATGTTTTCGTAATGTATTGCTTATGTGCAACAAGGCGTTCGGCATGTTTGATTTAAAGAACAACCTCTTTTGTTCAATCCATTACGAAAACTTGCCCATGCAATATACTGAGATTTTTTTAGCTTTAAAAATTGAAAATTTTCAGCTAAAAATTTTTGATATTTTTCTTATTTTTGCTAAAAACATAGATTGTGGGTACATGTTAGAACCGCCTCGGCGAGGCGGTTCTAACGAGTACCCACAATCTATGTTTTGGAGAAAAATAAGAAAAATAGGTATATCCCTGCGTACCCGAGTTTTGCTATATAAAAGTGGGGTATAAGGGGATATACATTACACGGATATGTTTTCCTGATGTAAATTTTCAAGTCTGTGGTTGTATAGATGAGTTTGTGTCTAACCTGATCAAGAATCTAACAACAGGTTTTCTCATGACACCACTATAACCTCATGATTATATGAGCCCCGGCGTGAGAAAACCAACAATGAAGTCTCCAAACAGGTCCAACACGAATCAGGCTGTGCAGCCACAGACGATGGCTAGAGGCCAGAAATTTTGGATTTAGAAAGCAGAGGAATTGTACTACGAGCCTATCCATGTACTGCAAAGCCTAATAGCGCCTTTGTTTGTACAAATGCAAAATGTTGGTTTTCACATGACATGGCTCATATTCCAAGGAAAGAAACACACCAGCTATCCAGAGACAGGAAAGACTTCTGAGAACAAGCAACGCAGATGCCAATAAGTGACAATCAGGTGTAAATGCCTATCTGGAAAAACTTAATACATGTACCACAAAAACATTCTGATCCTTGATTAAAAGAATCTATGATGGGGTTTAGGCCGAGACAAGGAAATCTCAGGCAAGTTTTCAGATTATTCAAGTCTCATCCTCGGCTCTGTTCAGGATGAGACTCAAATAATCTGAAAACAAGCCTGTGATTTCCATGTTGAGGCCTCAACACCATCATTGATTATTTTGACTCTATATAGGCTTCAAGTGCTGTTCAGGCAGCCATTATGTTTTTACATGAAACAATATGCAAATTAACCAATAAAAAAAATATTTAGTATATGCACTAACCTTACAATAATATTCAATCAGCATTGTGTTTTGTGCATAAAATTCTCAGCAAAATTAAATTTTGAGACTTTTATCAAAGCAGCAGACTACAATTACTCCTGAAATTAACAAGTGCAAGTTTATTTTTGTCACTGACAGTTGACACCTTGCTTATCATTTCCTTATATGGAAGTCAACATAAAGATGTATATTTCTACTGGCTAAATACAGAAATGATTGGCATTTTGAGACAGCTGAAATGTACTAGTACTGAGATGGAAATAGCTCAGACAGGCACACAAAGGGATATGCTAGTCTGATGGGTGAGAATATAAGATTCTCACATGGGGTAAAGCGTAGGATTTCTCTATCTGGTGTGCAAGAAAAGCTTTCAAACACAGGTATTTGCATGCTCATCATGAAAACATGTCCGTGTAAAGTATACCCCCTCAAACCCCACTTTTTAGCTCACCTGAGCCGTCAGGCTCACAAGGTGAGCTTATAGTATACCCATGCTCCGTCGTCCGTCCGTCCGTCCGTCGTCCACCATTTTCATAGATCTTCTTCTCTGAAACAGCTTGGCCAATCAAAGCCAAATTTTACATGAAGCATCTATGGGAAGGGGGAACCAATGTGTATATAAATAATTCAGGTCACATGACCAAGATGGCCGCCATGCCCATATATGGTAAAAACCCTTCAAAAATCTTCTTCTCCGGAACCACTGGACCGATTTCAACCAAACTTGGCATGAAGCAGCGATGACTCAAGTACTACAATGTGTATATAAATCATGACCTTGAGGTGACCTTGACCTATTTTACAGCAAGGTCAACATAGGTCGCCTTTGCATTTGAATGGGAAAAATTGTTAAATTGTCATTTAAAGGAAAAATCTTGCAGAAAATGAGCAGTAGGACTGAATATTAATGATTCTGAAAAAAAACTGGGCACCAGGGGCTCATCCGCCCCCACCCCGGGGCAATATACATGTATATCTCCATAATATTCAAACGTCTTCTCCTCTGAAACCGCTTGGCCAATCAAAGCCAAATTTTATGTGAAGCATCAATAGGAAGGGGTAACAAATATGTATACAAAAAATCCAGGTCACATGACCAAGATGGCCGCCATGCCCATATATGGTAAAAACCCTTCAAAAATCTTCTTCTCCAGAACCGGTGGACCGATTTCAACATAACTTGGCATGAAGCATTGATGGCTCAAGCACTACAATGTGTATATAAATCATGACCCTGTGATGACCTTGACCTATTTTACGGCAAGGTCAACATAGGTCACCAATGCATTTGAATGGGGAAAACTTTTAAAATGTAATTTAAAGTGAAAGTCTTGCAGGAAATGGGAAGTAGGACTGAATATTAATGATTCTGAAAAAATTGGACCCCAGGGGCTCATGTGCCCCCACGCCGCGGCAATATACATGTAAATTTTTCCATAATATTCAAACGTCTTCTCCTCTGAAACCGCTTGGCCAATCAAAGCCAATTTTTATGTGAAGCATCTATAGAATGAGGGAATCAATGTGTATATAAATAATTTAGGTCACATGACAAAGATGGCCGCCATGCCCATATATGGTAAAAACCCATCAAAAATCTTCTTCTCTGAAACCAATAGACTGATTTCAAGGAAACTTGGCGTGAAGCATCGATGGGTAAAGTACTTTAATGTATATATAAATCATGACCCTGTGATAACCTTGACCAAGTTTATGGCAAGGTCAACATGGGTTGCCTATGCATTTGAATTGGGAAAACTGTTAAAATGTCATTTGAAGGGAAAAGCCAGCAGGAAATTGGCAAAGGACAGAATATTGAAGATTCAGAAAAAAGAAAATGGCCCAAGGGCTTCATCTGCCCCTGCACTGGAATTAAATACCATAATATTCATACATGTTTATTGGTATATGCAGCAGATCTCAGGTGAGCGTCTACAGGACCATTGGTCCTCTGGTATATAGTAAAACTGGGGTATGCAGGGGTATACCTATTTTTCTTATTTTTGCTCCAAAACATAGATTGTGGGTACTCGTTAGAACCGCCTCGGCGAGGCGGTTCTAACGTGTACCCACAATCTATGTTTTGAGCAAAAATAAGAAAAATATCAAAATTTTTCCAATGAAATTTTCACTTTTTTAAGCTGAAAAAATTCTCTGTATATTGCATGGGAAAGTTTTCGTAATATGAAGGCTTATACTGATCCCATAACATTAATTGTTCTCAGTCTCTTTAGTTGTCTCTAGATAACCCATGAGAGAGATAAAGCGTAAGGATTCAGCTTATAGCTGTCAACATACATTAAAATAAATATAAAATAAATAATAGAGCTTTTAAAGCTACAGGTACTTAACAATCCTACTTCAAAGGGCCTTAAGGAAGATTGGTTTTACCAAATGGGTCACCCTAGTAAACTAAAAAAATTGTTTGTTTTCAGGTTTAACATCTCGATCAACAATTCTTTAGTCATGTCCCGATGTCATGATGGTATTTAAAAGTACTCTTGGGAGTTAATGTTTCTTGATCAAGGACACAACGCTGTGCAGCCAGCGGGGATCAAACCCAGGAGTTCTAATTTCACAACCTTGTAACTAAAATGTTGAATGTTTCTACTTAATTTAAATTAATAGCCATCTCTGTGGATGAGACAGACAATACGAGTCTTAAATTACTTAGTTAAGGAACCAGCAAGACACATTACTATAATGTAATTAATCAAGTTATTTCTTATTGGACCAGTTACAGGTCCTCGGTCAGCTGTATTGGACCTCGGCTGACCAGTTACAGGTCCGAGGTTAGCTGTATTGGACCGAGGCTGAAGGCCGAGGTCCAATACAGCTGCGCGAGGACCTGTAACTGGTCCAATAAGAAATAACTTGATTAATGAGATTTTTATTAATTAACTGTCAAAAGTCCATATCGACCCATATCATCCGCTAGCACCACAAGCATGCCATTCTTAGTGCCCATGTCTGACATTTCAAAGATGCTGACATAATTTTTGCTTGTTTGTTCACTATTTCACTCGATCGGCTGAATCGCCACCATTGTTTTTGTTTCAACACATCCAAAGCGGTGCGTGACCTTGCACGTGAATTTTGACCAATCAGTTGTAGGGATTTCCATATAGATAGCAGGTCAATCCATATAGATAAGAGGTCAACCGTATTAGTGCGAGGTCAGCTGTATTATTAGGTCGAGGTGAAATCCAGTACAGACTATACGAAAAAAGAAACATCACCAGTATGACCAAATTCTCTGTATAAGTACTATATACTAATAAGTTAATTAATAATGTCTGGTACAAACTTACAGGAAATGATGGTCCCACCTCGACTGAAACATACTGACTGGAACTCAACTACAAACAAACCAACTAGCTTTGAATTTTCCCTATGCACAGCACAAATCATTATGAAAACATGCCCATGCAATATAGATTTTTTAATTTGTAGAAATGGAAAATTTTTATTAGAAAATGTTTGTATATTTTTCTTATTTTTGCTCAAATAGTAAATAGTAGATAGTGGGTACATGTTAGAGGTACACGTTAGAACCGCCTCGGCAAGGCGGTTATAACGAGTATCCACAATCTATGTTTTTGAACAAAAATAAGAAAAATAGGTATACCCCTGCAAACCCCAGTTTTGCTATGTAAAAGTGGGGTTCAAGGGGGTATATATTACACGGACATGTTTTCCTGATGGAAGAACAAAGCAGCAAGAAGTCTAAAATCACCGGGCTAAGAAGGTATTCTGAATAACGAAATTAATGGAATAGCGCATAAAGCCAAACAGTCTCCTTGTTTGATAGCATCCAATGTCTTCAACAGATCTGTTGTAAACTGTTTGTATCATGTCACATGTCTGAGACAGGCTTCTAAGGTTGACATTGAAGATCCTTTATAACCAGTTCCAAAATGGTTCCTGAAAATCATAAAATGTGTAAACATTAGTTAGTTGATTGACTTACGTCCTATTCAATGATTTTTCAGTTATGTCACTCAAAAAGGTTTTTTTTTCTTCTAAATACATTGTTTGCCTAAGTTCACCTACATAGAAAGGTTATAGAACTTTTAAATTAAAGATGTTATCTGAACTCTGAAGTTTTCAGATCATGTTTGAAATTCAGATCTAATTTTAACAACAAACATTAAAACATCTGATCTGTCATAAAATAAGCTGCGACTACAGAAAAGGGTCTTTGGGATTTTCGACCAGGTCTGACACAAACTTATCTGTACAGTCACAGAAGAATGCTAGATATTTGGAATTTTGGATATATGTTACATCAGGAAAACTTGTCCGTGCAATGAGTACCCCCTTAAACCCCACTTTTATATAGCAAAACTTGGGTATACAGGGGTATACCTATTTTTCTTATTTTTGCTCCAAAACATAGATTGTGGGTACTCGTTAGAACCGCCTCGGCGAGGCGGTTCTAACGTATACCCACAATTAATGTTTTGAGCAAATATAAGAAAAATATCAACATTTTTCTGATGAAATTTTCAATTTTTATGGATGAAAAAAATCTCTGTATATTGCATGGGCATGTTTTCTTAATGAGTAGAAGAGGAAATGTACTATTCGTGTAGCGAAAACAAAAGCAATGATCCGCTGTGCAGTAACTGCACAGTTGGTCTGCGTCTTTGTTTTCGCATAATGCAAAAAGCTGTTTTTCTCATGAAGCAGTGAAAATGACATCTCTATTTTAAATGAATTAAAAACACCAGACATTTTAAATTTCACAGAAATTTATGTATTTCGGCCTTTAATAAAGCAATATATTAATCAATAATTGAGCCGCCTCATGAGAAAACCAAGAATCTGCATATGCGAAAACAAAGGCGCTGATCAGCTTCGCAGTAACTGCGCAGCTGATCAGCGCCTTTGTTTTTGCTACACGGATAGTACAATTCCTCTACTTTCCAATTCCAAAATTTCCAGCCTCTAGCCATATTCAGTACTTGTACAGCCCGGTTTGTGTTCAGAAACCACATTGTTGGTTTTCCCACGAGGCGGCTCAATTATAATTAGTTTTACTCACCAGTGATTTAAATAATGGAATAACTTGTAAAGCTCTTTTCTGCCCTGGAAGCCAGGTGCCTTGGGTATTACTTTATGATAAGCATCGAAGAAATGAGAGTTGAATCCTCCAAATAGATAGGATATACCCAGGTCAAATTCTGAGTGCCCGTAGAAACTGGCTGGGTCAAATATTACTGAAATGTAAGAAAAAAATGTTGAAGGCAATAACAAAGAAAACTGTCTTACATGTATGTATGTATTGACTTGAAAAGTTGTAATTCTGACTGATTTATTAACATTTCACAAAACATCAATTTCAAGCTTTAAATAACTTGTTTCTCAAGGCAGGTTCCATGCTTATATAAGTCACAGTTACAGTATAGTATAGTCTGAACTAAACTTTCACATGTAAGCACTTTCCTGTACAACACAGGAAAAGAAATATAGGTTAGTGTGCAGAAAAAGTACAAAAGATGTCAACTTACTACATCAGGATAACATGTTTATGCAATGTATACCCCATTTAAACTCCACTTAAATTTAGTAATACTGGTGCATACAAGGGTATACCTATGGTGTTTTTCTTATTTTTGATCCAAAACATAGACTGTGGGTACTCGTTAGAATTGTATTGCCAAGGCAGTTCCACCTTGTACCCACAATCAATGTTTTGAGCAAAAATATTAAAATCATCAAAATTTTTCCAATGAAATTTTCAATTTTCAGCTGAAAATAAAATCTGTGCATATTATATGGGCATTTTCATAATTTCTGACCTTACTACACCTGGACCTCATTATAATAACATGTTTCGTCACAACATTGTTTCGGATGTAACACCATTTTTGCTTTATGTCTATACATTGTAGTCTCGTTATAACACAGATTTGGCAGCTAACACAGAAATTGGCCAATAAGTGTAATAAATAGGACTGGTTGTGGTGTATATTTAGATCATGTAACATGCAAAAGAGCAATGAAAAGCATTATGAAAACATGCCCATGTAATATACAGATATTTTTTCACCTGTAAAAGTAAAAAAATTCAGTGAAAAAAAAAAATGATATTTTTCTTATTTTTGCTCAAAACATAGATTGTGGGTACACGTTAGAACCGCCTCGGCGGTTCACGTTAGAACCGCCTCGGACGTTCTAACGAGTACCCACAATCTATGCTTTGGAGCAAAATTAAGATAATTAGGTATACCCCTGCATACCCCAGTTTTACTATATAAAAGTGGGGTTGAAGGGGGTATTTATTGCAAGGACATGTTTTCCTGATGTCAAAAGTTCGACCAAATAGGCCGCTTCTTTAAACTTCATGCAGGGCAGACATCTTGTCAAGTCCTTGTCGAGTCTTTGGACAAGACACATATTTTATACTCCCCGTGAGGACTGAACAACTAACTAAATGTTGTGAACCACTGCAGAAGATGAGGGCGAGATTAGGGCCCTGTAAAACCGGTTTAAGCCCCCCCCCCCCCCCCAGTAATTTTATACTACTGATCGTTCAAAGGCGATACTTCTGTTGTATTCTACTTGTTTTATGTTTAGTAGTCGAATTTTTGTGCTGTTTTAACCGTATATGTTTTCACATTTTTAGTTACGTTTGGGTAACTGAGTGACCGCCTATTTGGAAATAGCTGCTCACTTGGCTTAAGATATGTGATGTTCTTGGTATAAGTGCCTAAGTGTCAATTTAGTGTTTTCCCAACTCTCGGTTTTCGGAGTGGTAATTTCTTTCTAATTGTGTCATTTCATGATCATTGCCTACTTGTACCTTTTCCCCACAGTTCTGGTTGAGGTTGATGATACCCAGAAAGCATAAGCTACATCCCCACATGACTGAAAAATTGGTGACTGGGAGGTGAAACTACAAAACAAACTTTTTTTTTACCTGGGCCTGCATTATTTTCAGCCACATTTCCACCCCACAGGTCACCATGTATTAAAGCTGGCTCTATTGGTACACCTTGGAAGAATTTGGGCCATTTACTTAAAACCTGGGTCCATAATTCTCTAGCTCTTCTGTCACTGTACTGCGGAAGATATGTGCCTCTTTGTGAGCAAAAACTTTAGACCAGATAACACCAATCAGCCTGCCCAGCTACAGATTTTCTCATGACAAGGCTCTCATTTGGTTTGATAAAATATTTTATTTTGTTTGTTTGTATTGTGGTTTAACATCCCAGTCAACAAAGTTTCAGTCATGTAAGGATGGAGTTGACGCTTCTTCTTTATCATTAAATGAGTACTAAAGGAGTTAGTGTGTCTTGCTCAGGGGATACAATATGGTGCCAGTGGATTTGAAGCCAAGTTGTAGGTCCTTCCAGGAGGCTACAGTGCTGCCCAAGACTATGCTTAGAGTGAATTGTTTTCCTTTCATAATTAATCATACAGCCCCTTTCACTCAAGTTTGCCGTTTGAGCATTTGCATTACACAAAAAGACCATGCGGTCTGAAGATCTGAGTTTCTTTTCATGTTACCACAAAGAGATCTGGTGTTATGCAAATGCTCATATGGCACAATCAAGTGAAAGGGGCTGTATCTTCATTTATTGTTACAGCTTACAATCAATTTTGGAAAATCTGATAACCAGTTATAAAACCCTTCAGTTATAGATTGGTCAATATTTGAAGGCATGTCCAATACTGACCAATGACAAACTGAGGGGGTTTAACGGCCGTATATCATTTGTGCGAAAATCATACCGTGACGTTGTTTGAATTGGGCGTGAAACCGAGGTATCAATTGCGCGAATGGCCTTTAGGGTAATTAGCCGATAATCACTCAGGTAACCTATGTTCACACTGGCTTTCAATTTGGACAGATACGACCGTTATGTCAGTCATATTTTAACATGCTTTTATAGGTTTTAGACGTTTTTAAAGTGTTTTTAACTTGTATTTTATCCAAGAATATTGTTTTAACCATCATGGATTTTAAAATTTCTGACACTAATAGTGGAAAGAAAAGCTTGTTACACAATGGTTATAGTTATAGAATTGATGTTGCACTCTGACTTCCAGCTGGCTAACGGAAGAACTGTGGTTGAATCTCGCTATCATAACTTCGGTCTTGATAGCGAGATACAATCGGTATACCTTAAAATACCTGTAAGCGCAATTTAAACGCACACTTGATAGTCTTTTTTCCGCGCATTCGTAAAAAAAAATCTGCGCATTTGATATATCGATTCGCGCATTCGTAAAACGCCGGGTTTAACTGGTTACCTGGTCTACAAACACTCATTATTAGAAAACTGGGAGCCAGCAAATTAAAATGTGAATTTAGTCTATACCTGGTCCATCTGCCATGTCGGCCACATTGCCCCCATGAATATCACAATGTAACAGTGCAGGTTCTATAGTCAGGTCCACAAAGAATTTGGAGAAATTTTTCAATAGAATGTTCCACATTTCTCTAGCATTCCTATCCCCATACTGTGGTGAAATGAGCATAGTCATGAGAAAACCTGTGCTTTTTTGTGACTGCTAAAACAAAGGGCACAGAGTGACAGCTGCTCACTGCTCTTAAAGGATCTCAGTTTTATTTTTATTCGTTGCATTCTTCTATTTCAGAGGCCTCCGCCCATTGGGCCTAGGAGAAATAGATGTGCTGCTTAACTACTGACCGACCATATGATTACTAGTTATCCGCTCAAGTCTGAGCCATCCCAGGAAAAGTGGTTTTAGTAAAACCATCCTACATTGGTTTGCTTGCGTGGTTATATTCATGGAGCACATTTTGAGTGTCATGACATCCTAATGTTGGGTAAAAGTCCCATACCAGAGGACCAATGGTCCTGTAAACGCTCACCTGAGTCTGCTGCATATCCCAATAAACATGTTTGAATATTATGGTATTTAACCCCAGTGCAGGGGCAGATGAAGCCCTTGGGCCGTTTTCTTTTTTCAGAATAATCAATATTCTGTCCATTTGCCAATTTCTTGCTGGCTTTTCCCTTCAAATGACATTTTAACAGTTTTTCCCATTCAAATGCATGGGCAACCCATGTTGACCTTGGCATAAACTTGGTCAAGGTCATCACAGGGTCATGATTTATATATACATTGTAGTACTGTAGCCATGGATGCTTCACGCCAAGTTTCATTGAAATCAATCTATTGGTTTCAGAGAAGAAGATATTTGAAGGGTTTTTACCATATATGGGCATGGCCGCCATCTTGGTCATGTGACCTAGATTATTGATATACATATTGGTTCCCCCATCCTATAGATGCTTCACATAAAATTTAGCTTCAATTGGCCAAGTGGTTTCAGAGGAGAAGATGTTTGAATATTATGGTAATATACATGTATATTGCCCCAAGGTGTGGGCATATGAGCCCTTAGGTCCATTTTTTTTCCAGAATCATTAATATTTAGTCCTACTACCCATTTCCTGCAAGATTTTCACCTCAAATGACTTTTTAAAAGTTTTCCCCATTCCAATGCATTGGCGACCTATGTTGACCTTGTCATAAAATAGATCAAGGTCACCACAGGGTCATGATTTATATATACATTGTAGTACTTCAGCCATTGGTACTTCATGCCAAGTTTCTTTGAAATCGGTCAGCCAGATTCGGAGAAGAAGATTTTTGAAGGGTTTTTACCATATATGGGCATGGCAGCCATCTTGGTCATGTGTACTAGATAATTTATATATACATTAATTCCCCCATTCCATAGATGCTTCACATAAAGTTTGGCTTTGATTCGTCAAGCGGTTTCAGAGGAGAAGATGTTTGAATATTATGGTAATATACATGTATATTGCCCCGGGGTGGGGGCAGATGAGCCCCTGGGGTCCAATTTTTTTCAGAATCATTAATATTCAGTCCTACTGCCCATTTCCTGCAAGACATTCACTTTAAATGACATTTTAAAAGTTTCCCCTATTCAAATGCATTGGCGACGTATGTTGACCTTGCTGTACGAAAAGGTCAAGGTCATCACAGGGTCATGATTTATATACACATTGTAGTGCTTGAGCCATCGATGCTTCATGCCAAGTTTCTTTGAAATCGATCCACCGGTTCTGAAGAAGAAGATTTTTGAAGGGTTTTTACCATATATGGGCATTGCAGCCATCTTGGTCATGTGACCTGGATTTCTTATATATACACATTGATTACCCCTTCCTATTGATGCTTCACATAAAATTTGGCTTTGATTGGCCAAGCGGTTTCAGAGGAGATGATGTTTGAATATTATGGTAATATACATGTATATTGCCTCGGGGTGGGGGCATATGAGCCCCTGGGGTCCAATTTTTTTCAGAATCATTAATATTCAGTCCTACTGCCCATTTCCTGCAAGACGTTCACTTTAAATGACTTTAAATGACATTTTAAAAGTTTTCCCCATTCAAATGCATTGGCGACCTATGTTGACCTTGCCGTAAAATAGGTCAAGGTCATCACAGGGTCATGATTTATATACACATTGTAGTGCTTGAGCCATCAACGCTTCGTGCCAAGTTTCGTTGAAATCAGTCCACCGGTTCTGGAGAAGAAGATTTTTGAAGGGTTTTTAGCATATATGGGCATGGCGGCCATCTTGGTCATGTGACCTGGATTTCTTATATACACATTGGTTCCCCCTTCCTATAGATGCTTCATACAAAATTTGGCTTTGGTTGGCCAAGCGGTTTCAGAGAAGAAGATCTTTGAAATTGTGGACGGACGACGGACGGACGACGGACAGACGGACGGACGCCAGATCATGGCCATCCTATAAGCTCACCTTGTGAGCCTAACGGCTCAGGTGAGCTAAAAATGGAGGCAACGTCTCGACATGACCAGTGCTGTTGACTGGAACATAAAGCATCAATTCAAACAAACAAAACTATTTCAGCCATAATCAAAATGAAAAATTGCTTTACTGGAAAATTTAAGTACACTGTACCTAGCTATCTTCAATGGCAATACTGATAAATTTTGATGTACATGATCACCTTCAAATCAGAACAAAAGAAAAGCAAATAAACCTCTTCTATCTCCTGATTAACCCATATTTGATGAATGGATTCTCCCATCATTATCATCTGGGTGAGTCCACTTTCATTTTTGGGGGTGTTAGGAGTGATTTTTCTTTTTTATCTCATTTTTCGATGCAATTTCTCTGTGCAAACAGAATAGCCCCAGATGGGACGCCGCATTCTAAAGTGTATATTTTTTTATTTGACCTTGACTAGTAGATCTACAATGGGAAAACTATTTTGTAAATGGTATAGTGTTCCAGTTAACAATTAACAAATCAAAAACAATGTACCTACATCTCTGTCTATCCTCTTCATCTGCATTTCTATCTTGTCTGCATAGAATGACTGAAAAAAAAGAGTATGCCACGATTGAAATTGGTCTGATATGAAAATAGTGCCAGTGCAAGAATGGAATATAATATTACAAACAACTCTAATATGCAACAACAAGGAAAAGTGTAGCTCTGAGCTAAGGCATTAAGAAAACATTTCATAGCCTAGCAGGTCCTGGCAACATTGACAATATACTAGTTCAAGTGGTCTTGAGGTACACAATTCAAGTGGTCTTGAGGTACACAATTCAAGTGGTCTTGAGGTTCACAATTCAAGTGGTCTTGAGGTACACAATTCAAGTGGTCTTGAGGTTCACAATTCAAGTGGTCTAGAGGTTCACAATTCAAGTGGTCTTGAGGTACACAATTCAAGTGGTCTTGAGGTTCACAATTCAAGTGGTCTTGAGGTACACAATTCAAGTGGTCTTGAGGTACACAATTCAAGTGGTCTTGAGGTACACAATTCAAGTGGTCTTGAGGTACACAATTCAAGTGGTCTTGAGGTACACAATTCAAGTGGTCTTGAGGTACACAATTCAAGTGGTCTCAAGGTACACAATTCAAGTGGTCTTGAGGTACACAATTCAAGTGGTCTTGAGGTACACAATAACAAGTACATATCAACTTCAATATGATGCGCCTCAACTCTCGCTATAATGTGGTTTTCAATATAAGAAGGCCATTTCATGGCTCCCAAACTGTTTATTTTGCTATATGTCTATAATAAATAACCTCACTATTATAACAAGGTTCACGACTCCAAAGAAAGCGTCATTATGAGGTTGACCTGTACATGGCCTTTTGTGCAGGGTCACAAGGTCAGATCAGTCAGCGGCTCTGTCTGAACATTACTGAAAATTGTAGACTGGGACATTAAACTGATTAAGAATAACATCAAACAACCTACTGGCCAATCATCTTTCCAGGTATTATCCATCTCTAGGTACCCACAACATGTGTTGATATGGAAACCAAATTTGGTCACGCCCTCAAACTCTTTACCATCTTTATGGACTCGGTTTTCTAACTTTGTCTGTTTCTTACATAGCTCAGCATTCTGTAGGTGTAGTCTGAAAGCAAACATTTTGCATGTTTTGTGGCCCTTACATACCAGTCAACATGTTTTTCAGTCATGTCGGGATTAAGACACCACTTCTTGGATACTTTGTACTTTGTGGAGTAAATGTGTCCTGCTCAGGAAGACAATTCAATGCCAATTGGGTTTGAACCTCTGACCAATCTCCATGAAGAATCTGACCTGGCTAGGCCAACACACACCCTAAAGGTAAATATTGTATAGTAAATTACATGGTTTTGCAGTTCAGTGACAGTTTTGGTTGCATTTTATCCTGTTTGTTGTTTGATCTTTGGTGTCAACAATTTTCAGTCATAAGGGGTGTAGTCACATGCTTCTATTCATCTTATATGAGCCTTGTCTTGAGAAAACCGGATTTTGCCTATGCGAAAACAAAGGTGCGGATCAGCTTTACAGAATTACAGTTATGTAGCTGCACAGCTGATCAGTGCCTTTATTTTCGCTACAGGGATAGTACAATTTTCTCTTCTTCCCAAATCCAAAATTTTAAGTTTCTAGCCTACTTCTGTACATGTAACTGTAAAGGGCATTTTATTTTCAGACCTGGTCGGAAACTAAAATTGTTGATATTCTCACACAAAGGCTCATATACACTGTAATACCTTTAGAAGGATCAAACACATATAGATGATCATGATATTCCTGATTTTTTCTTGCTACACAATGAAGCCTGTGTGGTGTAGTGGTGTGTGGCGAGCCACTTGCCTTGTAAACCAGGGATTGTCCCAGCCAAAGGTCCTGTAGTCTTTCCAATGAGACTTCAAACACAACCATCCATCTCCATATGACGTTAGCTGTTGAGTGGGACATTTATAACACTATTCCTCCCACCCCCCCCCCTCCTATTACCTTCCCAGTTGCTCGCCCAGGGTTGCAGCATACTTTGATAGTCCCCGTCCCATGTCTACAAACTCCATGGCAAACAGTGCTCCCCCTCCTGGTTGGTCTATAACCTACATGGCGAAGCATTTATAATCTGAATTAGCACTGTACATCCATTATATATTTTCTCCCTTTACTAGTATGAATGTTTCTTATGTTTAATGTGATGTTCATTTTGTAAATCTGTTACACTTCGCTTCATATCTTTTAATCCATGTACATTTTGTAAATCTGTGATACACCTAAAGTGTTTATTTTTTAAATCTGTTACACTTCGCTTCTTATGTTTTAATCCATGTACATTTTGTAAATCTGTGATACACCTAAAGTGTTCATTTTTTAAATCTGTTACACTTCGCTTCTTATGTTTTATTCTGTGTACATTTTGTAAATCTGTGATATACCTAAAGTGTCTCATAAGTCTATACAGACTGGATATCAAATATATGTTGTTATTATGTCTTAACATGTATATATTGTATGTATTTGATATGTGACACTCAAATAAACTATTAAACTCCATTGTCAACAGTCAACAATCAACAGGACATGATTGGACTGTCACTTATCCTTGCCACTCTGTTCATGGGCAAGCCTACTTGTGGCAGGTCACAAGTCACGAACATTACGAAAACACGCCCATGCAATATACAGAGATTTTTTCACCTGTAAAAATTGAAAATTTTCAGTGGAAAATTTTTGATATTTTTGCTCAAAACATAGATTGTGGATACACGTTAGAACCGCCTCGGCGAGGCGGCTCTAACGAGTACCCACAATCTATGTTTTGGAGCAAAAATAAGAAAAATAGGTATACCCCTGCAAACCCCAATGTTACTGTATAAAAGTGGGGTTTAGGGGGGTATTCATTGCACGGACATGCTTTCCTGATGATTACTTAGTAAGGAGAAAATAAAGCTTTGGCAAATGCTGCACATGTAACTATGCTAACTTTTTTTTTCTACATATAAACAAGGTACAATCCCTCTAGCTTGTGAGATGCATCACATCTACGGTCCTATCTACCTTGCAGTATGTCAGTCATACTGAAAAATATACTTAAGATGTTGTCTACGAGATTAAAATATACATGTTCAAGGTATTTTTATGGCAAATACATGTATATGTGCACTGTTCATAAGGATTTTAAACTGTGTATTTATTTAATGTGTGCAAATTAAAATGAATCCATTAATAGGAAACAATTTTCTGTCCTATACTCTTAAAGTCACCTTTATTGGTTTGGGCACTCTGACAATGTTGGCATTATACATGGCCTCAAGGCTGGCAAACTCTCCCTCAAACATTGTCCGTGCCTAAAATGAAAAACAAAGAAAGATAGAATATTATTTTATAAATATGACATAAAAAGTTTTCAACACCCATGACAGACTTAGTTGATTTTTAGTATTATATCAATGAAAATAAAATAATCTATATAATTTTTGCATAAAATATTAATAGGAGACTATATTAAGCGTAGTACAAAAAGGTACAACTAGGCAACGGTCAGGAAAAAGGCGCAATCAGAAAAAGATTCCCATTCCAAAAACCGAGGCGGGAAAAAACCAAACTAACAATAAGGTACTAAGACCATGAATACATTTAGTAAGCCGAATGAGCAGCTATTTCCCAATAGGTGGCCACTCAGTTAGTGAGTTACCTTAACTTAACTAAAATATGATAACATACATAAGGCGCCAACAGCACAAAAAAATTAAACACAAAGACATAAAACAATAAGAACCACAACAGAAGTATCGCCTTGGAACGATCAGTAATATAAAATTACTGGCTGGCTTAAACCAGTTTTACAGGATCCTTACCTCATATACTTACAAACTCGAGTTCCCCTCTCAAAAATCTAAAAGTCTAAATCTGCCACAGACACATAACTTTATATTTGGAAAGTACAGAATTTATGAAATTGAAGTATTTGAAAGAAACAAAGGAACTGATTCTCTGTACTGTTACCAGGCATCTTATCTGTTTTTAAATGCGCATGAAGCCAGTGATCTTCAAATACAGCCTAGAGTAAATCAGCTTACCCCTGATTTTGGGTTGACCTTGACAAACACTTTTCCATGGTCTGTCTCGTAGGCAGACCCAGAACTGATACACCCGCCCCCACTCTCCCCCGTGTCCCTCAGGGTCTTTGTGTTCAATTCAGACTTCAACAGTTCTGTAACTTTAGACATATCTGGCACATTCTGAAATAGGATGAGGATTTAAAACCAGTCAATTTTGCATTCTATAAAATTGATTTTTTTTTTCTTCATTTTTCCTAAATCTCATGTTGCATCTACAGACTGATAATGTCTACCAAATAAAATGACATACATGTATCTGAAAGTGTTTGGCATGCATCTAATCTACTTTGGATGTGCGATAACCAATCTTGATCGTCAAATATGATTAAGAATTAGACAATCATACAAAATAATGGTGCATTTATTGATTGATTGATTGATAAATGTTTAAGGATGTGTCAACCCTAATGGGTCATTAGTGTCTAACAAAAGTATGATGCATAATTTGGTTAAATGAATGAGCAGATGACATGGTAAGAAAATGGTGCATTTAAAACCTGAAATCTTTAAATATTGCTGCTGTAGTTAATTTCCCATCATACATTTTTGTTTGTTTTTTGTTTTTTCTAATTTCTTATTTGCTGGCAGCAGGTGAATATTGTGAAAATCTTGAGGCATGAAGCTCAATACTTTTATTAATAAGTCATCTTTGGTGGCTTAAACAATCACACATCATAATGGTACGATTGTAATAAATTAATTTGCTAATGAATTTTGTGCTGGCCTGTTAACATGATGTAGAAGCCAGGTCTTACCTCTGGTTTACCAGTTAGAGGTAAGACAACATCCACCATGCTAAGCTGTTTACACTCAGGGCTTTTTCTCTATACAAAACTGGGTCCAGTTTCCGGTACCAAATTTTTTCCCAATTGGCTGAAAAAATTCCCAATTGACATGGAACATTCCCAATTAGCAGAAAAATCCCAATTTAAAAGGTAAACTTCCCAATTTTGCTAAAAATTGCACTATTTTTTCCCAAAATCATAACATTTTTTCCCAAAATCACACAATTTTTTCCCAATTTCATCGGTACCAAAAAATTCCCCCCAAAAAGGTCAGAAAAAGCCCTGACACTACAAGTCTACAGCTGCATACAAGGAAAACAATATCAGGGGCAAAAGATCAATAGTTTTACTTCATTACGAAAACTTGCCCATGCAATATACAGAGATTTTTTTAGCTTTAAAATTTGAAAATTTTCAGCTGAAAAATTCTGATATTTTTCTTATTTTTGCTCAAAATATAGATTGTGGGTACAAGTTAGAACCGCCTCGGCGAGGCGGTTCTAACGAGTACCCACAATCTATGTTTTGGAGCAAAAATAAGAATAATAGGTATACCCCTGCATACCCCAGTTTTTCTACATAAAAGTGGGGTTTAAGGGGGTATATATTGCACGGACATGTTTTCCTGATGCGTTAGAAAAATTAAACTATCTTAAACTAAACCAGTGTCTTTGATAAACTATGATAAGGTAGAAATAATATTACATGTACTTCCAAGTCTTCCCAGAACATAACACATATTGATTGAATGAAGAAGACATGATAAAATTAGGTATACCCCTGTAAACCCCTGTTTTTCTATATAAAAGTGGGGTTTAAAGAGGTATTCATTTCACAGACATGTTTTCCTGATGGTCCCGAGATTATAAAACTTTTTCATGCTCAACTCAGCTGAGCATAAAATTTAAACTCCTCATAAACTTGGATCCAAAATCACCAGGATAAGGCACTAAAGCGAGTGTCAATTCATGTTGTCTTTGCTTGATTTTAAGTATCACAAAATACATTAGGATGGTCTAAAATGAGTTTAAGTGACAACTAAGGCTCTAATAAGGGGTTTTTATCATGTTTCATAAAAACATTCATCAGGAAAACATGTCCGTGAAGTGTCTACCCCTTTAAACCCCACTTTTATATAGAAAAACAGGGGTATGCAGGGGTATACCTATTTTTCTTATTTTTGCTTCAAAACATAGATTTTGGGTACTCGTTAGAACGGCCTCGGCGAGGCGGTTCTAACGTGTACCCACAACCTATGTTTTGAGCAAAAAGAAAAAAGAAAAATATCAAAAATTTTCTACTAAAAATTTTCAATTTTCACAATTTTAAAAATCACAGTATTTGCATGGGCATATTTTCATAATGTTAAGTTTTGAATGCAAATGGAGTTTTTCCCTTCATTTTTACCAAAATCTGGTGATTTTCTGTCAAAAAAGCTGAAAACAGTGAAATTTGATAGACAGTTTTCTTGACGATTTGTGCAGAACATAATGGTTTCTCCAGAAATACCAGAGGACCAATGGTCCTGTAAACGCTCACCTGAGATCTGCTTCATATACCAATAAACATATTTGAATATTATGGTATTTAACCCCAGTGCAGGGGCAGATGAAGCCCTTGGGCCATTTTCTTTTTTCAGAATAATCAATATTCTGTCCATTTGTCAATTTCCTGCTGATTTTCCCCTTCAAATAACATTTTAAAAGCAGATGAGCCCCTGGGGTCCATTTTTTTTTCAGAATCATTAAATTTCAGTCCTACTGCCCATTTCCTGCAAGACTTTCACTTAAAATGACATTTTAAAAGGTTTCCCCATTCAAATGCATTGACAACCTATGTTGACCTTGCCATAAAATAAGTCAAGGTCACCACAGGGTCATGTTTTATACATACATTGTAGTACTTGAGTCATCCATACTTCATGCAAAGTTTCGTTGAAATTGATTCACCGGTTCTGGAGAAGATATTTTAAGGGTTTTTAACATATATGGGCATGGCGGCCATCTTGGTCATGTGACCTGGATTATTTATATATACATTGGTTCCAACTTCCTATAGATGCTTCATATAAAATTTGGCTTTGATTGGCCAAGTGGTTTCAGAGAAAAAAAAATCTTTGAAAAGTGTGTATGGATGACAGACCCGCCAAGGTCAAGAGATGACCTTGGCCTAAATTAATCATATACCTTCATCTAATCCATTAGTTGTTTGCATCTACCACTTTTCAGATCTCAGGCTGCAATAGTTTTCAAACCAGAGGACCAATGGTCCTGTAAACGCTCACCTGAGTCTGCTGCATATACCAATAAACATGTTTGAATATTATGGTATTTAACCCCAGTGCAGGGGCAGATGAAGCCCTTGGGCCGTTTTCTTTTTTCAGAATAATCAATATTCTGTCCATTTGCCAATTTCTTGCTGGCTTTTCCCTTCAAATGACATTTTAACAGTTTTTCCCATTCAAATGCATGGGCAACCCATGTTGACCTTGCCATAAACTTGGTCAAGGTCATCACAGGGTCATGATTTATATACATTGTAGTACTATAGCCATGGATGCTTCACGCCAAGTTTCATTGAAGTCAATCTATTGGTTTCAGAGAAGAAGATATTTGAAAGGTTTTTACCATATATGGGCATGGCGGCCATCTTGGTCATGTGACCTAGATTATTAATATATACATTGGTTCCCCCATCCTATAGATGCTTCACATAAAATTTGGCTTCAATTGGCCAAGTGGTTTTAGAGGAGAAGATGTTTGAATATTATGGTAATATACATGTATATTGCCTCCGGGTGTGGGCATATGAGCCCTTAGGTCCATTTTTTTTCAGAATCATTAATATTTAGTCCTACTACCCATTTCCTGCAAGATTTTCACCTCAAATGACTTTTTAAAAGTTTTCCAAATTCCAATGCATTGGCAACCAATGTTGACCTTGTCTTAAAATAGGTCAAGGTCACCACAGGGTCATAATTTATATACACATTGTAGTACTTCAGCCATTGGTGCTTCATGCCAAGTTTCTTTGAAATCGGTCCACCAGATTTGGAGAAGAAGATTTTTGAAGGGTTTTTACCTTATATGGGGATGGCAGCCATCTTGGTCCTGTGAACTAGATAATTTATATATACATTAATTCCCCCATTCCATAGATGCTTCACATAAAATTTGGCTTTGATTCGCCAAGTGGTTTCAGAGGAGAAGATGTTTGAATATTATGGTAATATACATGTATATTGCCCCGGGGTGGGGGGCACATGAGCCCCTGGGGTCCATTTTTTTCAGAATCATTAATATTCAGTCCTACTGCCCATTTCCTGCAAGACTTTCACTTTAAATGACATTTTAAAAGTTTTCCCTATTCAAATGCATTGGCGACCTATGTTGACCTTACCGTAAAAAAAGGTCAAGGTCATCACAGGGTCATGATTTATATACACATTGTAGTACTTGAGCCATTGATGCTTCATGCCAAGTTTCTTTGAAATCGATCCACCGGTTCTGGAGAAGAAGATTTTTGAAGGGTTTTTACCATATATGGGCATGGCGGCCATCTTGGTCATGTGACCTGGATTATTTATATACACATTGGTTCCCTCTTCCCATAGATGCTTCATGTAAAATTTGGCTTTGATTGGCCAAGCGGTTTCAGAGAAGAAGATGTTTGAATATTATGATAATATACATGTATATTGCCCCGGGGTGGGGGCGGATGAGCCCCTGGTGCCCAATTTTTTTCAGAATCATTAATATTCAGTCCAACTGCTCATTTTCTGCAAGATTTTTCCTTTAAATGACAATCTAACAATTTTTCCCATTCAAATGCAAAGGCGACCTATGTTGACCTTGCCGTAAAATAGGTCAAGGTCACCGCAAGGTCATGATTTATATACACATTGTAGTACTTGAGTCATCGATGCTTCATGCCAAGTTTGGTTGAAATCGGTCCAGTGGTTCCGGAGAAGAAGATTTTTGAAGGGTTTTTACCATATATGGGCATGGCGGCCATCTTGGTCATGTGACCTGGATTATTTATATATACATTGGTTCCCCCTTCCCATAGATGCTTCATGTAAAATTTGGCTTTGATTGGCCAAGCTGTTTCAGAGAAGAAGATCTTTGAAAATGGTGGACGATGGATGGACGGACGACGGACGGACGGACGACGGAGCATGGGTATACTATAAGCTCACCTTGTGAGCCTGACGGCTCTGGTGAGCTAAAAATGATACTGTCTTAAAGTTAATATATTAGGCTATTGCTTTATGAAAAAAAATATCATGGGTATTTGCTCAAATGATTAAATTATCAGCTTTTAAACTTTATCAATTACAGCTTTGACAATCTAGCCGAGACCACATATTTCCAATAAATACCATAAATATACCGAAGTTACCTATCCGGGATTTATACACAGGTACAAACAATACGTCACAAACCACGTGGTCTATAAAATACAGGTAAGTCATGTGACTATCACATGACCTTTTCTCACTTCCGGGTGGCAAAAAAACGACCTCAGGTTGAAGAATGCGTAATGAACTGTAATGTTTTGATGTATAAAAGTGTAAAATAATGTCGAAATATTATTCATAACAAATTAATTTCCATATATGTTTGTTCATTTAATACTAAATTAGACAAATTAGTATTATAAGTATTTAGCGTTTCTTCCCGAATTAGAAAATATGAATTTAAAAAGGTTTGCAGCTCAGTCAAAAGATGAAATATTCCCACGGTATAAATCATAAATCAACGTTCAATAATTTCCGTGT
The DNA here is from genome assembly GCA_964017185.1 of Rugalucina vietnamica. NCBI lineage: Eukaryota > Metazoa > Mollusca > Bivalvia > Lucinida > Lucinidae > Rugalucina > Rugalucina vietnamica. Next base: position 12,031,088 of record OZ024881.1, on the reverse strand, counting down.
TTGAATCATTTTTTTTAAAGTTTTATAAATACAAAAAGAAACCGGAATATCTTTAAGCCGTCATAATTGGTCTCTCTCTCTTGGTCTCTCTCTCTGTCTCTCTCACTCTCTCTCAAGAGCACGTAATCTAATTGTGTTTCTCATGCGGTGAAAAAAAAAAAAAAAAAAAAAAAGAAAAAAAAAACAAAAAAAAAAAACTTGATTATTTTTTAAATGGATCTAATTTATTCCCAAATTAAAATTACTTTATGTGTAGTGTATCTATCCAATTTTATCTACAACACTGGAATCATAGTTATCTTTTGCTAATCCAAGCAATGTCCATGTAATGATAATTAAAATGGACTGACTGAACACACAAGCCAGCTGCCCCAGGGGACTGCATTAATCCCCTTATCATTCATATTGTACCCCAAGAATGTGTCGTTTCTTTGAAGAAGGCGTCATATATAATAAATAAAGAAGCCGATTATCATGATTATAGGCATTGTAATTTGAGATAGTGTGTTATAAAAGTTAAAACTGTCTTCAATAGCTGAAGAAGGTCTTTGAAAGACCGAAACGCGTCGATCCCATTAAACAAACAGTAAAAATGTACCGTTGTTGTTTGTTTGTTCTGTTTTATACCCTTAATAAATAAATACAGTAAAGTAGCGTAAAGTAGCGTAAAGTGGCGTAAAGAAGCGTAAAGGGGCGCAAAGGGGCGCAAAGTAGTGTAAAGTTGGCGCAAAGTGATGTAGGATGACATTAAACCGTATTATTTATCAAACATGAGGTAAATGATACACTTTTAGTCATATACATGCATGCAATCGGCATGTAGGGGTTAGAAGAGAAGAGGGGGTTGGGCGCAACATAGTCTGATGAAGAGAAACTGCATGAACATGTATTCGTAATGCATAATTGTATACAAAGACTACTAGCCTGAGTGAACTGGGCGCCCGGTTTGATTGCAACTTAAACCGATGGCTGGTAGGCACGGCCTATATCAGGGATACTTGTATGTATGACTGTATAGGCACTGCACCAGTTTTTCCTATGATGTTCACATTCTGGTCGGCCAGTTTGCACTATCAAAACCTCCTAAATTTAGTGTGTAATTTGTTATTGTTTGATGTCCTTTTATTACATGTTTTGTGGATGCACTAAAATGTATTTGGCAATCTGAATAAAGAATTGAATTGAATTGAATTGAATTATTTTTGCATTAATTTTGGTCAATTTAAAGTGCAGAATTAAAATATTTGTGATTGTGTATCATGATGGGTTTGACGGAAGGAACGTGGCATTTATTTTATGATGGTATGCTTTTTCTTATGTTCATAATATTGATATGTTGAAGATACTCTGATAGGCAATGTCTCTAGTGTCACACACAAGGTGAAAAACATGTATGTATGTCAAATATAAATTGGAAACTGTGGTCGTTGTTATTTCTTGCTGTTATAAGTATAAAGGGGTATATTTGTCCGGATTAGGTGTATTGAAAATCGTAAGATCATGTGTCTTTAACTCAATAAAAGCTGTGAAAACGTGTGTCAGGTTACCGGGCGGTAATCGAATTATCAGCCACGTGTCTGATTGTAAGGTGTTAAAACAATCGGCTACTATTGTTGAATTAATCTCTGATAGCCATGTGTCATTATACCCCTGGCATTTATGCCGACGGGTATATAGTTTTCGCTTTTCCGTTCGTCCGTTCGTATGTTCGTTCGTTGGTTCGTTTCTTCGTTCGTAATTCCGGAACGTTCGTAGAATTTATGTCAAAGTTTTGGTTAAAGTTTCTCTAGAGGTTTATATCTCATAAACCAATGGTCAGAAACTATTCATATTTGGACCATAGGTACCCTATAGGGTTTGCTTTATTTCCATGAGGTCGGACTGCAGGGTCCATGCCCGGGGGTTGGGGCTGGAGATCAAAATCTAGGTCACCTTTAAAATGTGTTGTTTACAATGTTACTGTTTCTTCTCTAAGTCGATATCTTAACAAACAATCGTAGGAATGTATTCTTATTTAGTTCGTAGATGCCCTATAGGGTTTTCTTTCAATATCAGTGGTACCATCCCCAGGGGTGGGGCTAAAGGTCAAAATCTATGACACATTTATAATATGATAGAGATCATGATAAATTTTCTGTAAGTCTATTTTCTTGACATCAAATAAGTATTGTCAGAAAGCATTCATGCTTAGACCATAGGTACCGTGTAAGGTTCAGACTCTAGGGTCCGTGTGCGGGGGGTGAGGGGTGGGGCTAGATGTCAAAATCTAGAACATCTTTAAAAATTGTATTTTCTGTACTTTTTTTTAACCGTCATGTTTAGAAATCATTCATACTTGTGCCATATGTACTCTATAATGTTTGCCTTGTTCCTAATGACATTACACTATAGGTTCCATGCCCAGGGTGGGGCTAGAGGTCAAGATCTAGGACAGCTCATATTATTCTTTTATTAATATTATTAAAGAATGCCATTCTATTTTCCATCTAGGACCGAGGACCTGACCCTCAATGTCCGCGATCAAGTCCTAGATTGAGTATACAAGTCAGTTCTGTATACTGCTCTATAGTAGTCTGTCATTCTACTACACCCCCCCCCCCCACACACACACACACACACCTGTCAATGCCTTTAGACAGTGCTTTTTGTAAATTCAAATTTTAAAGATTTACTTGTTGAGGGTGCTCTTTTTTATTCGAGAATTGAGATTCAATGTGTCAGTGAACATGTCTGGGTCGGGCACGGTGGGCTTAGGGTTCGGAGTGGGGAGCTACCAGCCGGGGGTATACGTGCCTCTCAAGGCACTTTTTCTAGTTTATTATACATTTATAAGGAAATATTTCCTAATTTGAAATAAGAACGTTTCATACCGGCCGTGATGGTCTAATGGATAGAGTATTATCTTTGCAATCAAGAGGCTGCTGGTTCGATACCCGGCTGGTACATGCCTACGTAATAGAGGCAAACCGCCCATAGGGTTTAATATTTCTTTTCGCCAGAAATACTTTTATTCCCAAAACGGAGACATGCATGGTGTTGCAATTTTATTTGATCGGTGCAGCACTATTTTTTGCAACACAAATGTTTGCGCGATGTTAAATTTCATTAATTCTCGAATCCGATAAACATATTTTGGTTCCTAGATTAATTTACCTTTTACGATTGCGCTAAAGCGTCTTTTACAGGCATTTGGACTAAACATTCATTAGTCTTCTGGTATACCGACATTAACATTTGGGGTAGAAAAAAAAAATGATTGTGCTACGTTTTCCGGCATTACTTAGCTGCTCCACTGCATAGTCATAAGACAACGTCTTCTATTGGAATGGTCTACGGCATTACCATAATGGATATACGAGAGGACGTACAATAGACGAACAGACTGTGTTAATAGCACTCAACTGCATGGTCGCATGCTTAGCGCATGTTTCATTTTCATTTATATTTTCGCTTCTTCGGAAGACCTTGTGAGTCACGATTCCGTTTCAGTTGTATATTCGGCTGTGCCTTTTGTACATTAATTATTCCTTATACAACTGAGTATATCAAAACTATGAATGACGGAAACATGCGCACATGACACCCCACCACCAAACTAGCATATTTTAGGAAAAAGAACATTTTAGACCATTATGTATAGTGCACTGCGACCAAAAACAGATTTTTTTTTCGAAATGGCAGCTTACGTCCGATTTTTCTATAGATCAAACATAACGTCAGGTAAAGCTGGTGCCGTCATGTACGTAAAATGGTATTTCACGGAAATGGGTCGCCTATCCGTACTCTTTGGGTTTAACATTTTAATTTGGCATGGCTGATAAATTGTTAGGATTGTGATTTTACAAATCGACTTTACGGTTTATACTGTTTACCTCTAGTATGCAATTGCTAACCTAGAATTTGTCAGCTGTCGCTGTATAATGTAAAGCGTTAATACCCGTTGTGTGAAAAAAGTGCAGAAACATTTTCATAAGAAAATGTGTCTGAGTATCTTTAGGTTAACTGAAAAGATTTTAAAAAATGCAAAATTTATATTACTTTACTACTGGACCCCCATCTGATTTATGACCATTTTTATTGAGCACATTTTCGACCCCGGGCCCAGTTTCAATTGCCATATGCATTTACATCGGCGAATAATATATCTTTGAAAAAAAAAATCTTTATAAAATTGTCTCATCGTTTATGATCTTTCTGAAAGAAACGTTGAAAACCATGGGTTACTTTGTTCAGATGTTTCAAAAGATGAAAAAAGCTCTTTTGAGACTTGGCAGGCCGCAGCTAAATGCCAACTAACCGTATGTTTTCATACAAGAATGACTAGGTCGAGATACAAAATAAACCAAAATCGTCGTCTGAATTCCGTTTATCCTTATTATTAGCGCTAACTGTTGACGATTATTTCTAATTCTATAAATGCAACTGCAGTTAAGCATATATTATAAATACAACTGCAGTTTATAAGCGGCGATGCGGAAGAAAACATGGCTGCCATTTTCTTGTGAAAAAGAACGTTGAATGACGTCATTTTCATATTGGCCGACTTTTCTCGTATTGGCCCAGTTTTTCTCGTATTGGCCGACTTATTCTGTATTGGCCGAGTTTTTACATTCGTATGATGCGGGCTGATTTATTCATACAAATATCAATATTAATGTAGTTAATTAATAATAGCCAATATAGGCTAAAGATACGGGCGCGTATCCCTAGCCAATACAGGCTAAAGATACGGCTGTACGATTAGACTTGCCTATAGGCATTGGTTAGTCGTACGGCTCTAATTAATAACAACTCAATGCAGTAATTGTCGGTCTAGAAGATTATTACTTTGTACTTGACATCTTTATGTTTCAAGTTTATTTGAAAATTCATAGAGTCATACGGCTTATGTAGGGTATGTTTAAGACAGCGATTAGGTGCATCATAAGACAAGAAAAATGCTGATTCTGTAGGAGTTGTTTGCATGTGAACTGGATAGCAAGTTCACACTTTTGTTACCAATGCATATATTGGTTCTACATAAAATTTGACCGGTTCCAGAGCAGAAAATGGTGTAAAGACGACAGACTTCGCCGGGGCATTGGTATACTTTAAGCGCACACTGACCGCTCAGGTGTGCTGTAAACTGTACCGCATCAAAGTGGGGTTTCCGACCAGGTTTGATACAAATCGGGTTTGATGTAGACTAATAGTTTGTTAAATATGGTAAGTATATAAAATTTGACCTGTTCCAGAGCAGAAAATGGTTTAACGACGACAGACTTCGCCGGGATATTGGTATACTTTTAAGTGCACACTGACCGTTCAGGTGAGCTGTAAATTGTACCGCATCATATGAAAATGTATCTGTGGGATTTCCAACCAGGTTGACGTATATTGGACTTGATACTTATAAAATCGTGCGTTTATTTAGTCTAAGTACTACAAAGCACTTAATCTAAAACTAATATATGAATCAATCTAAAACATACATATTAAAATAACCTAATGAACTTGTGGGTAGAGTACGACATATTGGCAAACGCCAACAATGCTGCGTGGAAACCGAGTAATGTTGTTTATGCTGGTCAACGCCATGATTTAACGTCACTGTCGACGATCACTGTCGACGATCACGTTTGGTAAAATATACGATTAACATTAAAATGTGAAAAAGATACTCTAATTATAAGGAGTAATTGGTTCTATAAAATAAGGCCGTACGACTAGCCAATCCTTATAGGAAAGGCTAATCGTACAGAGCCGTATCTTTAGCCTGTATTGGCTAGGGATACGCGCCTGTATCTTTAGCCTATATTGGCTAGGGATACGGGCCCGTATCTCTAGCCACTGCCAAAAATAAAACTACCACAATTTCCAATCAATATTTGACACATTTTACCACGTTTGTGACACTTTACTTTGCACTTAGTTACAGAGGCATTGCCTATCTGAGTATCTCTAACATATCAATATTATGAAAATAAAAAAATCCTACCATCATAAAATAAATGCCCCGTACCTTCCGTCAAACCCATCATGATACACAATCGCAAATATTTTTCTGCATTTCATAAAATAATTCAAAAAATAAGTTTCTGTTCATCAGACTATATGCATCTGTATCTGTATCTGTATAGTAATAGCGGTAGAATCCAATTCTGGCATCTACAACCGCGGTGTGTGCGCTATGAAAAGTTAGTAACTTTTATGGACAGCTTGCCGGAAGCTGTTCACTGTCTCTGCACGAATTTGACACTCCTCCAGCTGGTTCCAATCACTAACAGTTCTAACGAAGAATGAGTTTTTGAATTGATCTGATTTAGATTCTGGTATCTTAAAACACTCTGTGTGGTTTACTGAATATCTTTGTACAAAATTGGTAGTTTGAAAGTCAGAACATAAACGTGGTTTGATGTTTCTTTTGTTCCTAAGTGGAATGAGGAACTCGTCAGCATTGATTGCTGGTACCATACCCCGCACTACTGTGTATAACATAACCAGTCTTGATTCAAGGCGTCGTTGTTGCAATGTTGGTAACTTTAGGTCCTCTAACATCGATGTTACGCATCCTTCAAATCTTGATTTATAGTCATTCTTTATAAACCGAGCTGCTTGTTTTTGTACTTTCTCCACGGCTATAATGTCACGACTTTGATACGGATCCCATACGACTGCACCATACTCCAGCGTAGATCTAACAAGTGAAATATATGCTAGTCTTTTACAGTCTTCAGAACAGTATTTCAAATTTCGTCTTAAGAATCCAAGTGTTGAATGTGCTTTTTTGGTTATATTGGTTATATGTGTTTTCCATTGTAAGTCCTCTGATATTGTGTGTCCCAAATATGGATTAGAGTCCACTTGCTGTAGAATTTCATTTTCAAGCTGATAAAAATGGGATGATTTCTGTTGAATACTAAGGATGTAACATTTTTTAGCGTTAAATCTCATGCCCCATTTTGAAGCCCAATTTTCGAGTTCCTTTAGATCATTTTGGAGTATTTGGTGGTCCTTTTGAGTTTTGATTTGACGATAAATGAGGCAAGCATCTGCAAAGAGGCGAACTTGGGATTTGACACAGTCAGGTCATTTATGTGGCACATTTATGTTGCGCCCATCTCACCCCTACATGCGAATTGCATGCATGCATATAACTGAAAGTGTATCATTTACCTCATGTTTGATAAATAATACGGTTTTATGTCATTCTACATTACTTTGCGCCAACTTTACGCAACTTTGCGCCCCTTTGCGCTACTTTACGCCTCTTTACGCCACTTTGCGCTACTTTACTGTATTTAGGCAGACCCTAATTCTGGACTCATTTTTTCCCGTTGTGTAGCCTTTGCGCCACATATAAATTAATTGGAAACGTCCTACATTGTACAAGACATTATTTTTTACCAAAAAATATGGTTGTCAATCTGCAGAAACATTTGGAAGGGGAGAAATCACAAAAAGAAAAATACCTTGGCTGTTTTCCTAATTTAATGTTATGGTCATTGTAAGGTACATCGAACTACCGAAATCAAACTAAAAGCCGGGACTTGTTTGGAGTCTAAACCACTTCAAGAGCTGACGATATCTCATCTAGATCTAGTCAGTGTTAAAGCGCTACCTGTCGGCGACAATGCTTCAAGAGATAATGTCTCTGGCTCAGGTTACTGAGTGGCCGCCTATTGTATTGAAAAATAGCTACTCACTCGGCTTACGATATGTTCTATAAGTATAAGTACCTAATTGTCCATTTGTTATTTTCCCACCTCGGTTTTTGAGTGAGAATTTCTTTCTGATTGCACCTTTTTCTGATCATTGCCTACTTGTACTTTTTATGTTTAGTGTTGTATACTTTACACCATTCCTATCTCGTCTTGGAACTGAGTTGTTTGTGTCCCAATAGTAGCTGATGAGTGATGACACAACAAATATCTTTCAAAGTTTTAAGATGAATTTGAGTTAATGCCTAGTGAGACAGGTGTAATCACTGGCAAAACAACAACAACAACAACAACAACAACAACAACAACAACAACAACGACGACGACGACAGACATGTTATACTGTTAGTGAGAAGCTAGCCCTCTGGGAACCCGTCTAAGAAGCCTGGTAGTGCTTGTCTTATAATGCTCAGCGCCAAGCAATACATGTATATAGCCACTGGTGCCATTCTAACGTCTGTGATATGACGTGTTATGGGATCAAACCCACGACTTCCGAAGCGGACGCTCTAACCATTACCTTATCGGGGCCGGTCTGAAGATATGGATGGCCGGGCAAAGGATATGACTTAGATTTAGTATCAAAACGAAGACAATACAAAGTGCAAGGAATTATTAATTAATATGTGCACTGATGTCCAGGCGCTAGACTAATGTTGAACCGTATTGAACTAATGTAAATTAAAATCCAAGTTGCATTTATATCTGCAGTTGTTCACGTAAATAATTGGTTAACTTACAGGAAAAAAGGATAAGAAGAAATATCTGGCAGCTGAGCAAAGCCTGTCTGTTTTTTGAAATCTGTCTTCCGAGCCAATCGATTTCTGATCATCATCTCATATGGAAGGAGTAAACCCCTGGACCAAAGCTAAAATTTCCATTTGGCAAATAAGCAGCATATTAAGTTTACTTAGTAAACATTGTAAATGAACAGCATGAAGGAAGCGCCGTAGCTCAGTGGTTAGCGCACTGGCCTCTGGTGCTAGAGGTCCCAGGTTCTATCCCCACTGGCGGCGAGGAAAATCACGCTTCCTTTCACGCGCGTGTCATTTGCAGGGATGACATGAACACAGTGAGTCGTCCTTCGGATCGGGACGTTAACTAGAGGCCCCATGTGCAGGGACAATCATTCTCTGTGCAGGATCCCCTACACAGGTTCTATCCTCATGCATGTAGGCTCATGCTGCAAACACACCGGAATGTACAATGTACACCTCCCAAGAATAATCAGAAAACAATAAAACAAAGTAAACATCTGTGTTATGCCATTAATACTATTTAAAGGATTAGACCTTAAATATAGCTTACTCCTGAAACTATAACTATCACCTAAATGAGAGATAAAATTCACCCATCATGTCATTAGCCGAGGCCACCGACGAGTCATTAACTCATTTAAGCCTGGCGTCCCTTTTATGGGACATAGGCAAACAGAATAGCCCCAGATGGAACGCCGCAGAACGCGGCGTCCCATCTGGGGCTATTCTGTTTGCTTAAAGAAATTTCATCGAAAAATGAGATAAAGATTATAAATCACACCTGACACCCCCTAAAATGAAAGTGGACTCACCCAAATGATAATGATGGGAAAATCCATTCGTCAAATATGGGTTAAGAAAAAATAATTCTTTAGAGTAACAGTGAAGGCAAGCGATCGGGTATACATGCAATGCTGTGCGCTTGAAAAAAATGTTATAAAACAACAAATGTTCCCTTTCGTCTCGTCCTCTCTCGGATCGTCACGTGTATGTCTCATTATGTCTGTTGTCCGGATTGACACCAAAGATTGCATCGATTTTATATATTCGTTTAATACAAATCTCCAATTATTATGAATTATGAAGTCATAGATCATTAATTAAAATGTATATCATCACAGAAAACAAAAACAACCATGAAAATCCGTTGGTATTTTTAACCGCAACACAGTACGGCCACATTAAAACAATTAAGACACCTTATGTACACTACCTTTTGGGTTATCGATAAAAATCATAACCGGGCCGGACCCGGCCAAGTTTACGGAAAGTACCGAAGGTTCCGGGCCGGGTCTACGGAATTTATCGAAAAATGACGATCTTTCGGTACCGGAATGTAGCTCCGGGTCCGGTACAAATAAGTAAACAGCTATTTTAAAGTCCTTATGGGGACTGAAAAGCATTATTTATTGGAATCGAAATATGGTTAAAGCTTTGAATTATTTTAAACTACGTTAATCAAATCCTTTTTACGGCAATGGAACTATTTTGCTAAACTATTGCACAAACGTAAGATTTTCCTGAGGTTCGGACGGGTATCTGAACGATCTTTAGCATTTTTCATGATCTCAAGATCAATCCTTAGTGATCTTTCTGACGTAAAAACGATCCTACGATTTCGCGAAATATACTCATATATATATAAAGGATAGTGCTTTATATATGCCCAAATGTGGTGGAAACAGTTTTGAACCGAGCAAGCAATTCTTGAAGCATCAAATTATTTTAGAATTCTTACTTACGGTTCTTATGATGTTAACATCTAATTGGGCTCTGCAACCTTTGTCGATGTATGGTATGTCTTTGTCAACATGTCTCGTTTATTCACTGGGGATATAGCATCAGGGATTGAACTTATGGGGCTGCCCATGCCAACACTTATTCAAACTACTTTTAAGCTATTGAGAGTGGGTATCATGACTGTACGTATGTTCTGGGAGCTCATTCCAAACGGTTTCTTGTGTAAGAAAGCAAATTTTCTTTTTATTTTATACAATATGTTTTCCTTTCGTGCCATTGAAAAGGTGGGCGGTGAAAATGATAAAAAAAAAAACAAAAAAAAAAAAAAAAAAAACAAAAAAAAAAAAAAACAATCAGTTTTAAAAAATGAGACCACATATTATTTTGGTATCACATTCACATAGTTCCTTACATGTCCGTGAAATGTATATACACTCTTATACCCCGCTTTTATATAGCACAACTGGGATATACAGGGGTATACAATTTTTCTTATTTTTTGATCCAAAAAATACGTATACATTGTGGGTACCCGTTGGAACCGCCTCGGCAAGGTTCTAACATGTACCCACAATGTGTGTTTTGAGCAAATTTACGAAAATGAATACCCATGCTACATGTATATGTCTTCGTTCATAGATAAAGGCCAGGTCCAATTCTTCTTAAGATCGCTTAATTCATCGTTTTGCCACTAGTTTAGGATGACATTACATGCATTGTGATAATCACATGTCAACTCAGTGGATCGCAAGATTTTGGTCGGTAGCTCTTGTGGTCATTATAAGGACCCATGGCATTCCAAAAGTTTGATGATGTAATTTAAGATGTACGGATGTTGCTGAAATACTTATCACGAGGAAATGACGCTTTAAAGCACAGTCTTGAAGAAAAAAAGCCGTTTCTGAGATCATTCTCGATCATAACGCTCTTGAGCAACGTGTGACGGTTTTTGAACATGTTCAAAATTCTGAAAGCAATCTGAAACACGTTCTAAGTTGACCAAGGACGTACGTGACATGCCAGAGATGTGCCGTTATATCTAAAAGACCTACCCTTTCTTTGGAAAGCACACTCCTTCTTTCTAACGGTACATGGAGAGACCTGTGACTATACCATCACCTATTGTGAGGAGTACTGTTTTGGGCTTCTCCGTTCATAGTTATGTTGTGTTTAAAATGGCCTAGGCCGTTTCGATTTTTTTAAACACCCCTATTCAAATACTTTTGATTTTTTTTTTGCTGCGAAAATGATTTTTGACAACATGATGATAATGAGCCAAGTCACGAGAAAAACAACAATATGCTTGTGCGAAAACGAAGGCGAAGATCAGCCTCGCGGTAACCGCGAAGCTGATCAGCGCCTTTGTTTTTGATTTACGGATAGTACATTCCCTCTACTTCCTAAAGACGAAATGTATAAGCTCTAAACCATGTTTGAACAATAATTTAGACCTCAAAACCTACTTTGAGAAAGACTTATGAGTAGATCTATATTTCGCAAAATCGTAGGATTGTTTTTACGTCCGAAAGATCACTAAGGATTGATCTTGAGATCATAAAAAAATACTTAAGATCGGCTAGATACCGTCAGAACCTCAGGAAAATCTTACATTTCTGCAATATTTTAGCAAAATAGTTCCGTTGCCGTAAAAAAAGATTTGAATAACGTAGTTTAAAATAAATTAAAGCTTTAATCATATTTCGATTCCAATAAATAATGATTTTCAGTCCCCATAAGGACTTTATAATAGCTGTTTACCTATTTGAACCGGACCCGGAGCTACATTCCGGTACCGAAAGATCGTCATTTTCCGATAAATTCCGTAGACCCGGCCCGGAACCTTCGGTACTTTCCGTAAATTTGGCCGGGTCCGGCCCGGTTATGTTTTTTATCGATAGCCTACCTTTTGTTACCTACTGTTGATCGTGAGTCCGCGCAATGATGCATGATGATGAACAAATCTTGACGTCAGCTCAAGTAGCCTCAGAAAATCAACATTGAAGATAGCTTTATGCATGTATGTCAACACTATTCAGGTTAATTGATCTTACTCGATATTAAGTCGCGAGATGCCTGTGCGGTACAACGTTCCGTAATTGGTCGTCCCATAAAAATTCGGCTTTCACTCCATTCTTTAAACAAAGAAAGACCAATATGTCCGCGCCCATGAAAAGACATGCATTGGACAATGTTGAGGCTATCCCGACAAAACATTCTTACACGGATGTACAAGACGACAAATTGAAATCTTTTATTGCATGGGCTAATTATAGACACTTCAACCTGAACCATAAGGTACGAATTAATCTTTTGGCTTAATCCTTTAAAGTTTTACACAATTTCCGTGTATTCTGCAAAGCGATAGCGTGTCTATTTGTACAAAAAATCGTGTCATAAGCGCTATATTAAAATTGCTGTAGATCAAATATTTTCTCAGTCAAGTCGGGATGGAGCCACGTCGTGGAAGAACCACTGATATTTAAAAATAACGTGTGAATATTAATGAGGCCTAGTTCGAATCCGGGTCAATTCGGCCTCGGGTCAACTAGGCCCGGGTCAGCTCGACCTGGTTAACTCGGCCGGGTCAGCTCGGCCTATATATAGCAGAGACATAATTACACGTATAGGGTACATAGGCAGAGTCCGACGCCGTAACTACTCTACCACCACACCCCCTAACTTGATCAGCGTATTACCAATGCCATGGTTTTGATGACAAATTCTTCAAGAGGATATAATAGATTTCTGAATGAAAAAGAAATGCATCAGGACCTCCACACGAGACATTGCTTCAAATAAGTACCATATTCTACGTGTGGACTACATGTTTTATCTTGAATAATATTTTCGCTAAGTTAGCACATTGTTACTTGCATGGGACATACTTGATGTCAGGTATAAGACGGCTAGAAGCAGGCTGACAGTCTCGGGACACCTCTGAGGAGGTATATAGGACAGGAAACTAGAAATTAGATACCCAACTAGTAATTGGGTTTGCAATGCTTTTAAATTGTGTATGTATCCCCTCGTCAGCTCGTGGGGAAGCTAACCACTCGCTAATAGGGTCAAACTATCACTAAACGTAAGCCCAACAATAATTACCGCCGTTACTTCAGGTGCGAGTCGGCAGAGAGGGGTCATGCGCACAATATGGTATGATCGCCACAGATGACATCGAGAAGGACGAGACGCTGTTCCAGATCCCCAGAGAGATGCTGCTTCACCCCGGGACAACAGAAATAAAATATCTACTGTCAAAAAGTAGGTCATTTTACATTGTAGTGGTTGTATCATTCTTTGTGGATACTTTAAGTCTTTGGTCTGTTGGGTGAATTTCTTGCTGAACAGCTGAACGCAAACACTGAAAAAGTCTTAAAACGCGTGGCCGCCACCTGATTGCCTAGGCGGTACGGATGTCTTTCTTCAAAGGGCGCGGTGTGATGATTGATCTCTTCGAAAACAGAAGTAGACGACTAGTTCCTGATTTAGGAAATGGGATCTCCAAAAGTCAAAGTAAACGATTTGTATTGAATTTTGTAGGTCTACACCTAGCATGTCTCACGAAACCAGGTTCTTAACGGTAACTAATCCGAGTTAACATATACTTACTCTGTTTATTTTTTGCAGATCAATCAAGTTTAGAAAGTACCAGTGGTTGGGTACCGCTGTTGGTATCACTGATGTATGAATACAACAGCCCGACGTCAGTCTGGCGGCCATACTTTGATTTAGTTCCTGATTTCAATGATCTTGACTTGCCCATGTTTTGGACAAGGTAATTTATCATCACTTTTATGTAGCAAATATCGATAGATGCCACCAGAAAGCATGTGTCCCCCCCCCCCCCCCCCCCCCACTCCTCCAGGTCCGACACAATTCAGTTTAATAGTACTTCGTAGCTGATATTTTAACCCAACTTCGAATAAATTTGATTTGGTGACTCTCAGTCAAACATTTCCATGAGATTGTGTAGATTACGTTAATTTTTTGTCATTAAAGATAGCTATTTTACTTGCATTATTCTCAATAATGATAAATAATGAAAGATGCAAACCAAATACTGACATTATAGTTCAGCATTGAATTCATAAAAGTAATGAACGTAGTATGTTTCTGCCAGTCTGAAAATTTGTTCCGGTAATGTATTAGTAAGCAATAACAGTTTTCCTGATGTTTGTTTTTCAAGTGATGAAAGAGACGACCTTCTTAAAGGGACAGGTGTATCAGAGTCAGTCAAGAACGATCTGATCAATATAGAAACCGAGTTTAGAGAAGTGGTTCTACCTTTTGTTGAACAGCATATAGATTTGTTCAGGTAAGGTGCGGTCGGTTCACAATGAAGTAACGATGTGGTGTAATCAAGGATTAAATCCCACCGGGGTCCAACTGGTGTTTTTCTTTTGCTCCGGAGTTAGTAGGTTATTCGGCGCCCAGGGATCTCCATCGTCGGGCAGCTTACTCAGTCTGTGAGTCCTGGTTTTTGATTCATCAGGATGTTTATCATGATTTATTTGTTTGTTCCTGATGATTCATTGACTAGTTAGAGATTCACCACGAGGACCGAATAACTAATTAAATGTTATGAACCACTGCAGAAGCTGAGGGTGAGGTTATGGCCATGTAAAACCGGTTTAAGCCCGCCAGTAACTTTGTGTTACTGATCGTTCCAAGTCGATACTTCTGTGGTGGTTCTTTTTGTTTTATGTCTTGGTGTTTTAAAAATTTTTTGTGCTGTTGGCGCCTTATGTATGTTTTCATATTTTTAGTTAAGTTAGGGTGACTGAGTGGCCACCTATTGCGAAAATAGCTGCCCATTCGGCTAACGATTGTTTCATGGTATAAGTACCTGATTGTTAGTTTGGTTTTTTCCCACCTCGGTTTTTGGAGTTGGAATCTTTTTCTGATTGCGCATTTTCCTGATCTTTGCCTACTTGTACCTTTTTGTATTATTGTGTTTCTTTGACCGTGCCGATTTACCACTAGGGACAACTGCTTGTTAATATTAGCGGAGGGATTTCGGGGTTTCCACCCTCTTGATACATATTTCATGTGTCACATGTCAGTAGTGTGTGGACATGCCTTATTGGTCTGATCAAAATTCATTACTTTAATTGTTGTATGAGAAGCAGTCTGATCAACGAATGCATAAATGAGCCACCTCGTGCGAAAACCAACAATCTGCACTATATGCGAAAACAAAGACGCAGACCAGCTTCGCGGTTACCACGAAGCTGATTTCGCTACACGGATAGTACACTTCCTCTTCTTCTTAAATCCGAAACTAGTTTCAAGCTTTTAGTCTGCGTCTGTGACTGTGCAGCCTGATTTATGTCAGACCTGTTCGGAAACCACACTGTTTGTTTTCCCACGAGGTGGCTCATATGTTATCAAAGGCTAAATTTGAAACTCTCAAGATAGTAGTCAATAGAAAGACTAGTATTATCCAAACAGGGTCAAATATATTAAACGTTGGTTGGAAAATGAATCTAAACCGATGATAAATTTATGATTTCTCAGAATACGCCCTCTGCAGCTATTAACCGAAGATGGCCACCCTATAATGCCACATTAAATTGGTTTTGAAACCATGGTACATTTATTCAGTGAGTACAAGCTATTTGTCTGATTAAATTTAATATTTGAAGACAACATATATTTAAGCCCTATCTGTAAAGACTTGGAATTCTACAAGAAAATGGTCGCATTTGTGATGGCGTACAGCTTTACCGAGCCAATCAAAACTTCCGATAAATCACGTGATACTGACGAAAGCGATGACGATGATGACGAAGAGGAAGTGAGGTCAGCACCTATGATGGTTCCCATGGCTGACATCTTGAATCACATAGCAAATAATAATGCTAAATTGACATTTGAAAAGGACGCGCTGAAAATGGTTGCAACAAAGAACATTAAGAAGGTAATATTGCCGTTGTGAACTACATTTGAAATACACACAAACGATCACAGAAAAAGTAACAGAAAATGTCATGTAGCCACAAAGTCACAGAAAAGGCATACAATTAAAAACCAGAGGACCAATGGTCCTGAGAACGCTCACCTGAAACCTGATCTTGGAGTATTAAGTCATCATGAAATGACCTTGACCTTGAATACTCACACACCTTTATTGACTTTATAAGTTGTCTGCATCTGCCAAGTTTTAGGTCTCAGGTTGCAATAGTTTCCAAACCCGGTGATTTCTAAGAAAACATTATCTTAATTTTGATATTTAATTAAATAACCTTGGGTCACAGTCAAGAAATGACATTGGCCTTAATTTATTACTTATCTTCATTGACTCGATTAGTTGTCTGCATCTAGCAACTTTCAGGTCTCAGGCTGCAACAGTTTCCAAAATATCAATTGTTTTCGCCTTTTCCCATGTAAAAGCCTATGTTTCCAAAATTGACCTTGCCGAAAAATAAGTCAAGGTCATCCTAGGGTCATCATTTGATCAAACTATGATTGGCTGGAGTCCCAAATGCTACATACCAAGTTTCGTGAAAATCTGCCTGCCAGTTCTTGAGAGGTTTTTACCATATATTGGCGTGGCGGCCATCTTGGTCATGTAACCCGGATTTCGCAATCAAACTTTCATTCCCGCTACCCATGGATGCTCCTCATAAAATTTCACTTTGATTGGCCAAGCAGTTTCAGAGAAGAAGATCTTTGAAAAGTGTGTATGGACGACAGACTGTCCAAGGTCAAGAGATGACTTTGACCTAAATTAATTACACACCTTCATCCACTCCATTAGTTGTTTGCATCGACCACTTTTCAGGTCTCAGGCTGCAACAATTTTCAAATAAATCCATAGTTTCACTTTTTCCCATGTAAAAGCCTATGATTCCAAAATTGACCTTGCTATGTAAAATAGGTCAAGGTCATCGTAGCATCATTATTTGATCAAACTATGATAGGCTGAAGTCCCAAATGCTACATACCACGTTTCATGAAAATTGGCCTGCCGGTTCTATAGTTTTCACTTTTTCCCTTTTAAAAGCATATGTTTCCAAAATTGACCTTGTAGTAAAATAGGTCAAGGTCATCCTAGTGTCATCATTTTATCAAACTATGATGGGCTGATGACCCAAATGCTACATACCAAGTTTCATGAAAATCGGCCTGCCGGTTCTGGAGAAGAAGATTTTTGAGTGTTTTTGTAACATATATGGGCGTGGCGGCCATCTTGGTCATGTGACCCAGATTTCGCGATCAAACGTTCATTCCCCCTATCCATGGATGCTCCACATAAAATTTCACTTTGATTGGCCTAGCAGTTTCAGAGAAGAAGATTTTTTAAAAATGTGTATGGATGACAGACTGGCAAAGGTCAAGAGATGACCTTGACCTAAATTAATCACATACCTTCAACTACTCCATTAGTTGTTTGCATCTACCACTTTTCAGGTCTCAGGCTGCAATAGTTGTCAAAAATTCTATAGTTTTCACTTTTTCTCTTGTAAAAGCCTATGTTTCCAAAATTGACCATGTAGTAAAATAGGTCAAGGTCATCCTAGTGTCATCATTTTATCAAACTATGATGAGCTGAAGTCCCAAATGCTACATACCAAGTTTCATGAAAATCGGCCTGCCGGTTCTGGAGAAAAAGATTTTTGAGTGTTTTTTACCATATATGGGCGTGGCGGCCATCTTGGTCATGTGACCCAGATTTTGCGATCAAACTTTCAATGCCACTACCCGAGGAGGCTCCACATAAAATTTCAACAAGATCGACCAAGTGGTTTCAGAGAAGAAGATCTTTGAAATTGTGGACGACGGACGGACGACGGACGGACGGACGACGGACGGACGCCGGATCATGGCCATCCTATAAGCTCACCTTGTGAGCCTTCGGCTCAGGTGAGCTAAAAAGGGAAGCGTTCACTTCGGAAGCCGATGACGATATCATTAAATGTTCAACACAGTCCTCAAGTTGTCTTCCTGTGAGAAACATGAACTATACACATGCTCTGTTGGTTTCTGGTGCATTTGTGAATTTTAAATGTGTGTATAACGTCCTTATGTCTTTTTTAATGTTTTGCATTGATTTCAGGGAGAAGAAGTGTTCAACACATACGGTGAATTATCTAACGGCCACCTTTTGCATATGTATGGATTTGCTGAACCATACCCTGACAACCACTACGATGAGGTACATTCTAAGTGCAATGAATCTTATCACCGCACAATGCATACCTTGCACCCACTTTTGTATAGTGATCATGGGACAATACATGGGTATAAACTATGTTTCCATAATTTTTGCTCCAAAACATACATTGTGAATACTGGTTCTAAGGTGTACCCACAATCTTTGTTTTAGGGCAAAACTTCTTTTTTATTTAAAATTATATAATTTAGCACTGTGTATTGCACTACATACAT
Source organism: Rugalucina vietnamica (assembly GCA_964017185.1). Lineage (NCBI taxonomy): Eukaryota > Metazoa > Mollusca > Bivalvia > Lucinida > Lucinidae > Rugalucina > Rugalucina vietnamica. The sequence continues at coordinate 12,012,499 of OZ024881.1, read as the reverse complement.
GTATTTCAGTCGTGAATTGATATTTGTTTGTCGTTGTTTCTTGCTGTTACATGTATCTAGAATCGGGTTTGATTTTGAGTAAATTGATGTAATGCTGACGCATTAAAAGCTTTTGTTGTCCATTTTGTTGCTATTATTCTCTTTTAATTTGATACTTTAACTTAAAAATAGTTACATTTTAACACATAGACACATAATATAAGTCTTCTTTGTAAGTTATCCAGCAAAGTTTGTTTCATAGGTCATAATCGATGGCGAGACTCTTCTGGAAGCAGCAAAGGAGCTAGAATGTAACTCGTCGGATGAAACACTGCATCAAAAGAAGGCGATTTTAGAATCTATGGTTTGGATTTAAAATTTTGTATTTTTAGATATTGACTACTAGTAAATGATATTGTAGAGATGACTGAATTGACAAAATTTACTCCTTTCAAAGAGCAGACAATACTGGAACATTTTTAGCGGCTGTTAAAGTGCTAAAAAAAACCGTCGTTGAATCTATCTGTATTTCGACAAACACTTGTCTACCGTATTTTCTATCACACTAATTGTACAAATGAAACAACTAAAATGAAGAGTTTTAGAAAACATATACAAGTAATACGTACGCTAGGACCACGAACTAGCCCAGTAAAAACAAACGTTCATCCTTGACCTACATGCACAACTAGAATATAAATGGGCAATATACAGAAGGAATTATATGTATGCTGGTTCACCCTATAACCGGGGTACTAAACGCTTTTGGCACTGCTAAGACACAGAGTTTAATCATTTGATCTATATGTGTTTTCAAAATCATGAAGTCAACATAAGGCATGTAAAACAATAGAAAAGTAACTGATGTCGGATTGCTAGTGTTTTTGGTCAAGCAGAGTATGTCTCGTCCATTTTGTTTCATAGAAATGAAAACCTAACGTTAACCGGTGTATTTATATATGCTTGGGTAATTTTCTTAGCGATGTACATTTTGTATAAATAAAAACCACAAAAGGAAAAGAAAAGATAGCCAGAAATTATGAAAAAAGTGAATGTTCCCTTATAAATAAAATGGAGTTCTGCTTCAAAGTAAGTGGTATGTTGCATTTTCCCGCGTTTTTCTGTCTTCACCAGAAGAAAGAGGGGGTAGAGGAAAATATGGGTCAGCCACACGTTACTCTTTTTCTCCTAAAGCTATAATAAAATCCTAAAATACTTACTACTCATCCTTGATTTTATCAAACACATTCACGACCCGCCCTGCATTCGCTTTCATTATTTTATTTTGAATAAGAAGCTCCTACACAATTTATCTTTTTCTCGCATTTGAAAATTATGATTAAAATAATGTAGTAAATGTTAGTGGTTAATAAATGCACACAAATCACTTGACGAGCAAAACGAATATAAATAATTAAACGCGAACATCCGAAAAATATATATTTCAAATTGAAATACACTATGTTTGTTACCATTCTTACAATGGCAATGCAATGATAGTTTGTGGTTTCTAAATGTGTCAAAACCATGAAAATGCACACATTTCGAGAAAACACGCGATTGTGAGAAGACTTCATGACAAAGATGGTAAGTAATAGTATGTTGACACGCAACAACGCTCCGTGTCTATTGCCTGAAAAAAATTACAACCGTGAACAGAGAGACGTATAAAATATAGCCCATTAACGTTTTACACCGGTTAACGGTATACACCGGTTAACGGGTGAGTCACCATACATGTAAATTGAGGTGTTTACAGCACTAGAAACTAGAGTATCGGTACATGCATAAGAAGTTAACATAAATCATTCCTACTATACTCACTTCCTACATTCTGAATTGACTGAGGCTTAAACATCTATAAAATCCACAAAGATAAATCTCCTTCCCATAATGAAATAAGTTAGTAATTTATAAAATTGATACAAAGCCACATCAAGCATTCCTCCCAGAAAAGCTTAGTATTCTCTCGAGTCATTTAGATAACAACTTGTATGCGGGAACGAAGGCTAACATATGTCTCCAATCTATCATCTTAGGGTGACTTAAAACGACAATGGTTACTTTGCAGGGTCTATTAGAAACAACATTTGTGGCCGGTGTGGAAGGAATCCTCACCGAAGAAGAAATGTGTCAAGCTTTAAAGGTTCTGTAGGATGAATATTATAAACACTTTACCGTGTAGTTTGATTAACTGCAATAGAACTTGAAACTTTCGGTTAAGCATTTGTTTCATATCCGTGTCATGCAACGTTTTGTTTTTCTTTGGCAACACATATACAGTTACTTATGGTTTTAATGAATTAAGCACATCTCATTTTTTGTTGCAAATACCATAGGATATGGTGAATGCTGACTTGTACCTGGACTTGAATTTGTAACAGTGCCTTGTCATCTGTATTAGAAGTCAAGAAAGTATCTAAAGTATTAAATTTTGTTATTCACTCATTTTATGTGGCATATTTTTAAAAATTATTTTATTTTAAGCATATAATTATTAACAACCTTTGCGTTAACCATCTCTTTAAGATATGGACTATGCCAAGTGAAGCGTTATCATCATTTGACGAAAATGAAGGATGGATTGATGATGATGATGGTGATGAATCCCTGTTATATGGTTTGTCATATTGTCAATTTATTTCCATTTTCAACCTGTTTTACGTTTTGTTTTTTCTTTCTTTCATCTTGTAAATTTTTAATATCAAAACCGTATTCATGTATAGATATTTGTCCAGGTTTCAGCATCATGAGCGCGTCTTGCTTGTATTGTCCTCTATTTACAGCAATTCTACGTTTATAAATGGTAACTGTTTTCGAATATGCGTTTAAGGTCATACTTACAGTCTCGTAACTGTTATACCTTTTTAAATCAAACATAATCATTTTTTTTTCGCCAAGCTGCACCTTTTATTTCTATTTCAGATGGTGGTATAGGAAATCTTTCTTCTGACAAAAATTTATTATTATCAAGGTAAAGTTATACACAAAGATTGTATACCATTTTTATGTTTTCATGGTTTTGACGCTCGCTGAAATTCATCCCAAAAGTTCAACTTTACGTTTATGTCTATTTTGTGCATCGTACATGTATTTGATATGTTCAAAGAGGCAAACATTTATGTCGGACTTGGTCGGAAATTCCGATGGCCGGTTTTCTTGTGTTGCGACTCTTTTAATATCTTTTAATACCTTTTTCAGATGTGCTGAAAACAGTATGAAACGATACAAAACAACACTGGAAGAAGATGAAAAGTCATTGAAGAAAGACAATTTAACAAGCAGCAAAAGACATGCTTTGTATGTGAACATTGGGCAGAAACAAATTCTTAAGAAAATTCTTGAAGCTAGTAGCTGATGATCGGTTAAATACTTTGCGAAAACTTTCCCATGCAATATGCAGATTTTTTTTTTTTTTCAGAAGAAAAACTGGAAATTTTTATCGGAAAAAGTTTTATGTTTTTTATATCTTTGCTCAAAACATAGATTGTGGGTACACCGTTAGAACCTTTAAGTGATTTTAAAGTTGTAAAAAATTGAAAATTTTCAGAGGAAAATTTTTGATATTTTTCTTATTTTTGCCGAGGCGGTTCTAACGGGTACCCACAAGCTATGTTTTGGAGCAAAAATAAGGAAAATAGGTATACCCCTGCAAAGTCCACTTTTATTATATAAAGTGAGGTATAAGGGGGTATTTATTTCACGGACATGTTCTTATGATGTAGACTGACAACCCATTTTATCAGAGACTGACAACCCATTTTATCAGAGACAAGGGTTTGGTGGCACGATGTAAGGGAAAGCCCAGACAGTGAAGTCACATTAAGTCATCTAGCTATAGAATCAAAAGAGAATGGCTGAACATAAGAGCGCAATTTAATAAATTCAATCAAAACTCTTGTCCATTTGTTCTACCCAAAATTTAGAGTTGTAAAAAATTGAAAAACATGTTTTTAAAAAAGATGTTTTTAATATTTCTGCTCCAAACATATATTTAAGAAATGAAAAAAAGTACAAGTAGGCAAAGATCAGGAAAAGGCGCAATCAGAAAAAGACTCCCACTCCAAAAACCAAGGTGGGAAAAAAACAAACTAACAATCAGGTACTTACACCATGAAAACATTTCGTAAGCCGAATGAGCAGCTATTTTCCCAATAGGTGGCCACTCAGTTACCTTAACTTAACTAAAAATATGCAAACATACATAAGGCGCCAACAGCACAAAAATATTTTTAACACCAAGACATAAAACAAAAAGGACCACCACAGAAGTATCGACTTGGAACGATCAGTAACACAAAGTTTTCATTTTTCTGGTGTTCATGGAGCTATGAACCGCAGTGGGTCGCGTGCAAAGTGAATGAACCCCGAAGGGGTTCATGTAAGCTTTGCTAGCGACCGGCATTTGTGATGTCAGCTGTCCCACAAAGCAGCGTTAGACGGTGAAACGTCGTTTTAGCGCACAACAAACGTAATAAGTGTGTGTAAATACCAGCATTACAGTCAAATATTTGGCGGGATATCTGCAATGCAATGGCGGAAAGCTGAACGATATCGACGGTTTCAGCAACATTTATTCCGTTTATTGTGTGTTAGAATCGAAATAGATCAGCTCAAGTGCGTGAATTGTTGAGTAATAATTCACTGTCGGTCAGTTGTAAGAAGATAAATCACTCGCGCTACGCGCTCATGATTTGATCTTCTTTACAACTGACCTCCAAACAGTGAATTATTACTCAACAATTCACTGCTAGAGCTGATCTATTTCTTGATCTACGTTTTGGGTCTAACGAGTACCACTAATTTATGGTTTGGACACAACATAAGAAAAATAGAAATATAGGCATACCCCTTCATACTCCAGTCTTACTATATAAAAGTGAGGTTCAAGGGGATATATACTGCACGGACATGTTTCCTGATGTATCATATTGAAATTGGTAAAAATGGTGTTTAGTCGTAAGCAGGCTGTTACTTAGGAGGCTATTTGATTAGGGTACATTTACTTAGTTTGTCCACCGTATGTGGAATCTCATCCAGTAGAGCCGGCATACTATTTCTAGTGTTCGCCAGCCTGGCCGAATTTCGGCCAACATGCGTACCCATATTTCCTCATTGTAATTCACGTTTACACCCAGCCTGATACGACCATTATTATTTGTTAGTACTATTTGTAGTACCATTCTCTAACCAACATGAATAACAATTAACTTAAGTCGATCAAACCTATATAAATGAAACAATACGCAAAATGCAAATAATTAGATAATGTAATTTTGCATATTGTATATGATAAATGTTTGTAAAATATAGGAAAGATAGTGGATGTTTTGTTGGTTATATGATACGGATTTTGTTTATTAGATTCTATACAATCGCCTTTAGGCTTTAGCCTGATGACATTTTACTTAAAACCGCGCGGAGGAGATTGAGCTCCCTTGTATATTTGAGAAAAAAAATAAGATTAGAAATAATACTATAAAAAGTTTTTGAATGCCTTTAAAATCAATATGAGTAAAAAATAGTCTATTATAAATAGTATTCTCGTTAGTCTAAAAATGACAATACAATAATAGCTTAATTTACAAGCGCCAAGTCCTATTCAAGCGCCAAGTCTTATTCACTGACGACTTTCACTACAATACAGTCTTCTCCTCAACTTATTTTTCTTTTTTTTATAATGCTGTTTTTTCCTAAACTTTGCAGTGCGAATGCTTGTGTTTATTTTGACATCAGGAAAGCCTGTCCGTGCAATGCATACCCCCTAAACCCCACTTTCATCTAGTAAAACTGGCAGGGGTATACATATCTCTTCTTATTTTTGATCCAAAACATAGACTGTGTGTATCCACAATCAATATTTTGAGCAAAAAAAAAAAAAAATGTATATTGCATTTGCGTCTTTTCGTAATGGATTCTTGCATCTTCTGGCATTGTTTGCGTTTCAGTTCACCGTTGCGTCTCGGAAAATGAACGTTGCTGTTTACCATTTACACACGGTGTTAGCGACAATCCGGGACGCGTGATGCTAAACGAAATTGCGTTCCCGACTGCCAGAAAAGCATGTTAGATTGCCAAAAAGCATGAACGTTCAATTTACGTTCGACGATCGTCGTTTTGGCAACCCAAACCGACTTTTTGGCAGTCTAAAAGTCTTTTTGAATGTCAGTTTGGTTGTTTGCGATTGGAGCTAATACGGTAATACGGTGTGATTTTGCAGTTCAAATTTGTTGACGATGATATTTAGGGCCTCAAGCCCTGCCAACAGCTTTGGTAACAGCCAATGGTGCCTCGTCAATAGAGCCCCGCACTGGGCAAAATGTGAGACAAGCTAAGTTCTGCATGAAATAATCTTGAGAGGGACGTAAAACTGAATAAAAACAACAACACCAACAACAACAACAACAAAAAAATTTAAAGCAAAAAAAAAAAAAAAAAAAAAAAAAAAAAAAAAACAGCGAAACTATCCAGTCAAAAGCGGCTCAAGCCGAGAGTGTTCTCGCGGTATCAAAGAGACAGCAACATCATTTCCCGGTGTTATATTTTTTCATGCTTAGCTCAGCTGAGACTAAAATTTCAATTTATTATGTCTATTTTGTTATTTATGCTAATTGATAATTAAAAAGTAAAACTGAGATCCTTTAAGAGCAGACATGATCATGAGAAAGCACTGCCCAGCGGGCACATGACGTCAACATGATGTAATATCAACGTCGACGCGACGTCATGACGTCGCATCGACGTCGATCTGACGTCATGTGTCTGCTGGGTGGGTCCTACCTCGGTTTCAGCTTCTCAGTTAAGCCTCGTCATTGACCCTTCATATTTTGCAGCGTGGAGGCAAAGAAAGTTATAATTTTTGAACTCCATACAAAGACTTATACCAAGTAAATGGATCAAAATATACACATGGAAATAAGTTAGGGAACACTTTTAGCCCTTGGGGAAAGTTTAAAAAAAATCCATTTTCCTTTTTTCCGGCGATACTGAAATTTTTATCACATAATCATACCTTGGCCTAGCTACAGACCAATTTATGGAAATTCACAACATTTTGTCTTTGTACTACGGAGGACACAATATGCCATATGTTAAAAACTTCACTTTTACGGAATACAAGTTTGCCTTTGTGCTTCTGCACTCCGCAAAACTCAATTTTTGACAGCAAAACAGGAATAATATGTTGAATCTGATCGTTCTGAATGAATAAACGACTTCGGACCTTAAAGTTCATGCGTCATCTCTAAACCAGCTAATCATACAAAACCTACTGTTTGCATTGATTTCTATGGAAAGCAAAATTCTTGAATATTTTGCAAATAAAGCCGTAAAAGAATAATTCCGCTAGGACACTATAACCAGAACGTGCATGTTTAGATTCCAAAAGGGTCATATCGAATATCTGACCAAACATTTACAACCTGCAAAATGTATACCCAAAGAACAAAACGTGATCAAGAAACCTACCCTCGGGAAAGTATGGACCTACCGCCGTCAGTCGGACAGAAAATAAAGAACTTGTGACCAGAGTTCAACACGTAATGTCTCAGCTTTATGCTTGCAAAAAATTATGACAATGCGAGTTCAAATAACGAAGTTATCGCAACGACTAGCAGTGCGTTTCTTAAATTTAGCGAAACTATTCTGAATCAAAGATGGCCGCTGTCCGCCACAGATAATGTTTGATGCTAACCATTTTCACATAGAAGCAACTTTGGATATTACAGATTCTGACAAGTTGTCAAAACATTCTTCATATTTTTTACAAAGAGGGATATATACAGTCCAAAGGTGGTAGTCACTTTATTACAGGTGTTCCCTAACTTATTTTCATGTGCATATATTAAACGTTAATTAGAAAATGAATCTAAACCGATACTGATTCTCAGAATATCCTCGCTGATCCAAAGGGCAGCTTAAATCTTAGCCTCAGCTGAGCATGAGAGTTTGTTTGCAGACTCTAAAGTTGAATTACAACGTCTTATCAATAAACTAGCAATGTATTGTAAAACATTTAAGCTCAAGGTAATTTTAGGAAAAACAAATATAATAATTATTGTTTTCAGAAGTGGGGGTTATTTAAGAAGTTATGAAAAATGGTACTTTGAGGGTATACCTATCAGAGTTGTTACTTACTTTAAATATTTTGGACTAGTTGTATCTTCAAGATTGCCTTGGTACGCGTGCCAGAAAACTCTTGCTGAGCAAGCATCTTAAGCACTGTTTGCAGTAAAAAGAAATCTTACGCAATTGGGAACTTTGTCAGTAGATCTTCTATTTAAGATATTTGATACAAAAATACTTCCTATTTTGACGTATGGGGCTGAAATATGGTGTAACCATGAAGGTAAAGATGTTGAAAAAGTACATCATGATTTTTGCAAATACGTTTTAAAAGTATCGAGATTGACACCTAATGTTTTTGTTCGAGGGGAATTAGGACGTTATACGATTGATGCTATCAGGACAGAAATACTTGTTAAATATTGGTTGAAGTTGCTACATATGCCTAATGAACGATTGCCTAAAATATGCTATAACCTGCAATGTAGATGGTTGGAGGCAAATCCAAGAACTAATTGCTGGGCAAAAGATGTCAAAGATACTCTACTTGCGTGGGGATTTGGTTATGCATGGTACAATCAAGGTGTCGGAAATATTCCATTATTTTTGAGTCATTTTAAAGAATGCAATAGAGATACTGAGATAGGTAGTTGGCAGCATGACGTGCAAAATATGGATAGTTTACGCACATATAAATTACTGAAGACAGATTTTGGTTGTGAGCGTTATTTAAGAGATATCAAAACATCCAGTTTTAAACAAATACTTGTAAAATTTAGAGGTGGGCTATTAGAGCTAACTCATTCAAATTTGAAGGGTTATCAATAGAAAGAAGATTTTGCAAACTATGCAACACAGCAGTGGAAAATGAATATCATTTCCTTTTTGTGTGTAGTTATTATGGTTCGTTAAGGAAACAGTTTTTGCCAGATTACTTTGTTAACTATCCTTCTGAAAGTAAATTTAAATATCTAATGGATATAAATAATGTGACGCTGAAAACAAATATCTGCAAATATCTAATAGAGGCATTAAAGTTAAGGTCTGAATTATTATTGATGCACAGAATATAAGAAAAAGGTACAAGTAGGCAAAGATCAGGAAAAGGCGCAATCAGAAAAAGATTCCCACTCCAAAAACCGAGGTGGGAAAAAAACCAAACCAACAATCAGGTACCTATACCATGAAAACACTTCGTAAGCCGAATGAGCAGCTATTTTCCCAATAGGTGGCCACTCAGTTACCTTAACTAAAAATATGAAAACATACATAAGGCGCCAACAGCACAAAAATATTTTAAACACCAAGACATAAAACAAAAAGAAGTATGTATTACATGTATATTATCCATATATTGGGAATTAGAATAGGTATGCCTTTAGTTAAGCAATGGTATCACATGTTTGAGTTACGTCGTTAACCAGCCTGTTTTTTGCAGTTCATCTAGTGAGATTCGGAGCTGGTAACGTTGATCATTTTGGTGCTACTAGTACACGAACAGACTTTTTTCTGACACTAACAGCTTTTGGCTAAGTGATCTCACCAGGGTAAAATATGGTAAATGTTATACGAGGCTTCCTGAGCATGCATTATTCTTGATATAATGTCGCACTACTGTACATTACCAAATACTATTTGTATTTTATGATTTGTATTTTGGGCCGGTGGCCCTTATTACAATAATCTCGGGACCAGGTTGCAGAGTTCTTGCGGTACAGAATCACTGTCAGGAAAATAAACGTCAGGTAGAACGCACGAATCACTGACACTATACAATCGTTGCCCTTGAGTGAAGGTGACATGACGATTTGTTCACCTGAGGCAGGTAATAATGCCCGAGGGCGAAGGGCTTGTCGAGGGTGAACAAATCGTCATGTCACCCTCACTCAAGGCCAACAATTGTTTTATTATACCGAACCACTTTTGAAACAAAATAGTGACATGTCATATGACAATCGCATGTGACTACACGTGCAACTTCATATTTAGTTGGATATGACATCAGAGGGTAATATGATCATGCGACATGACAGAATGGCACCCTCCGCGTGCACTGTAAAGAAAAACGTGACTATAAGTGCACTTGCACTTTTTTAAGGCATGTATAACGTCAGAGGGTACTATGATCATGCGACATGACAGAATAGCACCATCCGCGTGACCTGCTCTTGAACAATCAAAATCCACACTCAGCAATGAATTTTTATTAGGTATAATAATAGCATTTGTTCTAGACAATCATAGACCGGGCGACGATATTCATACAAGAACAAGTATTACATGTATGTTTATTCCATTTTTAATCAAATCACTAAAGCCCCTCAGGTAGTTTTTAACGTACAAAAATGGTATGTATTATTGTTTGCTATTGTTGCCAACTAGTTTTAATTATTGATCACATTGTATTATTGAAATGTTGATTGTCAGAACCCCCGGACAGAAGACCAGAAAGTACCGTGACCCCGTACAGTACGCCGGACAGAACCTCAGTCTCCAGAGCTCACTATCAAACAAAATCTACTATTTGACAATCAAACGGCGTTTCATCATTAAATTATTATATTATTCAAGACTTTTATATGCTTTAGCCATATTTGGTACTGCATATTATCTGGCATATTATTATATCCCACATTTATTCTCAAAATTGCATAATAAAAATATTAAAAATTATAGAAATAAAGATATAAAATATAACAATAAATGTATCAAAATAAAATATAAAATAAAGTGATGATGATACATGCACGGCAATGAAGTATGCACTTGTGAAGAGGTTCGGTTCGGTGGAAGAGGTTCGGTTCGGTTCGGCGACACGGACACAGAATTTTGAAAGAGAAGTTTTTTTCTATTATTTTCCGAATTTCCCATTGTTTTTGTCTGTAAAACTATCCCGACTTTGGGTCAGGAAGTTTTGGACCTGCAATTTCTCATTGTTGGTCGCTGTTTTCCCCCAAGTAAAGAGTCTAAGCATCGATTTTCTTAGATTTTCTTTGTCGTGCGATTCGCGCCAAAACGATTCGTACTTTACTTGAAAATCTCTTTTCTTGAAACTTTTTTGGCCTGAGAGCTGACAAGCCTTTGGACCAGAATTTGTTCAAGCTTCATTGACAGTGACATTGAACGGCTCTAGCAGGGCTGCAACGATCTGTCATAAAAGTTAAAGAATCAGAGTAGTTTTTCTGGATTGACCTTCCCCCACCCACTTTTTTCATATAGTGATTGAAGGTCTCTTTGTTTAATCATTTGAATTGGAACTCATGGCTTCAGGTTTTGTCGGTCCAACTGTGGGGCGGTTGACTTGTCGGGGTGGAAAAAATCCTGTGCGTAGTTTCCATACACCGAAGTCTTGTCCGCTGCTCCTCAGGTTGGCTTTGTTTTTGGTTTCAGGTTTTGTCGGTCCAACTGTGGGGCGGTTGACTTGTCGGGGTGGAAAAAATCCTGTGCGTAGTTTCCATACACCGAAGTCTTGTCCGCTGCTCCTCAGGTTGGCTTTGTTTTTGGTTTTCGGACTCTGTGTTTGGAAGTGGACAACATCAGGAGATATTTTAAATGCAAACCAGGACTGTAGTATAGGATTTGGAAAATCAGTTAGTGGAATTGCTCAGAGCTTGGCTTTCACAAGAAAAATTGGTAACCGAAGAGGATTAGAGGGTTTACGCAGCTTTAAGAACTCAAATGGAACAAATCTTCTCATTTTGATTGTTTTGGCCGGAGACATCGAAATGAACCCGGGCCCTAGATTTCAGTGTCATCTATGTAAAAAATACTGTAAGGCAGCTGATCAGGTAGTAGAATGTGCAGATTGTGAAAAGCGTTTCCACGCATCATGTGCCAACCTTGGAAAGGAAGAATTGCTAGAATTAGAATCCGGTAGTGAATCTTGGTATTGTTCAAACTGCAAGGCTGAGTGTAGCCTTTGCAGTGGATTAGTTCTCAATTGCCACAAGGCGGTTCAGTGTGACAAATGTGATATGTGGGTGCACAATGACTGCTCTTTTCTATCCGATTCACAATATGAAACCATGCAAAACACAAACTGTACTTGGATTTGTCCAAAATGTGATTTCTTCAATTTTTCTGACTCTTTTTTTGACGAACAGTTAAATTTGGAAAGTGAAAATAGGTTTAATCCACTTGGAAACAGTGATACAACTAAGTCCTCAGCACCCTCAACTTTGACAAGCAAAAGCAAGTTTATTGGTGGGTTGAAATTTTGCAGTATAAACATCAACAGCATTAGAGGTAAAAAGCTTGAGTTGTTGGCTTTCATTGATCTTCATGAACCTCAGATTGTAGCGATTCAAGAAACAAAGATTGACAGTTCTATTTCAAGTTCAGAATTGTTTCCGGAAACTTTCCCATATAGTGTGTACAGGAAGGACAGAACTCTTGATGGTGGTGGTGTCATGTTACTTATTCACAAGGATATCCCACACATGCCAATGACAGAATTAGAAAATAAGTCAGAATCAGTTTGGGTAAAAGTATTCGCTAATAAAACCGCACATTTTGTTGCAAGCTGGTATAGGCCGCCCCATAGTGATGAAAACTTGACACCTTTGGAAGACCTACAGAAATTTGATACTTTGTTCAGAGAGCAGCTTAACAAAATTAGGGATAAACATAAAGGAAATAACCCCCCCCCCCCTCAGTTCACGTTCTAGGGGATTTCAACTTTGGAGATATTGTTTGGCCGGACAGACACAATAAATGTGGGTCACCATTGAGTAGGATTGAAGGTCAAATTTTGGTTGACATTATTAATGATCATGGATTTGATCAATTAGTCCACTTCCCTACCAGAGAAAGAAATACTTTGGACTTGATTATGACTTCTCTTCCCAATCAGTTTGTAGACATTCACTCCCCAGATTGTCTCAGTGATCATGATATTGTTTCTGGAACGCTGAAGATTGTTATTCCCCCCATTAAGAAACCTCGGAGGAAGGTTTATCGGTACCAGAAAGGTGATTATGAATCTATGAGGGCAGAAACTTTAAAATTTGCAAAGGAAAAGTATTTCAATGGCGTTCGGTTCAGGAAAATTTCAATCTTATTACATCTTTCATTCAGGACTCGGCAGATAAGCATATCCCATCAAAAACAAGTCGCTCTGTCTCTTCTGTCCCATGGATAACTCCTGAGATAAGGAGGAAGATTCGCAGGAAAAATATAACTCATGCAAAAGCTAAGAAAACTGGAAGTGCAAAAATTAGATCTAAATTTGAAAACTTAAGAAGGGAAATCAAAGCTGATATAAGGAAGCAGCATGACCTTTATGTCAATAACTTGGTAGGGGACGTTAAGGCTAATCCCAGGGATTTTTATAGGTATATCAATAGTCAGAGGAAAGATACCCAAGGCATTCCCCCTTTGAAAAAGAAAAATGGAAGTGGTATTGCTCAATCAGATTTCGAAAAAGCAGAAGAATTTAATGGACAGTTCACAGATGTATTCACCAAAACGGTACACAACCAAGTCCCACTTCTGGATAGGTCGGCCCCATTCATGGATGAAATTGTTGTAACAAAGGAAGGAGTAACAAAACTCCTTAAAGGTCTGAACCCATCTAAAGCCTTAGGACCTGATGAACTCCATCCTAGAGTCCTTAAAGAATTGGCAAAAGAATTAGGACCTGTAATTGCACATCTCTTCCAGCAGTCAATCAATACGGGTGAAATCCCCAAGGAATGGTCACTTGCTAATATTTGTCCACTTTTCAAGAAAGGTGACAGGTCCCTTGCTTGTAATTACCGCCCAGTTTCTTTGACTTGTATTCCTTGCAAACTTCTAGAACATATTGTCTGCTCAAATATCATGGGTCATCTTGACCAGTATAATCTTTTGTCGGACAAACAGCATGCATTCAGGAAATGGCATAGTTGTGAAACTCAGTTAATCACAGTGATAAATGATTGGGCAAAAATACTGGACAAAAAGGGTCAGGTTGACACTTTTATTTTGGACTTTGAAAAAGCTTTTGACACCCCTCCACATGAACTTCTTAAAAGCAAATTGTTTAGTTATGGTATAGGTGGAAAGACATTGGAATGGATAAATGCTTTTTTGTGCTTCAGGCAGCAAAGGGTAGTAGTTAATGGTGTTAAATCTGACTGGGCCCCTGTTGTGTCTGGTGTCCCTCAGGGCACCGTTCTCGGTCCATTGTTGTTCTCCTTGTACATAAATGACATACCCGTTGGCATTGACTCTCAAATCAGGCTTTTTGCTGATGACTGTGTTTGTTACCGTGAAATTAAAACAGTAGAAGATACATTGAAACTTCAGAAAGACATTGACCTTTTAGGGAGCTGGGCCCGAAAATGGGGCATGGGATTTCAACCTGTCAAATGCAACATGATGCAGCTGACAAATAAGCGGATAAATAAAATTGAGGCCTCGTACACCCTCGAGGGAACGGTTTTGGAAAATGTTGATAGCATTAAATATCTAGGTGTAACAATTACAAATGACCTCAAGTGGAATACCCATATCAATAATATCTGTACTAAAGCCAACAGAACACTTGGATTCTTGAGGAGAAACTTATTTTCTTGCCCCCAAGATGTTAAAGAAGCAGCATATAAAGGACTGGTGCGCCCAGTCCTGGAATATGGAAGTTCTGTTTGGGATCCTCATACTAAATGCCTCCAGGAGGAATTGGAGAAGGTTCAGAATCGTGCCGCTAGATTTGTAACTAGGAATTATACTTTCGAGGAAGGTAGTATGACTGGCATTCTTGAACAACTCAGATGGGAATCTCTCAAGAAAAGGAGGACGGATAATCGACTTATATTACTATACAAAGGTCTGAAGGGTAAAGCCAGAATACCTACAGATGACCTTATCCCAAAGACTAGGCGTTGTAGAAATAGCCACTCCAAGGCATTTCAGCTTCCATCTGCTAGTATAGAGGCCTATAAATGTAGTTTCTTTCCCCAGACTATCAGGGACTGGAATGACCTCCCTGACTCTCTGTTTTCTACTGCTGAAATGTCAGATGATTGTGTGTCCAAGTTCGCTTCACTCGTACGTTCAAGGGACTAATTTCCCCCCCATCCGAACCCCCTGGTGAAATAATGTCATTTGGCGTGTCACCAGTAAACTATTCTGATCTTATTCTGATTGTGAAATCAATTGCAAATCTTTTTTTCATTTTATAAATAAAGTTAATAAAATGAAAGTTATTTTTTCTGTTTAATAACTTTAAGATTTCAAACTTTGGGGAGGAATTTTTGTCCATTTTAGATATTTGAAAAATTTGTTAATAAAGTTACATTTTTATTTTTCTACTACATATTTTTTTCTTAATTGCTTTCGATGATTTTAAGTAGGAAATATCACCTATAGTTTTGGTAACAATTTGCAAAACAGCATAGTCCCAGAAGCCATTGGACTAATTATACAAACATTCTTTGTTTTATGTGTGAAATGCCAAGTCTGTGAGGTGAGATGTGTCAATCAGGTCAACTTTGATTTCAGGAATTTGAGTGATTATAGTAATGTACTCTTTTGTACTGCCAAATGGCTTCCACGCTAATTGGCTTCACACCTGAGTAGAAGTTTCAATATAAACCTCCATCCTTGTCTTGACCCAGCACATATCAACATTTTGTGCTCATGAGGAAACAAGGAAATAACGGATCGGAAACATATATACATTTTATCTTCTATTCAGGTAAGTGAAAATATTACTATTTTCTTCTTGTTTCTACTTTCTTGTAAGCAATTTTCATTGTAACTTCTTTTTTTCTGGTTTCAATAAATGTTCATTTTTATTGCTGTATTGTAAATGTTTGCTGTTTTTTTTTAATATTGGACAAAATCGTTGGTAAATCATATTACTTTCATTTCATCTTATTTTAGATTTTGGAAATGTTTAAAATGTTTATTGAAATTGCAAAATAGCTGTGGATCGTCGATTCTGTTTATGTGCCTTATTATATAAATACAACATTGCTGAGAGGGTGATAGTAAGAATTTTCACCCTGAGGAAATGATTATCGACCGAGGCGAAGCCGAGGTTGATAATCATTTTCGAAGGGTGAAAATTCTTACTATCACACTCTCAGCAATGTTGTATTTATTTTATCATACCGAAATTGATGAAAAAAAAAAAAATCATTTTATTTGAATGCGTAATACCAATTTTGGCGCGACGTTGCGTAAAGTTATTTCGCATTTACGTAACGTCATCACAACAACTGACGCTATTCACGATTTCTAACGTCAATTTAGCCCATTTTCTGTTACCAAAATAATCTTAAATGTTTGTTTTACTTAATTTTATCAAACTTCTATTAAAATTATGTGTCTTGAAGGTACCTTCTTTGAGATAAAACCTTTTAGAAAAACGAACTGTTCGCGCATATTTTATGCGTATGTGATAGTCGAAATTATCGCAGGGTGATAGTAAGAATTTTCACCCTCCGGCCTATGGGAGTTTAACATGGAAAATTTATATGAGGTATGATAATACCCATTATACAGTTTCACAAATTGAAGAAAATAACATTTTGTCATCATGTGATTTTAAAGAAAAAAAAAAGAGAAAAAGAAAAATAAGGTACACAAATATCAAATATTGTGTTTCAAAGTATTGCTAACTTGATTTTAAAACATAGAACTGTGCTGCATATGTTGTACAAATGTGCCATCTAGCGCAAAGTCTGGCAGATGGAACTGTGGTTATGTAATAAAGACACATTTACTATTGTCAAATGGCAAGATGCTGAATGTTCATACTGCACACCAACCTGACAATGAGATAACATTATTTGTTCATTACTAATGTACAACATATTCGGTCGTGTTTCTATTAAAATTCAACAAATAATTTGAACTAATTTGCTTCTCTCAATTTGTGTAGTTTTGAGTGTGCAAAATAAAGTTATAAATTCCCAAAGGTTGTAGCATTTTCTGAAATAGGCCATTTTGTAAGATATTTTAGTAACAGGATTTGGGCGTTTTGCACAATAATTTGACGATGACATGTATACCTTTCATTTAATTAAGCCAAGCGAGATTTCCCATTGTAATATCAAAGTAGAAAAATCACATATTTCCCCTAATTTCGAAATTGTTGTCAAATTTTTATTTTAATAAAAAAGTAAGAAAATATACTAGTTGCAATAGTAGTAAAAGCAATGGAATCATAATGATGAAAGTAATGATAATGGTAAAAATAAGAAAATAGGGTAGTTGCAATAGTAGTAAAAGCAATGAAATCATAATATAATGGTAATGATAATAATCAAAACAAAAAACAAAGTAAGAAAATATAGTAGTTGCAATAGTAGTGAAAGCAATGACATCAAAAGATAATGGTACTGATAATGATTATATCAAAAGCAACAGATTCATAGTAGTTGTGATAACAGTAAGAGCAATGTATATTAGTAATGATAATAATGATAATGATATAGCATAGTCAGAAGCAAGAAACTCATAGTGGTGGTGATAACAGTAATGGCAATGAAACCAAAATGTAATAGTAATGATCATAAGTAGTTCTGACAGCAGTGAAATCAAATTAATAATGGTAATGATAATGATAAAAATTTCAAAAGAGAAATAAAATAGTTTTGATAAAAGTAATGTGAGCGATGTGAGGTATTATAAGTTGTTGTAATAGTGGTTAAAGCAATAGCAACAAAATATAATAATAACAATGATAATAACAACAAGTATAGTAGCAATAACAGAAGCAACAGCAATACCCAAGCCAAATATCAAATGGTAAAATAATAATAATAATAATAATAATAAAAGATGATGATATAATGGATCTGTAAAAGTCATAAAACTGCAACTGCAGAATGGAAATATTGTTTTACAACTTCAACGGCAAGTTTTTTTTTAAAAAAAAAAAATAATCTTTTACAACTACAGCTGCAAATTACAGCAGTCATCCTTTACAACTTCAACTGCAAGTTAAAGAAGTCGTCTTATACAACTACAACTGCAAATTAAAAAAGTCATCTTTTACAACTTCAACTGCAGGGAAAAGAAGTAAACTTTTACAATTACAACTGCAGATTAAAAAAAACCATCATTTTACAATTACAACTGTAAATAGAGAAGTCACCTTTTATAACTGCAACTGCAAAATAAAGAACCAATTTATATAATGGTAACTGCCCAAGTCTAGTTACACCAACAAATACATAATTCATTTACATGTTTCTATAACTGCAACTGCAGTCTTAGTGTAATTAAAATGCTAAGACTAGGGATTCTCAACGTTTTTATTTACACATGTATTTCAATTTGTGCACATATCAACATTTTGTATTCATGAGGAAACAAGGAAATAAAGGATCGGGAATTTATATATATTTTATCTTCTATTCAGATACCCATGAAATAACAAATCCTACGTCAAAGAACGAATGAACATAAAACATGTGCCATGTCTTATCTTTTGATCACTCTGCTTTGCCTCATATTCTGTCGTATAAACGGTTTTACCTATTCATGTATTGTAACACAAGATAAAATATAAAATTGACTGTTTTATAGAATCTGTGTCTTTGTATTGAATGTATCAGTCCTTTAATACATCACAAATTTAAATTGTTTGTTTTATGTACATAATGTCTTATGATTCGTCTCGACAGGACAATATTAAAACATGACGGATGTAAATTTGGAAGACCTAAGAACCAGCCTCGGTTTGATTCCACATCCAGAAGGAGGCTACTTCTTGGAAACATACCGTTCTGGAAGCATCCCTATGACAACCAAGGGTCAAACTGACTTCAATGTTCCTTCAAGGTTACAGAGTAACAGACTTGCTTTACGGAGCCATGGTCAAAAGAAGCAAGCTAGAAATGAGCATTCGTTTGAGTCTTTAACAGCAGCGTTTGGTCGCGAACACTGCAGACCGGACGGCGATATCCGTAGAAATTGCCTAACAAGCATTATTTGGATGCCAACATTCGAACAGCCGTTGCTGTTTATGGCCAGAAATATGTCAGATCATGTCCATTACTACCAAGGCGGGTGTGGATTTGAGTATTTTATGTACAGTCCAGCCAAAGGCGAATTAAAACACGAAATTCTTGGACCTGATATTAAAAGTGGCCACAAATTGCAAATTTCCTGTCCTGGAGGCATTTGGAAGTGTGGAAAGTTGCTACAGAACAATGAAAATGATTATTGTATCATCGGAGAAGCTGTTGCACCAGGTTTTGATTTTCATGATTTTTCATGGATAACTGAAGCACAAGTAATGGAAGTTTCTGATGTAAATCACAGATTGTTTCTGCTCAATTTTGTGCATAAGGGTTTGGAGAAATACAGTGGGAAAGAAGCAATATACGCCGAACAATTTTATAATTGATGTTATTATTTCATCATTCTGTTGGACGCTTGGTTTATGTGTGTAAACGAAAATATTTCGCCGTAGACTTACATCATAGATTTTCCGTGAGGTATATTTTCCTCTTTAAAATAAAGACATTCAACATAACTTGATTGTGTAGATACATGTAGAGTAAGAATAGAGGGATCAGGAATCGATGCAATTAAATTTAAAGTCCCAACGTAGACACCAGCTGGGAAAGAAAATACATAAAACTCAACAAAACATTATTCCGACAACACACTCGAAGAGCAGAATGACTAACTCTTTCCCAACAAGGTAGTCATCCGGCTAAGTTTCAAAAGGAAAGAAAGGCAACGTGCACGACAGAGAGGCAGGCACAATAATTTAAAACAGTAGTATAATGAAGGTAAACCACTTTTCCTGGGACATCGATTATCGTTTTTATAGTCTGTCAGCTGTCTGTAAAAACTGACGTTTTGCTGAATATCTGGCATATCATTAGTGATACAATTAAATTTGTTGCGCAAATGTTATTTGTACGCTAATACATTACTGGAAACTGATTTTCAGAATTTTCATTCGTTGTTTTCTTGCATTTGTCTATTAAACTTATTACAAAAAAAAAGTCTAAATGAAGGGGAGTACTTTAAGTTATTGTAACAGCTATAGGCACCGCCCAAGCACACATCCCATTCAATTAGGTTTCTATATGCAGATTAATGTCATTCAATGTGAATTCCAATAGTATACCGTTCAACAAAGTGAGTGCTCTAACTAAAGTAAATGACTTCAATAATGGTTTTAGTAACCACTTTCATTAAGCTTCTAGTGTCCCTATCAGACTCAGTTGATCCTACTGCCTCTTTATCCTCACTATCAGAGTCAATGTTTCAAAATATTTGAAGGTATTCACATTCACATCCGATTTTTTTTTTTTTTGCAACGTTTTAGGTGCGTTTCTTTTTTCTTGGTGAATAAAAAATGCCTTTTTTACCGTACAGGTAAAAGATTAACAGTTATACATACAGGTATTATAAATGCAATTTGCACACTATAGCCATGACATTTGATAACCTACATTATGGTATATGTTTCCAATGTAAACTGCTTTCTGATAGACTAACCAGTCTCTACTCACCATCGGTTGGCCAGTTTGGGACCTTGCTATTCCCATGTGCAAGATGTTGAACAAAACAGACCACTCAGAATCTTACCTCAGTCGGAACACAGGCCAGTTCTTTGTTTTACCTAGTGTAATTTTCATAATGTGCAGTTTAATACTAACAAAGGATAGAGTTATACAAAGAAGCATATTCATAGGCTATTACATAAACCAATTTATTATATGGCAAGTGATGAAATATAAAAAAATATGTATTAAATATAACCAATATTTGAAAAAGTTATATTTTCACAAGTGAAAATATAAAAAAAAGTTATATTTTCACATGAGAAAATATAAGATTTGGGAATACGCAAATTACGATACCGCCGTTTCATTTCTAATTTATACATAACTAAATTTTATAATCTATGCTATTGTTGACGCAATGAACGTTCACACACAATAGCGACGTATTGACGTGACGTAATGACGTCATTTAAGATTTTGACGTCATATGCTTTAGCGCGCAACGTTACAATGACTACATGCAATATAATAAAAAGAAAATTCAAGTTTTTGTCGTGAATATGACTTTTATTTCATCTCGTGAAGTGAAAAATTATATATTTCATTCGTGCCTTCGGCACTCATGAAATATAAAAATTTTTTCACTTCACTCGATGAAATAAAACTCATATTCACTCCAAAAACTTGAATATCCTCTATTTGCTCCCATGTTCATTACAGCCAAAATGCCCTATAAAAAGGGGCAGTTTTCAAAAGAAACTTTTTAACCTTAAATTGTAAAAAATGTTAAAAATATAGTCTAAGATTAGTTATGTATACGATAATCATTCAATATGCACCATACCTCAAAGCGATTGGTTTTGTTGTATTGAAGATATTTAGCAAAACATCAGTTTTTATACACAGCTGACAGACTGTTTTTTTATACTAGGGACAAGATGAAATTAAACCAATTTTCCTGGGACATAACTTATCGTTTTTCAAGGGACAACGCCGAAAACTATTTTTCCTAGGGACATCCTCGAATTCATAAGGAAAGAAAATTCAATAAAAACAAAAATAGTTTTCTACTGGCGAACACGTGAAACAAAACCTTTTGATGTAATTAAGTTAAAATTCATACCACATACACCAGAAAAACAGCGATTATCATTATCATTAATAAAACCATTTTACTAGGGCAGCGAAATTTCCATTTCTATCAGTACAGCGAAAATGTAAATAGTAATTATCAAAAACATAAACCAAGATCTCAACTGATTAACACATGTATTACAATATAGTGCTGCAAATAAAGCCAAGACCTCAACCGAAAGAAACTAGGCGGGAAGGAGAGCATTTCAACTAGTTCATCAAGATGTTCATTCACGAAACTAAACAAGAGCCCAACAAGAAAAGCAGCAACTCGACCATAATAAGTCAAAAAAAAAAAAAAAAAAAAAAAAAAAAAAAAAAAAAAAAAAAAAAAAAAAACGACGAACACAAGAGACAAACGGACAAAACACGCAACATGAATATAAATATTAACAGAACCGCATTGGAACGGTAAGTAACGAATACTGGGGGGGGGGGGGAGGGGGGGGGCTTAAATCGATTTTACAGCGCTCTAATGCTCCCCCTTTTGTCTGTTGATATTTACAACAAAAAATCGTTCGATTAAACCAAAAGCTTCCATATCTTGTAATAGTGACGTTTTTTTTAAGTTTAACTTTGTACCTGGTTTGTTAATTGACAATAAATATATTAAACTCACCTGGGCCAATAGCTCACATGTTTAACACAACTGATTCGAGGGCTCGTAATGCCAAACTGTGACCTTCAGGACAGATTTGTCTATCCATACCTGACACTCATATAAGATTCTTATATTCCCACCCCTCGGTTTGTAGAGTGGGAAGTTCTTTCTGATTGCGCCATTTCCTGATCATTGCCTACTTGTATTTTTTTTTTACTTTCGTAAACATTTTGTCAAACGCCAAATTTGGTTAAATATATTATAGCGAAATTTCCGTAAAAAGTGGTAAAAACATCTACTGGGGTACATGACTTCAGCAGCAATTTTAAGAAATAATCATTGACAAATGTTATGCGTCAAAAATGTTCTAGTTTAGAAGAAAGATTATAATAATTTTATCTGGTGTATTTTTTATCTTTTGTAGCACAACGAAATACTGGTCTGTTCAGCCAACATTTGAAATGTTTGTTAGCATTTTTTTCTATCGTGAATTCATGTGCGTCTTCGTAAAATGCTCCGATAAGACCCGACCTTATAATTACTTCCAGGTTATAATGCTTCGGGCTAAGATTATCGCTACTGTATGGAAATGGTAAACTTTTGAAGACGGGATTTTGAAAGTGAATTCGATGTAAATGAATTAATATCCCCTTGTTTATTTTGAAGATAATAATTCTTGAATGTCTGTGTCATATTTACACGGGAAAGCTTTTGCTACTCTTACAAACAATTTTATTATAATTTGTAATTCAATACAACAAGAATAAATTATTATAATTATTCCATCGCATTTTGTTTAAATTTATACCATGCGTAATGTAAAATATTAATTTTGCTATTTTTAACATATCGATGGTATTCCGATAGTCGCTGTTTACGAAAAAAGAGAAATAATGTAAGTAAGTATTCTTTATTTCCTCCATAGACAGTAACGGTAAATGATCAAACACTACTTTTCAACAATAAGAACACTTAAATGAAATCACCATTGATATATTTGACATGGTTATTTCAGCATTTTGATGTGTTGGTTTCGTGAGTAGTGTGCGCTAATTAGAACGATATTTTGTTACCTTAACTTTTAGTTATTTTGAAAAGTTAAGCGCACTGTGCGCTAATTAGAACGAATACGGTAATTTTGAAACTCGATACAAAGACTTTTGCTTACTAAATGGATCAAAATATATAAAACGTTGGTTAGAAAATGAATCTAATAAAACTAAAACTGAGATCCTTTAAGAGCAGTGAACACTTTAATGAGAATGGGGATGGGACATACCGCGGTTTCGACTGTTA
This sequence comes from Rugalucina vietnamica, assembly GCA_964017185.1. Classification (NCBI taxonomy): domain Eukaryota; kingdom Metazoa; phylum Mollusca; class Bivalvia; order Lucinida; family Lucinidae; genus Rugalucina; species Rugalucina vietnamica. The sequence continues at coordinate 11,988,964 of OZ024881.1, read as the reverse complement.
AAGTCGGCGTTTTACGAATGCGCGAATCAATATATCAAATGCGCAGATTTTATTTTACGAATGCGCGGAAAAAAGACTATCAAATGCGCGTTTAAATTGCGCGGAAATTAATTGCTTTGACAGGTATTTTAAAGTATACCCATTCATTCTATGATTGTATCTCGCTATCAAGACCAAAGTTATGATTCAACCACAGTTCTTCCGTTAGCCAGTCTGTTCTCAAACGACCATTACATTTCTTATTTGTACACCTCCAAGAAATATCTGTAACTATAACCATTGTGTAACAAGCTTTTCTTTCCTCTTTTAGTGTCAGAAATGTTAAAATCCATGATGGTTAAAACAATATTCTTGGATAAAATACAAGTTAAAAACACTTTAAAAACGTCTAAAATCTATAAAAGCATATTAAAATATGACTGACATAACGGTCGTATCTGTCCAAAGCCAGTGTGAACATATGTTACCTGAGTGATTATCGGCTAATACCCTAAAGGCCATTCGCGCATTTGATACCTCGATTTCACGCGCAATTCAAACAGCGTCACGGTATGATTTTCGCGCAAATGATATACGGCCGTTAAAGTCTCGTCAGTGACCCTATAGATTTGGAAACATGGAGCCAAAGAGAATTACTTAAATTTGCAACTTTCAACAGGGTAGTCGATACAAAGAATAGTATTATCTAAATGGGACCAAATATATTGTTTAGAAATTGAATCTTAAGGATTTATCAATATTGACATGAGTGGGTGGGGTATGTAAAACAGAAATCTACTGTTTTCTTGAATCTGTCAATCAAATGATGATGTGTATTAATTGCTAATAGACGTCACTGACACTAGGAATGAGTCAATATAGTTATTATTTTAAAATTTTAAATAGCTTGGTGCAAAATTGGAAATGTAACTGGTTTTCGTAGGACCCATTTCCTGGAAAATGGAATGCATTTGAATAAAAATTACGCAAAGCCTAAATGTCTAGGATACATAATCTGACAAATTAAAAGTTATTTTGGGGTCATGGAAATGTATTTCTCTGGGAAAAGTTAGTGTAAACATGTTTTTCTGGAAAATTCTGAAAGTGGGTAATTTGGGGCGGATCGTGTGCGCTTATTGTTTGATGAAAGATGACATGCCTTTTGTTTCAGGTTCTTACATGTATATGATTGAAGTCAATGACTACATCGAAAAATCTGTCTTATTAATTTCAAAAAGCTAAGAAAAATGGGTCCGACGATTTCAACCCGGAAGTAACTGAAAAATGACTCACTTGCTCTGAGCTGACCACTCATTCCACAATCATGGATACACAAATACATGTATTTGCAACATATTAAATAGTCCCATGATAAAGCATGCTAAAGAATGTAGCATTGTTGACAAAATAAAAAAAGCTTTTTATACAGGTAAATCTTCAATTATGTAGATACAGTGACCGCCCATAAGTCCTTAACCGATTATAAAGTTCAGATTTCTCAGAATATCCCCGCTGATCTCAAAGGACCAAAAAAAAATATGACCTGCACTATGGATGATGTACGGGGAGACTTTTTAGGGCCGCTATACGGCACAACACCAGCTGCAGTAATAGCAAATAAAATTAAAACTGAGATCCTTTAAGAGCAGTGAACACATTAATAAGAAAGGGGATGGGCCATACCGCGGTTTCGACTAAACCGATACTGAATTTCCGATTTCTCAGAATATCCTCACTGATCCAAAGGACCAAAACGACACTCGTATATCATTTATAAAAATTGAAAGACAACTTAATTGTATAAATAGCATCACTCCTGTATCTTGGGGTTTTATTGACAATAAATATTTCAAATGTTTAACTCAGCTGATTCGAGGGTTCAAAAGATGAGTTATCTTGCGTCCGTCATAGTCTATTCAACGAAACAAATTTCTGAAGCTAGTGGGCCAATCTTTATCACATCATCTCGTTTGGTATTTACTGCATTCGGGGTTTGAGCAGCTTGGCTATTGAATGGTGGTTTTCATCATCGGAGAAGCTGTCTCGACAAGTTTTGATTTTCATAATCTTTCATGGATAACAAATCTTCATGGAAACCAGCAGACAAAACCAGACCTTTTATAGATTGTTTATTTTAGCTAGCTAATGACGAATTATACATAGCCTGACACAGGCCAAGAAGAGGAGCAAATTTGAATCAAGTTAGCGCAATTTAGAATGTCAAAATGTACGGTTCGGAACTTCGGACGTTTTCCATAATGCCTCTCGCCGTCAATAATATAAACTTTCTGTATAGAAACAATCGGTCTACACCACAATGCCGATGCGGATTTTTTCCAAAACATTTTCTGTTCTGTTTCATTTTAAGGAAACCAATTGTTTGCTAAAAATTGAGTTTTCCTTTTTTTAAACACTGATTTTCTTAAGCCACTGGCTATAACATAATATACAGCAATATATCGATCAAATCATTATACGTTTGAGAAGGTTTTTTAGGGTCAAAGTTTTCGTGACCTATTTGGACCATAAAGTCATCAGGCTTGACGTATTGCTTACATTTTTTTTTTCAAACTTAACATAATTAGATGAAAAGTACACTTTGCCTTTATTGAGAAAATGTCGGTCACCTTTTTATTTTTGTTTTCTGAAATTATTGTTTTACAGAAGGAGAATACGTAAATTATTTGAGTTTATTGTGTAAGTTTATATTTTTGTTATCTTTAACACCTTGATTTATAAGTAACGGTTTAGCATTGTTTGTTACACGTGCCATGTCTTATCTTTTGATCAATCTGCTTTACCTCATATTCTGTCGTAATGGTTAGACCTATTCATGTATTGTAACAAAATAAAATATAAAAATGACTGTTTCCTAGAATATGTGTCCTTTTTTTAGATGTGTCAGTCCTTTAATATAACATAAATTTAAAACGTTTGTTTTATGTACATAATAAGTCTTATGATTCGTCTCGACAGGACAATATTGAAACATGACGACTGTACATTTGGAAGACCTAAGAACCAGTCTCGGTTTGATTCCACATCCAGAAGGATGCTACTTCTTGGAAACATACCGTTCTGGAAGCGTTCCTATGGCAACCAAGGGTCAAACTGACCTCAATGTGCCTACAAAGTTACAAAGTACCCAACTTGCTATACAGAGACATGGTCAGGAGAAGCAAAATAGTAGTGACCATTCCTTTGAGTCATTAACAGCAGCATTTGGCCGCGAACACTGTAGACCGGACGGCGATATTCGTAGAAACTGCCTGACAAGCATTATTTGGATGCCAACATTCAAGCAGCCTTTGCTGTTTATGACCAAAAATATGTCAGATCATGTCCATTACTACCAAGGCGGGTGTGGATTTGAGTATTTTATGTACAATCCAGCCAAAGGCGAATTGAAACACGAAATTCTTGGACCTGATATTAAAAATGGCCACAAATTGCAAGTTTCCTGCCCTGGAGGCATTTGGAAGTGTGGAAAGTTGCTACAGGGCAATGAAAATGATTATTGTATCATCGGAGAAGCTGTTGCGCCAGGTTTTGATTTTCATGATTTTTCATGGATAACTGAAGCACAAGTAATGGAAGTTTCTGATGTAAAGGACAGATCGTTTCTGCTCAATTTTGTGCAAAAAGATCTTGTTAGTTTTAAATCCATACAAGGCAAATATCACCAAGAACTGTTTAGTGAGTAAATATTTGAACTTGACAAGTTCTTTTCCTCTCATAATGCGATTGAAACCGATCCTTGATAAAGCACTCGTAATTCCAAATTGGTAAGCCGTTTAGTATTCTTGCTTCGTTTACAACTAGCTTACATTGATTAAGATGAGATTGGATTCAATGGAGTTCGTACATAGCTAAAGCTTATTATCGCCAGGATGCTGTTTAAAACACGACGATCTCTTAGAACCAGCCTTGGTCTGATTGGATTGAAACATACCTTTCTGATGGTGTACCTATTGTAAGCAAGTGACAAACTGAGCTAGATGCTCCCATAAGGTTACAGAGTACCCAATGTGCGGGCCAGAGACATTGTCAAGAGAAAAAAGTAACACTGAGCTTACGTATGAGTCACTAACAGAGGAATTTGGTTGCGAACATCAGGGAATTGAATATCATAGAATGTGATATTCGTAGAAATTGCCTAATAAGCATTATTTGGATGCCAACTTTCAAACAACATTTGCTGTTTATTACCAGAATATGTCATATCCATTACTAGCAAGGCGAGTGTGGATTTGAGTATTTTATGTATTCTCCAACCAAAGGCGAATTAAAACACGAAATTCTTGGACCTGATATTAAAAATGGCCACAAATTGCAAGTTTTCTGTCCTGGAGGCATTTGGAAGTGTGGAAAGTTGCTACAGAACAATGAAAATGATTATTGTATCATCGGAGAAGCTGTTGCACCAGGTTTTGATTTTCATGATTTTTCATGGATAACTGAAGCTCAAGTAATGGAAGTTGCCGATGAAAAACACATATCGTTTCTGCTCAATTTTGTGCAAAACGATCTTGTCAGTTTTACACCTATACAAGGCAGATATGATCGAAACTGATTTGTGAGTAAATATTTGAAACTGACAAGGTCTTTTCCTCTCAGAATGCGCCATTTTACGCACTCTTAATTCTAGATAGATAAAGTTTTAGTATTCTTGCATCATTTACGACTAGCTGACGTACATGTACCGCCTCTGAGTTTTGTACACTAATGGGAATGATGAATGCATAATATGCATAAGTTATCAGACTTCTCGTTTTTTATAAACCACAATAAAAATACATCTTTTTAGATGTGATTGGATTCAGTGGAGTATTACGTACATAACTAAAGCTTATTATCGACAGAACACCGTTTAAAACATAACGAATGTAAATTTTGAAGATCTACGACCAGCCTAGGTCTGATTCCACATCGACAGGGAAGTAACTTCTTGGAAACATACCGTTCTTGAAGGAATTCTATGGCAACAAAGGGTAAAACTAACAAGTAGGCAATGATCAGGAAAATGAGCAATCAGAAAAAAAAATCCCACTCCAAAAACCGAGGTGGGAAAAACTAAATTGACAATTAGGTACGTATACTTATCGTAAGCCGAGTGAGCAGCTATTTCCTAATAGACGGCCACTTCGTTACAGAACTTAAATAAAATATGAAAACATATTTCAGGTTGAAACAGTAAAAAAAATCGACTCCAAAACATAAAACAAATGGAACCACCACAGACGTATCGCATTGAAATGATCAGTAATATAAAGTTACTGGGGAGCTTAAATCGACTTTACAGGCGCCTAACCACATCCTTCATAATAGTTGTTCGGTCCTCGTGAGGATTTTCTAACTAGTCAATGAATCATCAAGGACAAACAAATAAATCACCATAACCACCACGATGAATGAAAAACAACGACTCACAGATTCAGTTAGCTGCCCGACTATGGAGATCCCTGGGCGCCGGATAACTTACTGAAACTCGGAGAAAAAGAAATACACCAGTTGAACCACTATGGGCCAAGCAAAACACAAGAAGCTCCGGCCCCAAACAAATAAACTGTATAGTTTCATGTCGGAGAGTCTGACGCCCGACCCACCGGCGTGCAGTTAAAGAAGGTAGCATAGTTATCAACCATGACTGTGTTAAAAACCAAGCATGCAGACTGTCGCATAACAGTCAAGTTATAACCTAAATGCCTGTTTTCTGAAGCACGGCGCGGAACGTCACCATCCAAAAACGGAAAATTTACTATTTCAAAATCAAAGCCGGGTGAGCAGCTTTTTCACAATAGGAGACATCTCAGTTACCAGAACTTAAAAATATGAAAACATACAAAAGGCCACTCAGTTACAGAACTTTAATTAAAAAAAGAAAACAAACAAAAGGTTCAAACAGCACAAAAATTCGACTCAAAACATAAAACAAATGGAACCACCACAGAAGTATCGCCTTGGAAGAAAAGTAATATAAAGTTACTAAGGAGCTAAAATCGATTTCACAGGCGCCTGACCTCATCCTCATCTTCTGCAGTGTTTCACAACATTTAGATAGTTATTCGGTCCTCGTGGTGAGTCTCTAACTAGTCAACGAATCATCAAGGACACACAAATAAATCATGATAACCACAACGATGAATAAAAAACGAGGACTCACAGATCCAGTAAGCTGCCCGACGATGGAGATCCCTGGGCGCAGAATAACTTACTGAAAAGGTAGAAGTAGGCAAAGATCAGGAAAAGGCGCAATCAGAAAAAGATATCCCTGGGCGCCGAATAACTTACTGGAACCCGGAGCAAAAGAAAAGCACCAGTTGCACCCCGATGGGCCAAGCAACATACAAGAAGCTCTGGCCCCAACCAACTGAAATGAATAGCTTTGTCGGAGTCTGACGCCCGCCCCACCGGCGTGCAATTAAAGAAAACAGCACCAAGATTGGGTAAAAACCAAGCATGCATAACATTCAAGTTATAACCTATACGTCTGTAAACTCTGATGATTTTTCTGAACTGAAAAGAAAAACATTCCTTCCTATATGTTTCTTAAATTTGTAAACCAAGTCACCATAAAATTCTGGTTCCGAAAGGCCCTCAAGTATAAGAGTCTTTAGCCCAAAATTTAATTTGGAAATCAACTCAGTGTCTGCGATAAAATTTAGAAAAATGTGTTCTAAGTTTACGATACCGATAGCCCTGTTGGAGAAATTTGGCTGTTAAACATTTATTTCGCGCGTTGAAGTCCGCTACATGATTGCAGACTCTAGCAAGCCTTATAAGTTGCGAACTGTATACACCACAAGAAGCACGGCGGGGAACGTCACCATCCAAAAAAGAAAAACTACCTGGATCAAAATCAAAGTCATCGCGTTTATTACAAATTTTAGAAGGAACAAATCTATTTGCAACGGAAAGATGTAAATATAAAAAGAAGGCTCCAGTAACTGTGGTGTTGGTTTTATTCAAATGTTTTTGAGGTGGATAAATTTGAATGACCATGATTGTCAATGTTCAAAAGGTCATCGAGGGACCTAGAAGTCGAAGTAAAAGCCTCGATAACATGAGCTTGATTGTCATAGTTAAGAGAATCTCTTTCGTAGCAGTATAAAAAATTAATCAGCTACGAGAGGGGCTCAATTTGTACCCATCTGCAATCGTGTTGCAGAATTTATTTATTTATTTATTAGAAATTTCATGACAACATATATACACATATTATAAAGATTCAGATAAGCAATATTATAACATTTCTAAGCATATATAGGCGTCATAGGATCGGATGTAGGCAAGCCTGTATTTATCCTTTCCTAGGACGGTACAGTAATGAGTACATTATAATACAGACATTTTCACGTGTAGTGTAATATGTCTTTATATACAACATTTCATTCTAAGCATATTTTACATGGAAGCTTGAGAGAGAGGAATAGAAACAGACAAACAGAGAGAGAGAGAGAGAGAGAGAGAGAGAGAGAGAGATTAGAGAGATTGAGAGATCTAAACCAATAATCAAATCACTAGCAGCACAAGATATTCGTATTTTTTAATAATAATAATAATAATAATAATAATAATAATGTTTAAGCGATCCAAAATTGTTATTCGTGACTTCAATTAAGAAAGCCATAAATTGATCACGTGACCAGAAGGCGTGTTGGAAGTTGCAGTTTACCGATAAAGCCAACAAGTAGAAGCGTGTGACACTTCTTTTGAGGATTAGAGGTACGTATGCATAATTAACTGTTACTTTTCATACTTGCGGTAAATGGGCAGCCGACATATCGAACAAAGAAACCGCTAGGTTTATTATTTTCGATTCTCCAAATATCGTGTATCGTATACAAGTAAGGCTTTTTGAAAAGACGATCTTTTAGATCAATAGATTAAATATGGTTTTACTTGAACAGATGATATTGTAATTGATTTTAATAAATTGCAACCAAGAACATGTACTCGTTCTTAGTTTGTTTATCTTTCCAATTTATTTGTAGGGCCTGGGAGTGCTACAATAATTCTAGGTAGTGCAGTATCGTATACATCTGGTCAAACTCAAAGTTGGAAATTTGGAGATGGCACCAGTATCTATAGGATGTGCTTAGAATAAGGTAAGTATAAAGTTCACGAAAACAGTTTTAGATTTGGTATGATACTGATAGATAATTAAATTGATATTCGCAGTAATTTGTAAACTAAGTTATAAAAAGTCTGTTTGTGTAGGTTATGAAAATCTATTTGTGTTTTTAATATATCTAGAAACTGCTGCTAGTAATTCTGCATTGTTTTGATCTGAGATTGCTTGGTTTCCGCACAAGAGGTCGTTGTCTGTTATTGAAATGTAGGCATATATATGGGGTTTAGATATCAGCCAGTTCATTAAATCATTTCGTTGAATTTGGTATTGAGGACATTCAAGTAAAAAATGTTTCTTTGTTTCTGGTGCTTGACAGTGAATACAATTAGGTGAATCTTTCAGCTTGTCATTTTTTAGGTCAAAGTTAAGTTGGCTTTTATTATTTCTTAGTTGACATAGAAGTATATTAGATTGCCTTTCACCATCAAAGAAATACTTTGGAGGTTTTATTGTTCTCTTTTTTAATGTACTTTTAAAAGAATAAAGTGATGTACAGTTTTTTAGTTCAGGGTCAATATTATTCCACAGGTCAATTGTTGATATGAAAAAACTTTTTTGATATGAAGTGGTACTTGGTGTTGGATGTCTTAGGTTTGTATTTCTAAGATTATATTCAGTATTGTGAGTGTTAAAGTTCCTAATAATTTCATCAATATATGATGGTGCTTCATTGTTTAGTATTTTAAAAAACTGAATAAGTTTTGCATCTTGTCTTCTTGAGGCTAAGCTTGATATACCTAATTCTGCATAAAGCACGTCATGGTTTGTACCTTTCCTTAGACCTGTGATAATTCTTGCTGCATCTAATTGAATTGATTCAAGTAAATCTGATTGCTGTTTAGTACAGTTATCCCATAAGATATTTCCATATTCTAACATAGGTCTTATAAAAGATATATAAAATCTATTGAGTGATTTACGGTCAAGGTCATACTTCAGCATTCTCATAATGTTGAGACGGTATGCTGCTTTATTATAAATATTCTGAATGTGCTCACCCCAAGTTGCATCGGATGAAAGTGTAATGCCTAGATGTGTATGTGATTTTTCGTCTTTAATAATGATATTATTGAATACTGCTTCGGGCCAATTGTTTTCATGTTTCCTAGTAAATGTCATTGATTTTGTTTTAGTCGGGTTTAAAATAATAAGCCAATCATCTGCCCATCTAGCAATCTCACGCAAGTCTTCATTTAAAAGATGTATTGAGTCTTCATTTTCTATAACAGTGTAAAGAGATGTATCGTCTGCAAATAACCTTATATTAGTCTTTATGTTCTCTGTAATATCATTTATATATAATAAAAATAGGTAGGGGCCCAAGACAGATCCTTGTGGAACCCCAGCATTTGTACTAAGCCATGTTGAATAAAAACCTTCATTCTTTACTCGTTGTTGCCTTCCAGAAAGATAACTATTTAGCCAGTTCAGCATGTTACCACAAATTCCATATTTTCTTAATTTGTGAAGTAGACCCTTGTGCCAGACTTTGTCAAAAGCTTTGCTAACATCGCAGAATATGAATTTAATATCTTTCTGATTGTCAAGATTTTCTATTATGGTATGGTAAATTTCTAAGAGTTGATTTACTGTAGAATCTTTTGGACGAAAACCTGACTGATATTTAGTTAATATGTTGTTTTCTTGTAGATAATTGTACAGATATTTAAAAATTATTTTTTCCAGGATTTTTCCTATACAACTAGTTATAGAGATGGGTCTATAATTTGATGGGTCATTCTCACTGCCTTTGCCCTTGAAAATAGCAGAAACATTCGACATTTTCCATTGATTTGGGACTTGGCCTAACTGGAGGGATCTGTTAAATAATAAGGTAAGTGGTTTGATCAGACTTGTATTAAATGTTTTAATTAATCTTGGCATAATCTCATCAGGTCCTCCTGGCTTGTTTGAATTTAAGTTAGTCAATTGATCCTTAACATCTTGCTCAGTAACAGTTATTGAGTTAAGTGAAAAATCTGGTATATTAAGATTTTCATTAATTTCCTTATCAGTTTCAATTGTAGAAATATTAGCAAAGTGATTATTTAGGACTTGGGCCTTATCAATAGGATGAATATTTGGCTTACCATTTTGTATTAGGGGTGGAGGAGGATTACTTTTGTTTTTCATTTTGTTACATCATTTGCAATTTTATACCAGTTTTTAGAAGGTAAATTTGGATCTGCTAGTTTATCTTGTAATTTTTGCATGTATGATTTTTTAGCATCCCTTATCATTTGAATAACTTCGTTTCTTTTGTCTCTATATCGTTGCCAATGATGCTCAGTTTTCTTATTTTTGGCTTTATGATATAATCTGTCCCTTTGTCTCATGTTTTTACGTATAACACCATCCATCCAGGGTTGCAGAATTCAAAGTGCGGAATAAACTTCTCCAGCAGAGTTATCGGTGTCAAAAACTTCGAAACACATTTTCTAAATTTTATCACAAACACTATGAATTGATATCCAAATTTAATGTTGAGCTGAAGACACTTTTACGTAAGGGACATTCGGAACCAGAATTTTATGGTGACTTGGTTTACAAATTTAATATACTTATAGGAGGGAATGATTTTTCTTTTCAGTTTAGAAAAATCATTTCACGTTAGAGACGCAAAAACGTATAGGTTATAACTTAAATATTATACGACAGTCTGCACGCTTAGTTTTTAACCAAATCATGGTTGATAACTATACTTCCTTCTTTAATTATACGCCGGTGGGTCGGGCGTAAGATTCCTCTGCTCCGGAGTTCAGTAAGTTATTCGGCGCCCAAGGATCTCAATCGTCAGGCAGCTCACTGAACCTGTGAGTCCGCGTTTTTTATTCATAGTGGTTATCATGATTTATTTATTTGTCCTTGATGATTCATTGACTAGTAAGAGATTCACCACGAGGACCGAACAAGTAACTAAATGTTGAGAGCCACTGCAGAATATGAGGGTGAGGTTAGGGCTCTGTCAAATCGATTTACTCCCCCCCCCCCCCCAGTTATTTTTAACTGAGCGCTCCAAGGCGGTACTGCTGTTGTGCTTCACATTTTTTCAAGCTATTCCAATAATGAGTTTCGTGTTGCATGACTTTGCAACCAGCCGAATATAATTTGGCTTTTCACTATGTCATTTGTGTTTTACTTGTTCTGTCCAAGCTAGCACTGTGGCAACCTTACCTTTAGTAGCTACTCACCCTGTTTTTCATGTTACTTGTTGGAGCTGTGTATAATATATTCTTAATATGATTTTCCTTCTTTCTTTTTTTGTGTATAATGTAACTAATGCAGAAGCTAAGGCCGAGGTTTTGGTCCTGTAAAATCGGGTTAAGCCCCCCAGTAATTTTATATAACTGATCGTTCCCAGGTGATACTTCTGTTGTGGTTCTATTTGTTTTATGTTTTGAAGTCGATTTTTTTGTGCTGTTTGAACCTTATGTACGTTTTCATAGTATGTACGTTTTCATAGTTTTAGTTAATTTCGGGTAAATGAGTGGCCGCCTATTGGAAAAAAGCTGATCACTCGGCTTACGATATGTTTTCTAAGTATAAGTACCTACATGTAAGTGTTAATTTAGGTTTTTCCCACCTCGGTTTTTGGAGTGGAATGTCTTACTGCTTGCGCATTTTCCTGATCATTGCCTACTTGTACGTTTTTTATTCCTTCTTCAAGAAAATATGTCTTTTTGCACCATCTAGTTTAGAGAGTATATATTGCGTTTTTGTGTAGTAGAGAAATTTACTTCTAGTCTCGGACTAGAAGATAAATTGCACAACAGTAGTATACAAACACCTCTTATACTACCGTAGTTTAAGTGGCGTGCTAATTAAAAGTGGTATCTAATTTCGAACGAACAAACATGCAGAAGATAAAATGATATGTTTCACGGTCAAAACGCAAGTGTGTGCAAATTATCCCAGATAACAGTGTTGTCTTTCGGCTAAATTTAAAGCAACGCTTAATTTAGATTACCACGTTAACATCACATGATAAGTTGACTATATCAAATTGATCATCGTAGATATTTTCTTCGTTTCATATACACTCAGACAATGGAGAAAGTTTTATTACTGTATAGTTTCGCCTTTATACTGGTAATAAACACAACATCGGCCCTAACTACTTGTAAGTAAATTTTAAAATATTTTTTTATTCTTGTAAAATTAAGAAACTTGGAAAAAACTACATTTTTTTAAACACTTTTAAATTACTGGTTCAATCAGAAGATACTATCGGTCTTACTGGTTAAATCAGTTTATATTTTCAACCATTGACAAATCAAATGAAAAGTATGATATTCTTTACACATATTCATGTAAAGCCTAGTTCTTTCAAAAGGCAGGGTTTCAAAGGCATTTTTACAAGGGCAGTGGACATAAGGAATGCCTTGGGCTTATGTTGTGCAGTGTTATATTAAAATGTTTATTCCATCTGATAGATTAAAAAAGAATTATGCACTGGTTTTAAACGTCTATGTAAACTTGTGGTATCTTTATATACTAAGAGGAAAACGTTTAGTCAGTAAGTCAGTAACTTTGACCAGCCCGATTACTATTATGCCCAGCCGCTTGCCTTAGATGTTCCCCTTTATTAAATTTGCAAAGTCAGTCTCTTTCTAAATCTGGAAAGAAACTCGACCAGTTTTTAATTTCGACAGAGTTATTGGCCTCGTTTTTAAATTACCCGATGAATGATCAAATCGTTGCTTTGATAAATAGCGCTTTCTGAAAGAGGTGCTTGCCAGTGACAAATACCCGAAAAAATCTTTTTCAAACTTCGTGCACAGTATCGAAAAATAACAAGTCAAATATTCATTATTTTGAGATTACCTCCCTTTTATTTAAAACAAGAACGAAAATTGGTGTATGCACTGTGGCAAAACCACATGCGATATTGTAATCGTTTCTGTTGGAAATGTTAGGTTTTATTCACAGTTTTTTGACTGGTAATTTATTTTAATCCCAAACTATCTAGAGGTTTTGAAGTCATAGCGATTTAAACTGTCATAATGGGATTTTACATGTATTTTCACTGACTAAACCTTTGCCGGTGAGCATATAATATTAAATATGTATACATGTACATGTGTATCTTATGATATTTTGTGATTTTCTTTGATTTTTAACAACAAATAAACAACTAATCAATGATTCTACATTCTGAACCTATTTTCGTAATTTATATCTGATATATGTCCTTTGTTTATCAGATTATATGAATGACTTGTGTGGCAGTACTCTAAATGTTGGAACATGGGACCAAATTCGGCTAAAACTGATACGAAGTTCAAGCTCTTACCACAGCCGGCCATGCCAGTTACGATTGTATACATCCAGCACCAGCAAACAGCTCATGGTTTACTTCAAAAGCATGAATATTCATGATACAAGCGTCTATTGCAGTAACAACTTTTTGGAAATGCATGATGGGAGCTCAACATCAAGTCCATGCCTCGATTACGGTATCTTATTTTATTACTAAAATTTCTCATGGACATATAAAACAAAATGGTTCCCCATAGCAAGATTTCAGTATTTTAAAGTTTAGACAATTCAGACCATTTTTCTACTTGATCATGTCAAGGAATTAATCTGTATTTACGTTTCGCGAAAATCTCGTTACAAGGAAAAGGTACAAGTAGGTAAAGATCAGGAAAAGGCGCAATCAGAAAAAGATCCCCACTCCAAAAACCGAGGCGGGAAAACAACAAAAATTAACAATCAGGTACTTGTACCATGAAAACATATCTTAAGCCGAATAAGAAGCCATTTCCTCAATAGGTGACCACTCAGTTACCTAAACCTAACTAAAATATGAAAACATACATAAGGCGCCAACAGCACAAGAATTTTAAACACCAAGACATAAAACAAATGGAACCACCACAGAAGTATCTCGTTGGAACGATCAGTATATAAAATTACTGGTGGGCTTAAATCGATTTTACATGGCCATAACCTGACCCTTTAGCTTCTGCAGTGGTTAATAACATTTAGTTAGTTCTTCAGTCCTCGTGGTGAATCTCTATCTAGTCAATGAATCATCAAGAAGGAACAAATAAATCACGATAAACATCCCGATGAATCAAAAACAAGAACTCACAGATTGAGTAAGCTGCCCGACGATGGAGATCCCTGGGCGCCGAAAAGCTTACTAACTCCTGAGCAAAAGTAAAACACCAGTTGGACCCCGGTGGGCCAAGCACTCAAAGTTGTCTATCATTATCCATATAAGAACATAATGTATCTAATTACAGGAAGTTGCAAACGGTGAGGCTATTCATCTCCAAGTATAGTATTTACAACAACTGGTATCAATGTATTTGCGTGTCACTGTCCATATATGGCATATATCTTATTACAGGAAGTTGCAAACGATGTGGCTATTCTTCACCTAGTGGTGTATTTACAACAAGTGGTAACAACTTGCTGCTCAACTACGGTGCCTCATCATCGTATTCGTCTGACAACTTTGACATGATAATAACGGCCTATCATACAGGTACGGTATAAACTGTTAACTCATTTAAGCCTGGCGCCCCTTTTACATGTATGGCACATGAGCAAAGAGAATAGCCCCAGATGCGACGCCGCAGAACGCGGCGTCCCATCTGGGGCTATTCTGTTTCAATTTGTTTAATTGCATTTATCGCCACCAAATAGCTATTAAAATAATTTCTTTTTAATAAAGAAAGTTCACTGCGGAACATATGCATATACTGTAAAACCAAACTAAAGGGTGGCCTGTGGGAATATGGGTTACTCCCATAGGGACCGTGGGAAATAGATGGAGTGCTTGTGCCTCCAAGCAAAACTTGATTAAGCTCAAATTTTGGCCTACAATATGGTAATTATTGGTATGTTCTTCAAAGTATTATAGCTTCAGAATTATTCAAAATACGACGTGCCCCGGGTACCGAAACCTAGGTTGCTATGGAGACCCTTAAACGTGCACTGCGCAAGATTTTAGACTCTAAACAAGGAGACTTTCCTTCTTTGTAATAATGCATCAAATATTGGATAAACCCGTAATATAAACTCAGTGGCTAAAGTCTACGAACTTAAATCCCAGCCCTCGTACATGTATATTTATCAGTTTATAATGCATACTTTGGACAGACGCCTTCTGTTTCATCCAGATTTACATTCTCGCACGAATTAGTGGATTCATGATACGTTTAATGAGGTCAGAATATAACTATATGAGAATCATACATGAGTGTTAGGCGTCGACAGACAATTCACTTTAAATGGCGTCGCGAGGCCCCACCGAACCTCTAATGTTGAAGACGTCATTTGTCTAACCATCTCTTTCAGGTTATTGTTATTCTTATGAATATTCATGTAACAATGGACGATGTATCGACAATAGTATAACATGCAATGGTTACAACCCGTGTGGGGATTATTCAGATTGCGATGTTGTCCTCGCAGGTACAGTATAACATATATTATGATTACAACCCGTGTGGGGATTATTCAGATTGTGATGTTGTCCTCGCAGGTACAGTATAACATATATATATTATGATTACAACCCGTGTGGGGATTATTCAGATTGCGATGTTGTCCTCGCAGGTACAGTATAACATATATTATTATGATTGCAACCCGTGTGAGGATTATTCAGATTGCGATGTTGTCCTCGCAGGTACAGTATAACATGCAATGGTTACAACCCGTGTGGAGATTATTCAGATTGCGATGTTGTCCTCGCAGGTACAGTATAACATATTTTATGATTACAACCCGTGTGGGGATTATTCGGATTGTGATGTTGTCCTTGCAGGTACAGTATAACATATTTTATGATTGCAACCCGTGTGGGGATTATTCGGATTGTGATGTTGTCTTTGCAGGTACAATATAACATATATTATTATGATTACAACCCGTATTGACATAGAATGTTAAGAGTATATATAGAGTAGATTTGCATATGACCAAGTCCTTGTTTACTTATTGAAAAGATAGATTCAACAATTTCAATAATTTCAATAATAAAATAGCTAAAGAAAGATGTGGCGTGACTTCTTTTCGAGAATATGTTTAATATTTCCCTTTAAATCAATTTATATGTTGAGTAAGGTGAAGATTATTATAAATGTTACCTTGTAAATCTGTTAAGGGGACCTTAAGACAAACAGAAATGTATGCATCGTTTAGCCAAAGATTATTTAAGCTATGTGACATTCTGTGAACAAGTTGCGAACACATCTACCCCTGAACACACACACACACACACACGCACGCACACACACACACACACACACACACACACACACACACACACACACACACACAACAACAACAACAACAACAACAACAACAACAACAAGAACACTTTTTTTAATGATGTCAATATTTAAACATGTATTCAGCTGGTGGCATCGCCGGAGTTGTGATTGGCTGCGTGTTCTTCGTAACCGTAGTGATTGTTGTCATAGTGATATGTAGGAGGCGAACTCGAACAATTGTTGTGGTGAATATTTAACTCTCCCCCTCTCATTCTCTCTCTCTCTCTCTCTCTCTCTCTCTCTCTCTCTCTCTCTCTCGCTGATAAACTTTACAAAATAAATTATATTTTATAGTTATCATTACTTTTCCTGTAAATACATTTCAGAATTGCATGTATAATAAATGTTGTTGTTGTTTTTTCGACAAAGACAGACATTCGGATGCAATTTTATGTTTTTTCTCTTTACCTTCAATAACCATTTTATAACAATATGCCTATGAATGGACAATATAATTACCAACCCTGATGAAAACTGCAAAGACATGTATGCCTTCATTTGAAACATGCTTTCTTGCTTCTTTGCTTGCTTAATGCACAAAAGCCTGGAGTCCTGTTTTATAACAAAGGGAAACAGCAAAGCACAAGATGTAGCACTAAAAACCGAGGCGCCACACCTTTGCAAAATTGAGTTTCTGATCGAAAATAAAATAACAAATACAATAACTTCTGATGCCCATAAAATGAAAATTACTCACCCAAATGATAATAATGGGATTTTTCAGTCGTGACAAATTAAATATTGGCTGTTCGTCTAAATTTGCTTAGCAGAGGAACACCACGTGCCAACAAAAATATATTTGTTTAACCGAACGGGACACCAATAACTCTCTTGCTTAGTTACTTGCTAAATGCGCTACAATTTTAATTTCTTCAGCAACAGAACACACACGAGCCTGTGACAGTGACGGGTACTGTGCCCCAACCAAACTATGGTTACAATCAGCCCGTCCCCGCTCAGTATCCAGCCGCAGCACCGCCTACCGGACAGTACCCAGCCCAACCACCGGCGTACCCAGATAACCAACAGCAGGGACCTTATCAGAACTATTAAGCGGCGAGTCTTTGTCCTGTTTGACACGTGCACCTCATCGTAACGCATCCGGGACCTCAAATTGACGTTTTCTGACGTTATGAGTGTATGACGGACTAGTAAAAGTCTACGAGGCATCATACTATACATACATGCACGATGAACATTTCATTTGAGATAACCCAAAACTGGTTTATATCTTCATAAAACAGTGTTTATCTTCATTGTTTGTGTAACATGTTATATTCTTTCTACAGACCAGTTATGACAACATTTGACACTATCTGCTCCTGTTCATGTGCTTTAATCAAACAAGAACTACAACCTGGGGCCAGTTGTTCAAAACGTCGTTAGCTTAACGTCATCGTTAAGACCTCAACTTGTTAAAGTAAATACCTACTACATAAGCAAATACACTATTATTTTTTGTTGATAAAATGTGAGAATCCTTTGCATTGCAAAGGATTCTCACATTTTATCAACAAAAAATAACAGTGTATTTGTAATATTCATGTTTGAAATTTTAACGAATCATTAACTAACGATATCGTTAATTTTGAACAACTGGGCCCAGTATGTTACTATTCCGGATCCACTTCTGACACCATCGTCTCCAGACAACGCGCTAAAGATAATATGAGCCGCGACGCAAGAAAACTGGTCGGGTTCCTACCAGGTCCGATATAAACCGGTCTGTGCAATCACATCAAAAGAGCTAGAATCTTGAAGTTTTGGATATAATTAGAGAAGAAATTGTTATATCCGTGTAGCAAAAGCAAAGGCGCTAATCAGCTGTGCAGTGTAACTGCACAGCCGATCTGCTCCGTTGTTTCAGCATAGACAAAAATCCGGTTTTCGCATTACGCGGCTCATTTGATGTGGGACCATTAAAACCATTAAACGTCTCTAAATAAGTAAAGACCAAGTTAAACTTTGTCAGTAGATTTACTGTAAAAGTATCATTGCTGTACATTTAACGTTAACTGGCAAATCATCATGCAAAACCTTTCAGCACTAAAGCAACAATGATTCTTCTATAGTACCATTCTGGTACCGACGTTAAATAAATTTTACTTGACTTGACTACGGTAACCACTGTTTATTAGTTTCATTATCCCTGCTGTTTCAATATGATCCAGAAACTAACAATTACAAGTATAAGCTTTTACAAAAAGCTTGGTCTACGAACTAGACTGTCAAAGAATCTGACCGTATTCCCATTTCATCGTGGTTCATGTGACTGAACAGAAACAAAACGCTGCGCGGTCAAAGCATTCATACCTGACAATCGACCGTCACAATACTGTCGGTTCATTTCATTCCGTTGTGGCTTGGATAGAATGTAATTGGCTAAGCCGGCAGGTGGGGCGCGGTCAAAGCTTACGTACCTGACCATATAGCGTCACAATTTCGTCGGTTCTTTTCATTCCGTTGTTGCTGAGATAGAATGCAATCATGCACCAGTTTAACAATTTGTCCCATTTTTGATACCTACTGCACCATTGGTACAAATAAAATATAATTGTTAGATCCTTTGGAAGCAGTAAAAACATTCAAAGAGAGAAGATGGGCCATATTGTACAATTTCGGGTAATGAACCTTCGTCAGTGACCCTTTACAAAACTGGCAGCGAAAGCCAGACATTCATGATTGCTGCAATTTCTAGAGTTTACACAAGTATAGTCTAAACCAAAGACTAATATTCAAAAGAGGCCAAATATTCAAAATTCCGTTAAGATGGTGATTCTTAACATACAATATATTTGAAATACTCCAATATTTTCACTGATCTCAAAGAATCAAAAGAAAAATATAATCTGCACTATGGATGATGTACGGGGAGACTTTTTAGGGCCGCCACACGGCACAACACCAGCTGCAGTAATAGCAAATAAAATATAATTGTTAGATCCTTTGGAAGCAGTAAAAACATTCAAAGAGAGAAGATGGGCCATATTGTACAATTTCGGGTAATGAACCTTCGTCAGTGACCCTTTACAAAACTGGCAGCGAAAGCCAGACATTCATGATTGCTGCAATTTCTAGAATTTACACAAGTATAGTCTAAACCAAATATAGGTTTGCATGGGTGTTTTGGGTGTTTACACGGTCGTTGGCGAAACGACCCGGAATCCTCAAGCTACTAGACTCAAACGTGCAGTTGCAGTTGTAGAGAGGTGTATGAGTTGTCTTGTAATTTAATTATGTATGTAGGTCAGTCTCAAACTTTAGAGTAGTCTACGCGCTGGCGTAGACAATAATGAGGTGATTACCTATAGCTCATCCAGTGGGGAATTAACGACAACCGTATTGTCTCTGATACAGTAAAATGTCTAGTTCCGCAAACACTTCTCGTCGTCGGGGTATCCTGAAATTACTACTGCATATATCAAAAATGGTTTGGCATGAGCATACCAACAAATTTATATCCTTTCACATGCAGATTAGTTTTTTGAATTCGCGTCTTCTGTTTTGATTCTAGAAGCGTAAATGTAGGGGCACTAGCTGTTGTTAGATCCGCAAACCTGTGTCTAGTTCCGCAAGTGATATTTAGGTCAGTGAAATAAACATGTACAGAAGAAATGCAAACTGCCTTTTGTGCATAAAATACTCAAAGGAGGCTATATTGAGGTGCATTATGTACTTTCTTTCTCAAATAACACAATTAGATATAGAAAAAAAATCAATGAACCATGTTAAACTATCAACGTTATTACAACGTTCGCAAAATTCCGTCTCAGAAAACGAAGTTATCGAAATATCAATTTTCACGAGATAACTTCGATAGCATCGCCTTTTGGGTACAATAGTTACAAAAGTGTGACAGTATTGCCGACTTTGAGTTCTGAACATGCCAGAAACACACATGCTTATCACCATCTTTCCTTATGCTTAATTGTAAATTATTGTTTTCGTCTAAAGAGCGTATAAGACAATATTATAAGCATGTGCCTAGGCAATATGATGAGTTTTTTTTGTTATACTACTTGTTGCTGTATGTAAACAACTACCTCTTGACATTTAAGAAGATATGTTTGATATTTCAAACCGTGAGGGACTTACAAAGATACGCCCAACATTCCTCATACGCTGTCGTGAAACCTAAATTTACATTGCATGTGACAGAACAACTTACGTTCGCTTGAATCTCAATTTTGACACTAACAACAGTTCTACTAATTTAGGAGCCTCGTTTTCTGAAAACATATTTTCGTTGATTTGGGGTTTAACATCCCACCAACAGCTAAGGTCATATGGGGACGGGACCTAAAAATGGCCAAATAAAAGTACTCATACTTTTTGTGCTTAAGTCATTTTTTTTTTCAAAATTACATGTAATTACGTTTAAACAATACAAATACAATTAAATTTATTCAGCATTAAAAATAAAACTGAGATCCATTAAGTATACACATGCATGTTCTATATTTAATTTGTAAATATATACAGATATTCAAGCCCCCACCCCATTGAGTTGTACATTAGAACAGCTCCAATTGACCGAGCTACTGTTCCTCATTGCCGTCAGTTTCCGGGGCTGCGCTTTACCCCCCCCCCGCCCCTCCTCACCACGTCTCGACACTTATGACATTCCATCATGTTTGTAGAGGTCCCATAAACTAGCAGCATTGTCATAACATGACCACAGCCGTTGTCTGGGACATAAATTAGTTGTATTTGAACCGCATCAACTAAACGTACTGATTTCAGCATGGTGAAAAATGAGTTTGCGGAACTAACAACACACCTTGCTTATGTTTGACATGGAATAATTTTTACAGCGTTTGCATATTTTCTATTTATTTTCATGAGTGCATACCTGATAAATTTGTCTTTCAGTCAAGTAGATTTAATTTCTTGTGACACGCCGTGTGTACCAGTATTACGTCATTGATCGGGTGTCATAAAATATCAGACTCGCTAAAAGCGACTTAAAATAGATGTATTAATTACCTCAACTTCTTTTGCCGTGGATATTTATCAGATATTGCAATATTTTGAAAAAAATGTTTTCGCCAATCGAAAGAGGAGTAAAAATGGATTATAATCCACCATAAATTTATTTTTTGTTCGTAAGGGAAGGCATTGAAAGTAGGAGTTTGCTAAACTAACAACTTTGCTAAACTAACACTTAAACTGTATAGGTTAAATACTTCGACCGTGCCGCTTGATATCACGCTATACATATTCATGCGAAGATTTCATGATGAGAAATAGGTAATGTCAACATACATGTTTATTTTTTGACTGCGCATTGCCCCGTAATCCTAACGGTTTATGACTATTGCATACTCAGATGTCTAAATTACGACAACTGCTCTACCTAATAACAATATGCGCTCGATCCAGTCACGTGTAGTTTCTTTCCACAGACTATTAGGGACTGGAATGACCTCCTTGATTCTTTGATCTCCTCTGCTGAAATGTCTGATGACTGTGTGTCCAAGTTCGCATCTCTTGTGAGAGCCAGGTACTTATTTCCCTCCTGGCGCACCCCCCCCCATGGTGAAATATTGTCAATTTGGTGTATCACCTGTAAACCATTCAGATTCAGATTCAGACGTGAGTTCAAGCGGCACGGTCGAAGTATTTAACCTATAACCTGTATATTGTTATTGCTTGGGACCTCTACATATATTCAGAAGAATTTTCAGTCCAATAGATTTTCAGGTATCTGCCCCTTATCAGTGATTAGTTAATGGCAGCCAATACATAAGAATACAGTTGTTTACGCCTTTAGTACGGGCTAGGTTCCGTTTGTGTCAATGGAATTGCTGTACGGTGCCAGACGTTTTAAAAGTTACCGTCCCGAATAGTTCCAATGAACTTCCATTATCTCTGGCCATTATGGTTGTCATTTGCCTTTAACTGAATAGAACACCTGTGGGTGTGACAATGACTCTGATTACAGGTACGGACCAAACAGTTGTTAGAAACTTTCTTATACATTACGAAAACATGTCCATTAAATGCGATATACAGACATTTTTGAAGTTGTAAAAAAAGAATATTTCATTGATTTTTTTTTTGGTTTTGCTCAAAACATAAATTGTGGGTACACATTTCGCTGAGGCGGTTCTAATGTGTACCCACAATCTGTGTTTTGGATAAGAAAACATACGTAAGAAAAAATATGAAAAAATATGTATTAAATATTATTGTAGTCAAGATTAGTTTGCTTCTCCAATCTAAGTAGTATAGCAAGGTGTGTCTGCAGATATGATAAGAGCTGTCGCAGGACAGCATAGCTCGCCTGACTTGTGCTTTGCCACTACATCTGTTAAAATCTATGACCCATGACCTTGACCTCATGGTCACTCAGGTGGGTCATGATGGTACAACATAAAACTTCAGACCAATGCAAAGTATCAACTTGATCAATCTACATGTTCAAAAGATACAGACTTATAAAAACATTAACCAAAACTTGAACACAAAACTTCCAAGTCCGTGACCCTGACATCAAGGTCATCCAGGTGAGTTGTGATGCACACCATAAAACCTGAGACCTATATCTATCAACATGCAAGTATCAACTTTATCCATCAACATGTTCAAGAGATTAAGACTTTAACCAAAAAATTTAACACAAAATTTCTAAGTCTGTGACCTTGACCTCAAGGTCACCTAGGGTAGGTCATGATGGTACTGCATAAAACTTCAGACCAATATCTACCAACATGCAAAGTATCAACTCGATCAATCAACATGGTCAAGAGATATAGACTTACAAAAACTTAAATCAAAAACTTAAACACAAAATTTCTAAGTCTGTGACCTTGACCTCAAGGTCACCAAGAGTGGGTCATGATGGTACTGCATAAAACTTCAGACCAATATCTAGCAACCTATAAAGTATCAACTCAATCCATCAATATGGTCAAGAGATATAGACTTACAAAAACTTTAACCAAAAACTTAAACACAAAATTTCTAAGTCCGTGACCTTGACCTCAAGGTCACCCAGGGTGGGTCATGATGGTACTGCGTAAAACTTCAGACCAATATCTAGCAACATGCAAAGTATCAACTCAATCCATGAATATGGTCAAGAGATATAGACTTACAAAAACTTTAACCAAAAAAAAACTTTAACCAAAAACTTAAACACAAAATTTCTAGTCCGTGACCTTGACATCAAGGTCACCCAGGATGGGTCATGATGGTACTGCGTAAAACTTCAGACCAATATCTAGCAACATGCAAAGTACATGTATCAACTTGATCCATCAACATGGTCAAGAGATATAAACTTTAACCGAAAGTGTGACGCGGACGCGGACGCGGACGTACACGTAAACGTAAACGTAAACGGGGACGACCGAGGTGACTACAATAGCTCTATGCACTTAGTGCAGGCGAGCTAAAAATGACTTTTCAGGTTAGGACAGTGGTCAAATGTCATTGAGTACAAAGAGTATTGAATTTCTTAAATTGTTCTGCCACTCTGAAACAGAACAACAGCATTTCTTTGTCAAGAAATTTTTGTCTTCCTGATAACAAAAATGAAAGACTGAAACTAATAATCAAAGTCATAATTGTATTGATATCTGCAAATTTATCGATAATGTGAAGGGAACATTGGTGTCCGACTGGCATTACAGACCAAATGGATTTTCCCATAAAATGGAGGCATTGTCTCGACTTAGCCAAGGATGTGTTGACTTGGATGTTAATCATCTAATCAAACAAACCATACATTCAATGAGGGGTTGAATATAGAATGACAGTGGTAAGCACAATTACGTGCCTGCTGAAAAAAAATCATGCGTCTCTTTCTCGCCAGTCAGTCAGGTATAGTGGAAACATAGTGGAAATGCAATATTTTGGCCGCTGTTTCTATCTTGGTCTCATTTTTGTAGCAGAATATATATTGCTTAAACCAACAAATATGTGTTAAACAAACGCACTGTGACCATATGACACGCTGGACCTGTTTTAATTGGATTCCTGCAGCACCGTAGACTAAAACCGAGATAGGAGACGCACTGACATTTTCATCAGATATAATGGCATGACAATGTATTATAATAGGCAGGTTTTGATAACTTCTCGTGAGCACCTGATCACACTTTTGGGAGTACATGTCAATATAAGTACATATCGCGGATTCGCCAATGCCCTTATGGTTTTTATGACCTTGGACTTTTAGTTCAATTTCATGCTTAACCTCTATGGACAAATGCTAAGGTCATATTGGGAGGGTAAGTTATTTTGGCATGCGTTTTGAAAACAATACATATTTTCTCTGTGTAGCCAAAAGTCTACCCTGTGGCTGATGAAATCCATAGATATAGAGTTAAAACTTGTTTTCAAAATATGTATTCCAAGAACAACATCCATTTGATAATATGTCCTTCACACCAGCTAAAACATGGTTGCGGCATTGTACTCATCTAGAGAAAATGGTCAGAATACTTCCTACTTGAAAACAGTGTATTTGGATGGAAGTCAGCTACGTACAGAGATAAGTGAACCCTTGAATGTCAAAGCTGGTAAAATAATGCAGAGACCAGATGTCTTAGCTGAAATGAAAGAACTTTTATCTACAGATACAAATGACAGTCACTTTTCTAATACTATTCAGTATTTAGAAGCGTGTAACAAATTGTTTGAGAATGGCTTTCTGTCTCATTACAAAAATAACATCAGTAGACAGAAGTGTCATCGAGTCTTTGGAAAAAGGATTTTTTGCTGGGTGGTGTGATGACGTTATACTAATCAATGTTGTCATTGAGATGAGATCAGAAGCAGTTCTGAGGATCATTATCGGTTTTGATTCATTTTCTAACCAAGGTTTATATTTGGCCCCATTTGGTTTTTACTACTGTATATGTAGTATCATTGGGTTGGAGGAACAAAAATTTATATAAATGGTCAAGATCACATGACCAAGATGGCCACCATGGCTATAAAAAGAACCAGAAGGCCTATGATTTTGAAACTTGGCATGAAGCATCAGGGAGAGGAGCTCTACAAAGTTTATAGAAATCATGACCCTGGGATCACCTTGACCTTTTTTACGGCAAGGTCAACATAGATCGACCATGCATTTGATTGGGGAAAATTGTCAAAATGCCATTTGAAGGGAAAACATTTATGGTAATGGGCAAATGGACAGAAGATTTATGATTCTGAAAAACATGGACCCTCCAACCCCCTCCCCCTCCCCCCGAATATTATTACCATAATATTCAACAATCTTCTTCTTTGAAACCGTTCGGCCAATCAAAGCCAAATGTCATGTGGAGCATTCTTAAAAAGGTAATATGAAAGTTTATATAAATGGTCAAGGTCACATGACCAAGATGGCCGCCATGGCAATAAATGGCAAAAAACCTTTAAAATTTTTCTTCTCCAGAACCAGAAGGCCTATGATTTTGAAACTTGGCATGAAGCATCAGGGAGAGGAGCTCTACAAAGTTAATACAAATCATGACCTTGGGATGACCTTGTCCTATTTTATGGCAAGGCCAACATAGGTTGCCCATGCATTTGAATGGGGAAAATTAGTAAAATGTAATTAAATGGAGGAAAACATGCTTGGAGTATGCAAATGGACAGAAGATTTCTGTTTATGAAACAAATGTCCTCATGGTGTTGTCTGTCCCCGCCTCTGGGCTATATACATGCATATGACCATAATATTCAAACATCTTCTTCTCTGAAACCGCTTGGTCAATCGAAGCCAAACTTTATGTGGAGCATCGTTAGGAAATGGGAATGAAAGCTAATATAAATAGTCAAGGTCACATGAACAAGATGGCCACCATCATAGTGTGTACATTCTCTTAACTCTGAAAATCCACTTTGGTCATTAGCCACCCATGATGCAAAAGGCAGTAAAGCCAATTTTATCAGCAGCCTCTGATATGATAAGAAATTCCAGGTAAGGAGCATATGGTCTGATCAGCATGTACAAATGACAATACAAAATTCTTAAATCATGACCGATTTAGACCATTGAAAATTCAATGTCGCTTTACTTTTTATGACTAACTTAATTCATTCAATTGGATTTTGACGAAACATTAGCAAAAATTCATTTTGTGATTTGGCTTGTACTGTAAAATACCTGGAATTCTAGGTATCCGGTTACAGTAAATCTGACCATTCCTTGCATAATTACCCAGTAGAGGCAGCTCAATACTGATAATCTGCACATGTTCACAGCAGGTATTACAGCATAAGTGAACACCGCACTTTACCCCCCCGCCCCCCCCCCCCCAAAAAAAAAAAAAAAAAAAAAAAAAAAAAACATAGGAAAATAAGGGTAAAGTGCTGTCATTGAGATGAGAGAATGTACACAGTATGATGGCTATAAATAGCAAAAACCTTTATATACAGTATAAATCTTATTTTTCAGAACCAGAAGGCCTATGATTTTGAAACTTTGCCTGAAGTAGCAGTGAATGGAGCTCTACCAAGTTTGTATAATCATGACCCCCGGATGACCTTGACCTATTTGATGGCAAGGTTAGCTGAGGTCGCATATCCCAGATCTCAGGTGAGCGTTTACAGGACATTGGTCCTCTGGTCTTTGTTTAAGTATTCATGATAACAACACATCCAGTGTAACATTTTTTTCCAATTCGAAATGTTCATCGAAGCACTGCCATAAAACAGCCAGCTTATCTGATCTTAATGACTTGCCACATTCCTGACTAACTGCCCTGCTTCGATAAATGGTTCCAAAGGGACTCTGAAATCTTGACCAATCAGATGATTCATTGCCGTAAGATCTGAAATTGTACCTGATAGCTCTCGTCTAATGTGCTACTTGGTTGAGCTAAAAACGCTTTTAAGTAAGGGCCTTTCGGAGCCAGAATGTTATGGTGATTTAGTTTACAAATTTAAGAAACTTATAGGAAGGAATGATTTTTCTTTTCAGTTCAGAAAAATCATTACACGTTACAGACGCATAGGTGAATGGAGCACTACAAAGTTTGTATAATCATGACCCCCGGATAACTTTAATGTTATGCGACAGTATGCATGCTTAGTTTTTAACCCAGTCAAGGTTGATAACTATGCTGCCTTCTTTATTTGACGCTGGTGAGTCGGGCGTCAGACTCTGTGATGAACCCGACATAAAGCTATTCATTTTAGTTGGTTGGGGCCGGAGATTCTTGTCTGTTGCTTGGCCTACCGGGGTTCAACTGGTGTTTTTCATTTGCTACGGATTTCAGTAAGTTATTCGGCGCCCAGGGATCTCCATCGTCGAGCAGCTTACAGAATCTTTGTGTCCTCGTTTTTAGACAGAACATGGTGGTTATCATGATTTATTTGTTTGTCATTTATGATTCATTGACTAGTTAGAGATTCACCACGAGCACCGAACAACTAGCTAAATGTTGAGAACCACAGCAGAAGATGAGGACGGGGTTAGGGTCCTGTAAAATCGATTTAAGCCCCCCCCCCCCCCCCCCCGTTATTTATAAATGGCCGTTCCAAGGCGGTACTGCTGTTGAAGTTCATATTTCTCAAAGCTATTCCAATTATGAATTTCGTATGCATGACTATTTGTGACCACCCGAATATAATTTGGCTGTTCACTTAGCCCTCTGTATTTTACTTGTTCTGTCCAAGCTAGCACTTTGACCACCTTACCTTCAATTATTATAGCTGCTCACCCTGCTTTCAGTTTTTCATGTTACTTGTTGGTACATGTGTATAATATTTTCTTAACATGATTTTCCTTATTTGTTATATTTGTGTATAATGGAACCACTGCAGAAGCTCAAGACGAGGTTTGGGTCCAGTAAAATAGGTTAAAGACCCCAGTAATTTTACTCATTGTTCCTTCCATAAGAAAATGTGTCTTTTTGCATCATCTAATTTAGAGAGAAGTCTGAGATAGTGTTTTACAGTATGTGCACACTTAAAAGGGATATAGTAAACTTTACTTAATATTTGGATGTAGATCCGCTGGCTAACTGTCACTCCGCTCCACTTTGGTACCTCGTTCCACATTCCTGACAGTATCGAGAGGTCTAGTAACGGAATACCGATGGAAACATTCCGTCTAATTTTGATGGTGACGTTCCTCGCCGAGCTTCTTATGGTGTTTACATTTCGCAACTTAATAGGTTTGCTATCTAGAGTCTGCAATCATGTTGCGGACTTCATTGCGCGAATAAAATGTTTAACAGCCAAACTTCTCCATCAGGGCTATCGGTATCATAAACTTTGAAAAACATTTTCTAAATTTTATCGCAGACACTATTCATTGATTTCCAAATTTAATGCTGGGCTAAAGACCCTTTTACGCGAGGGCCTTTCGGAACCAGAGATTTATGGTGACTTAGTTTACAAAGAAACTCATAGGAATGACTGATTTTTCTTTTCAGTTCAGAAAATCATTACACGTTACAGACGTATAGGATATAACTTAAATGTTATGCGACAGTCTAAACGCTTAGTTTTTAACCCAATCATGTTTGATAATTATGCTGCCTTTTTTAATTGCACGCCGGTGGGTCGGGTGTCAGACCGACACAAAGCTATACATTTTAGTTGGTTGGGGCCGGAGCTTCTTGTCTGTTGCTTGGCACAACGGGGTTCAACTGGTGTCTTTCTTTTGCTCCGGAGTTAGTAAGTCATTTGGCGCCCGGGGATCTCCATCGTCGGGCAGCTTACTCAATCGGCGAGTCCTCGTTTTTTATTCATCATGGTGGTTATCATGATTTATTTGTTTGTCCATGATGATTCATTGACTAGTTAGAGATTCATCAAGAGGACCGAACTACTAACTAAACGTTGTGAACCACTGCATAAGCTGAGGGTGGGATTAGGGCCCTGTAAAATCGATTTAAGCCCGCCAGTAATTTTATATAACTGATCGTTCCAAGGCGATACTTCTGTGGTGGTTCTTATTGTTTCATGTCTTGGTGATTAATTTTTGTGCTGTTTACGCCTTATGTACGTTTTCATATTATAGTTTGATTTTGGAAACAGAGTGCCCACCTATTGGGAAAATAGCTGCTCATTCGGCTTACGATTTGTTTTCATGGTAGTACCTGACTGTTAATTTAGTTTTTTTCCACCTCGGTTTTTGGAGTAGGAATCTCTTTCTGATTGTGCCTTTTCCTTACCCTTGCCTACTTGTACCTTTTATATAAAACGAATTTCTTTTGCACGAAACGCCATTCGTCGTGAACCATGAGAACGAAGATTTATAGGGAAACCGTATCAAAACAGACAGAAATAACGGAAAATAAAGCGACAAGTTTATACATGTACTTTTATAAATAACATTGACAATGGCAATACATTATTACACGAATATGTATATATTATGAGTTTGTTTGTTTTTTATTTAAGTACATTTATGTAAGTAACAGTCAGCAATGTTGGATGTTTTTGCTCATTACATGTTTATACATGCATTATATTATGCAGATATACGTGCGTTTAGAAATGAAAGAACTGATTATGGCGTAATATGTTCCATGTTAGTTTTCTTTTGAACGGCATTAAGAGTTTTTGGGTTTCAATATTGTGATATATGTTATCATATGTGAAAATGACACAACATTGGTAGAGGGATGTGAAAATAAGACACAGTTTTGACTATCATTATGCTATTTTATGAAGTCATGTCCAAACTGTTAAATCTATTAATCCAATACAAATTTCATTTTCTGATTGTACATCATATGGATAAGGGATATACAACTGAGCCTAAGCGTGAGAAATCCAACAATTTGGGTTCCGACCAGGTCCGGCACAAACCGGGCTGTACAGTCACAAAAGATGGTTAGAGGCCGGAAATTAGAAAGTAGAGGAATTGTACTATCCGTGTAGCGAAAAGTAAGGCGGTGATCAGCTTTGCGAAGCTGATCTGCACCTTTGTTTTCGCCTATGCGGATTATTGATTTTCCCATGCGGCGGCTCAATTATAAAACAGTCTTTTATCGTTATATTGAAAAAAAAAAACAATTGAGGGTAATGAATAGCATAAAACTTGTGAGGGCTGAAAACACTCTGAAAAACGTCATTCATTTCGTATTGATATTTCCCTCAGTAGTTATAACAATGCTCTATGTCTTGTATGTATAAGAATGTTTCTTACAACTGAGTCCTCCGTCAAACCACCCATCATTAATATTCATTTTATATTGACCATTCAAATCTGCACATTAGCTAACGGTCAATGACGGTTAGACAACACGTGGGTTAGACAAACAAACCAACACGTGCTTTTTACAGGTAAATATAGGTGCAAAAACACAATGTTTGTCTAAGGAAATAGGGGTGGGCGTGGCTATATTTTGCTGGCGGAGGAGTCAACTGTTGGTCCGTACCTGTATCCAGAGTCCATTACGAAAACATGCCCATCTAATATACAGATATTTTTTTGTATTTTTACCCAAAACATAGATTGTGTGTACACGTTAGAACCGCATCGCCTCCATTGACACGAACGGGACCTAGCCCGTACTAAAGGCGTAAACACAAGATTCGTATGTATTGGCTGCCATTAACTTATCACAGGGGCAAATACAAGAAAATCTATTGGACTGAAAATTCTTCTGAGTACAAGTACAGGAACCAATTAGAAAACAATAACAATACTGATTGTTGAGGGGTGCAGTTTTACTATTTTTTAATATATAATTCAGCTAATAGGTTACTGTATGGGCGTTACCTCATGAATACGTCATTGGGTATGGTCTACATTTGACCAAGGTAAAAGCTAAAGGTATGCAGTTGAAGGATTTTACTCACATGTTTCCGTTATAAAATAAGAATGACATACGAGTGGATTGGACAAAACGCAGGTAGCTAATCTCTAACGGTTTTATGTGACAGCACTCAAGGCTGAGTTCGACTTTTTTATAATCTCCCTACTTGAACAGATGTACTAGCCGACCACGCCTAGATATGAATATTACAATTGCCGCTTATACAGTGACCTATTTGCCCAATTATACATGTTATCAAATATTTGTGGTCTCCTTTTGAGACCCTGCTGAGCTTTATATAGGTAATCACCTCATTAAAACTGTCTGTTGGTTTCTGGATCATACTGAAACAGCAGGGGTCATCATCATGAAAACATGTCCGTGTAATGTATACCCCCTTGAACCCCACTTTTATACAGCAAAACTGGGGTATGTAGGGGTATATCTATTTTTCTTATTTTGATCCAAAACATAGATTGTGGGCACTCGTTAGAACCGCCTCGCCGAGGCGTTTCTAACGTGTATCCACAATCTATGTTTTGAGCAAAAATAAGAAAAATATCAATTTTTTTCTTATGAAAATTTCAATTTTTACAGGTGAAAAAAGTCTCTGTATATTGCATGGGCGTGTTTTCGTAATGAACAGCAGGGGTCATGAAACCAATAAACAGTGGTTACAGTACCAGAGTGGTTCTGTAGAAGAATCATTGTTGCTCTAGTTCTGAAAACTTTTGCATGCAAAAATGTCTTTTCAGTTAACAGTTAATGTAAAGCAATGATGATTTTACAATAAATATATTGGAAAAGATTAGCTAGGTCATAACTTATTGTTAATGGTTTTATTGGTCCAGCATCAAATGGTTATTTGAAAATTCTGATATTATCCCGAGCATGCTGTTGCCTGGAGACGATGCTGCCAAAGTTGGATTCCGAGTGATTGTATATCTTGGTTGTATTACTGGTTGTATATCTTGGTTGTATTACTGGTTGTATATCTTGGTTGTTTGATTAAGGCACATGAACATGGGGCTGATAGTGTCAAATGTTGTCATATTTGGTCGTCGTACGCGTCTAGAGAAAGAATATTACATGTTACACAAACAAACACGTTATCAACTTGATGATATTTAAAAATCGTGAATATGAGAAAATTAATGAAGATGATTACTAATGTGACGGGATAGCCTCCCTTGGTAAAGTACGTTGGTGCAACGTATTAGCGGCGGCTTGAGTGCTTGCAGTATGCAAATTAGAAACTCGAAACTTTGTGAAGCGAGTAAGTGTTGGGTATATAGCGCAGTAAACCACCCTCGGTGGGTGAGCATGCTTTTCCACCGACTGGGTTTGCTGTGGCTAGGCGCGGTTGCACGTTATATTTGGTGGCAGCGGTGGGATAATGGCAACTGCCAGACTGGAGTTGCCTTACCCATGAAGTCCCAAGGCCAAGACTCGGGGCGAGTCTTCTCGGAGAGGGAAGTAATGTGACGGGATAGCCTCCCTTGGTAAAATACGTTGGTGCAACGTATTAGCGACAGCTTGAGTGCTTGCAGTATGCAAATTAGAAACTCTAAGCTTTGTGAAGCGAGAAAGTGTTGGGTATATAGCGCAGTAAACCACCCTTGGTGGATGAGCATGCTTTTCCACCGACGGGAGTTTGCTGTGGCTTTGGCTCGGCTGTTCGTTACACTTTCTTTTGAAGACATCCCAATGAAATGTTCAGCCTATATGTATGTACATGTATAGTAAGCTGTCGCGTAGATTTTGAATAGTCCGTTATGCACTCATAACGCCATAAAACGTCGAATTGAGGCCGCGGACGCATTACAATGAGGATCTGATGATGTTATAGCACCTGTCAAACTGGACAACCACTCGCTTAATAGTTCTGATAGGGTGCCTGCTGTTGGTTATCTGGGTACGCTGGCGGTTGGGATGGGTACTGTCCGGGAGGCGGTGCTGGGGCTGGATACTGAGTGGGGACAGGCTGATTGTAACCATAGTTTGGCTGGGGCACAGTAGCCGTCACTGCCACAGGCACGTGTGTGTTCCGCTGCTGAAGAAAATTGAAATCGAAGCGCATTTAGCAAGCAACTGAGCAAGAGAGTTATTGGTGTCCCGTTCGGTTGAACAAATATACACATGGAAATAAGTTACGGAACTCTTTTAAATCTTGAAAAAGTTTGAAAAAAATCCATTTTCCTTCTTGCTGGCGAAACTGAATTTTTTTATGGCATATGTTTCATATGCTGCCTAACTACAGGCCAGTTTACGGAAATTCACAACATTTTGTCATTGTGCTACGGAGGATACAATATAACATATGAAAAACTCCACTTTTACTTATTACGAGTTTGCCCTTTTGCTTTTGCACTCCGCAAAACTCAATTTTTGAAAGCGAAAGAGGAATGAAATGTTGAATCTGATCGTTCTCAATCGGATCTAAAACTTCACGTTAGTAACCATACAAAATCTGCAGTTTTCTATGGAAAGCAAAATTCTTTGAATTTTTGCAAATAAGGCCGTAAAAAAATAATATGACCAGAACATGCTAAAGGGTCATATCGAATATCTTGCCAAACATTTACAGACTACAGAACATATACATGTAGCCAAAGAACAAAACGTGATTATGAGACATCAGTCCCCCCGGAAATGTATGGATCTCCCGCCGACAGTCGGTCAGAAAATGTAGAATTGATGATCAAAGTTCAATAAGCAATGTCTCAGCTTGCTTCTTACGAACAACTACGACCATGCGAGTTCACGAATATCAGCGCGTTCCTTAAATCTTACAAAACGTTTCTGAATCAAAAATGACAGCTATATGGCGCAGTTTATATGTGATGTTAACCATTTTCACCATATGATAGAAGCATTTTTGATACTGCAGATTCTGACA
The DNA here is from genome assembly GCA_964017185.1 of Rugalucina vietnamica. NCBI lineage: Eukaryota > Metazoa > Mollusca > Bivalvia > Lucinida > Lucinidae > Rugalucina > Rugalucina vietnamica. Next base: position 11,954,941 of record OZ024881.1, on the reverse strand, counting down.
AAATATCAAAACTTTATAATTTTTAGAAAGAAGGATATACACTGTACTTGTATACAGTACAAAGTTGGAAGTCACATTATTACGGGTGTTCCCTAACTTATTTCCATGTGTATACATTTATGTCGGCACGTGGTGTTCCTCTGCTAAAGAAATTTAGACGAACAACCAACATTACATTTGTCACGACTGAAAAGTCCCATCACATTTAAAGTGAGTAACTTTCATTTTATGGACATCGGAAGTAATTGTATATTTTATTTTATTTTCGATTAATCTCAATTCTGCAAAGGTGTGATACATGTACCTCGTTCTGTGGCGTTACATCTTGGGCTATGCTGTTTCCCTTTGTTATAAAAAGAAAACAGCAGGTTTATGTGCCTTTAGCAAGCAGAGAGGCAAGGAAGCAAGTTTCAAATACATGTCTTTGCAGTTTTCATCAGGGTTGGTGACTATTGTGTCCATTCATAGGCATATTGTTATAAAATGGCTATTGAAGGTAAAGAGAAAATCCATTTAATTGCATTCGAATGTACGTCTTTGTCGAAAAAAAAAGCATTTATTATTCTTTAATGTAAAGTAATGAGAAACTTACAATATAGTTTATTCTGTAATGTTTATCAGAGAGAGAGAGAGAGAGAGAGAGAGAGAGAGAGAGAGAGAGAGAGGATTTACCACAATAATTGTTCTCCTCCGTCTACATATCACTATGACAACAACCACTACGGTTATAAAGAAAACACAGCCAATCACCACCCCGGCGATGCCACCAGCTGAAAAAAAAAACATTATGAGAACTTGCCCATGCAATACACAGAGATTTTGTTTTCAATTGTAAACATGATAATTTGATCAGAAAATTTTTGATATTTTTCTTATTTTTGCTCAAAACATAGAATGTAGGCACACGTTAGAACCGCCTCGCCGAGGCGGTTCTAACGAGTACCCGCAATCTATCACGGCTAACAAACCTTTAAATGCGTAACCGCGGTTAAGAAAAGAAATCCGATTCACGTCCTTCCGGTTTCGCATCAGATGACCAACAAAAGGTAAACAAACTTTTGCAGCTCGTGTTTCCGAGTAAAATATTTCGATTCGAAGACAGATAGTATAATTCTCTCAATGCTATTTTATCAGTTAGACATTACTTAATTTAGACCCCAAAGGATTTCCAGGAACTTTTCTTTATAATCATGATTTTTATTCCCTTCCCGCAAAACACGTGTTGGGATTGCATTGTACACGATGAAAATGTGGGTCAGTCGCAGGGATATTTTTAGATATCCGGCCATTACGCCCATATTAACGGAAAGCAATACCGCGCGCAGATGATTTTAGCATTGTATGAGGTCTGTTGACAGTTTCGTTGCCTCTGGCCACTGCATTCTATGTATATGTGGTTAAAAGCTGTGTCAACATTTCGGTTACGAATTTAATCATTAGAATGTTAGCAATATAATCGACATAAAACACATGTATTGAAGTTTTTCTTTTTGTTAATGGTTTTACGCTGAAGTTTAAATTGTCACATTCTCTCGTCCTCTCTTAATAGGTGCTAACTCAAATTGGTGTGTTTGTGATATTTGCAGTGAAAATATTTGATATAAAATAATACAAACTGTCTATGCAATACATGTAATACAATAATTCACATGCATGATATTCCTGTTCATGAAGACGATTTTACAGCATTCTGTATACTTTAATTTGCCTGTTTCCTGCTTTTATGTCATTCAAAATGCTTTACAGAGAAAATTAAATACCACAACTTGAACCGGTATAGGTTTACAAACGTATCTTGAAATATACCCTTCATATTTTAATGATTAAATGCGTAACCATCTTTTCCTTCCCTTCAAATCGGTAATGCCAGGCACTAACACAACGAAATACTGGCACAGACATCAGTTGCAATTTATTTAATATAAATTTGTAAATTTGTCGTGGAACAATCACTAAAATTTGATATTTACCAGCAAAGTGTCCAATTTTTAGTTGTATTTCGCCGACTTTGGCCGTGTTGGAACACCAGGTTCGAAGAAGGGAATAAATAATTAGAAGACCATCAAATTATTTTGCGAGCTATTTCGGTGCTGACTTACAATAGTAAATAAGTGACAAAATAGCATTCATAGATAATCGATATATTTCTGTACTAAAATATAATCATCAGTCGATCCTAGTAGTGTATGTTTTGTTTACATTTTCTTGGTCTTCATATGCGGAACCGGAAGGGCGTGAATCGGATTTTTTTTCTTAACCGGCGGTTACGCATTTAAAGGTTTGTTAGCCGTGATCTATGTTTTGGAGCAAAAATAAGAAAAATAGGTATACCCCTGCATACCCCACTTTTGCTATATAAAAGTGGGGTTTAAGGGGTTATACATTGCACGGACATGTTTTCCTGATGTTTGTGTGCGTGTGTGTTTTAGCAGTAGTAGATGTGTTCCCTAATTGTCACATTAAACAGCTTAAATAATCTTTCGATAAACAATGTGTACATTTCAAAATGTCTAAAGGGTCATTCTAAGAGATTTATCAGGTTTATATTTTAATTAATAGATATATTAATTCGTTTGAGAAGAAGGATTTGCCATATTCTTGAAAAGAATTCCCGCCACATCCTTTTAGCAATTAAATTAATCATTTGTTGTTGTTGACTTTGTCTATTCAGTTGAATAATAAACAAACAGACAGACAGACAGACAGACAGACAGACAAACACATTTATTTTGTACTCAGGTCAAGATACATGACATAAGAGCAAAATACATAATTTCTAACGTAAACAGAGCGTGTGCTTGTGATAGATATGAGTCGAGTCTATCCTATATGCCTGTCTACGTTGGTTGTAGCCACTGCACTTTGTATACTGTACCTGCGAGGACAAGATCACAATCCGAATAATCCCCACATTTGCAATCATAATATATGTTATACTGTACCTGCGAGGACAAAGTCACAATCCGAATAATCCCCACATTTGCAATCATAATATATGTTATACTGTACCTGCGAGGACAAAGTCACAATCCGAATAATCCCCACATTTGCAATCATAATATATGTTATACTGTACCTGCGAGGACAAGATCACAATCCGAATAATCCCCACATTTGCAATCATAATATATGTTATACTGTACCTGCGAGGACAAGATCACAATCCGAATAATCCCCACATTTGCAATCATAATATATGTTATACTGTACCTGCGAGGACAAAGTCACAATCCGAATAATCCCCACATTTGCAATCATAATATATGTTATACTGTACCTGCGAGGACAAAGTCACAATCCGAATAATCCCCACACGGGTTGTAATCATAATATATGTTATATTGTACCTGCGAGGACAACGTCACAATCCGAATAATCCCCACACGGGTTGTAACCATTGCATGTGATACTATTGTCAATACATCGTCCATTGTCACACGAATATTCGTAAGAATAGCAATATCCTTGAAGAAGAGAATAGGATACAGAATATTACCATGACAACAGCAAGAGTGATGTTGTTGATTACATGTTCCTCAAGGTTTTTGTGTGTCAAATCTGATTCACTTGACTCGATATACTATATAAGAATGTCATATTCGATATTGGTAGAATTCTGTCTGATGAGGGTTCAGTCCACGAAATTGCTCAATATGGCCCACAATATCTCCCGTTGAACGTTTTCACTGATTCCAAAGGATCAAACATTTATATTTTAATATTGTTAAGATATTCTTATTGAATGCTATACCAGAGCCTTTCTTTTATGTGAGCTCATTAATGCTGGTAAACAATACTCATGCATCTTTTTAAATTACATGAAACAAACGTAATTTAAACAGATGCATGTTTTAAGTGAAGGCAGATAAATGTGTTCTAATCAACGTGTTTTGTATTTTGAGTTAAGGTTTGCAAAAATGATTTAATAGCAATATTAAGTGTGTATACATGTACCTGTATGATAGGCTGTTATAATCATGTCAAAGTCGTCAAACGAGTACGATGATGAGGCGCCGTAGTTGAGCAACAAGTTGTTACCACTTGTTGTAAATACACCACTAGGTGATGAATAGCCACACCGTTTGCAACTTCCTGTAATAAAATACATGTATTATTCGGCAAAAAGGTTACTGTATGGGCGGTACCTCATGAATACTTTAACAGACCTATCACGTATACTACTTTTCATATAGGTAAAACTGAACAATAAAAGATTCAACTCACAGGTTTTCCGTTAGACAAAAAGAATGAGATAGGAATTTGCCTAATTCACTGGACTGGACAATATATATATATATATAGGTAGCTGATTAAGTGACAGCGGTGTAGCATGTTCTATAATCCCCATACTTGAACACATGGACCAGCCGACCATGCCCAGATATGAATATTAAAGTTGCCGCCTTTACAGTAACGTAATTGCCAAATTCATACAGGGTGATCCAGAATATCTGACACGATTTTAAGCTTACATAATTTTGTTCTGCAAACACATTACCCTTACCATCATAGAACTAAAATGACAACGCTCTGTGATAGTTCAAGTTTTGTTTGGTATAATGTTAAGTACTTTAAATAGTAAGATTTTGAAAAATAGAGGTCAGACATTTTGACAGTTTTTGCATAATGCATTATTTTACAAAAACATTTTGCTATTGCAATATCAAGTTCAATCCAAATGCCCAAATGTGAATGTTTGTTACCATTGATGCAGAATTGTGCACAGTTAATATTCAAATCATCAGGAAAACATGTCCGTGTAATGCCTACCCCCTTCAACTCCACTTTTATATAGCAAAACTGGGGTATGCAGGGGTAGACCTATTTTTCTTTTTTTTTTTTTTTGCTCCAAAACATAGATTGTGTGTACTCGTTAGAACCGCCTTGGCATGGCGGTTCTAACGTGTACCCACATTCTATGTTTTGAGCAAAAATAAGAAAAATATCAAATATTTTCAGCTGAAAATTTTCAATTTTTAAAGCTAAAAAAATCTCAGTTTATTGCATGGGCAAGTTTCCGTAATGTCTTCACTAAACCATGTGTTTCAGCTTTCAAATTTATTTGGTTTAGGTGAAGATGCATTTTCATTCAAGTGTCATCCCAAAAAATGCAAACTATCAAAATAAGTTTGATGCCAGTGTAATCCAATATAGACGTCAATAAATGTTATGAGTTTGTAGAGTTAAGGTGCGCGTTCGTATGTGATGGTGGCACAAGATCGCTGCTTTGCGGCTCCTCTCATTTGTATTTTTTTTTTATTTGTAAATATTATTATATGTGTAGATAATGTCTATTTCTGTTAATATTAATGACTTAAAAGGTATTTACCGGTATATGCTTTACGGTGCCTGTTTTGTGGTTATATATGGATATGCTTATTGAATTGTTTAAACCGTATAATACATGTATAGTGTCTCGTAAGCCAAATTGTGGCTGGGTATCAACTTTTAGTCTGTCATAATTATGTTGTTTATGTATGATATTGATATGTGACACTCTACTTACTTACTTACTTACTTACTTACTTACTAACTATGAAAATGATCGACCTATTTAATATGTTAGTGGTTTTTATATCTAGCAAAGTTGTATACCAAACAAATCTTGTATCAGTGTAGATTAATTTGGATTAATTTGATATAGATTTCAATACTGAATGTGTTGGCGAAACAGAATAATTATGAATGGACAGTGACCCGCAAATACATTGACACTGGTTGTTGTAAATACATCTTTTTGGGATGAATAGCCATCGTAAAGTTTGCAACTTCCTGTAACATTACGAAAACACGCCCATGCAATATACAGAGATTTTTAAAATTGTTAAAAATGAAAAATTTCAGTAGAAAAAAATTGATATTCTTCTTATTTTTGCTCAAAACATAGATTGTGGATACACGTTAGAACCGCCTCGGCGAGGCGGTTCTAACGAGTACCCACAATCTATGTTTTGGAGCAAAAATAAGAAAAATAGGTATACCCCTCCATACCCCAGTTTTACTATATAAAAGTGGGGTTTAAGGGGGTATTCATTGCACGGACATGTTTTCCTGATGATTTGATACATAATGTTCTTACATGTATAATGATAAGACAACTTTGAGTGCATTCAATACACACAATACTTGGATGACCTTGATATCGCAATACTTGATATGTAACAACTACAAGAAAATATGGATTCAGGGTATAGGATCATGTTTCACCGTCACAAACCGGGCCTTACAGTAATGCTCGGATGATGGTTCAAGGCTTGGAACTTAGCATCAGGAAATGTCCGTGTACTGTATACCCCCCTTCTTAAGGTATTTCCCTTTGATTATATTCCATACATTTTCTTGTCTGCTCTATAACTAAAAAAACGGTGAGAGATATTTCAATGAAACTTGATACACTTATGAAACAGAATGACAGGATGTGTGATGCACAAGAATTACAACTCTTGCTTGCATATTTTGGACATGCACTAAGAAAGGGGGGAAACATCAGTTTTCACATAGAAAACAAATTCTAGTTGTATCAACTGGAGTTGACTATAGTAGTGTGGTTCTATAAAGGACAAATGGTGTAGATACTAATCAGCCATGACAGTCTTTCTCTAAATTGCACAAATTTATTGTGTTTTTTTTTCGCTCACCTGAGCAGAAGGCTCACAGGTGAGCTTATAGCATAGGCATGACCTCACGTCCGTCCGTCTGTCTTCGTCCGTCGTCGTCCACAATTTTAAAGATCTTCTATGAAACCGCTTGGCCGATCAAGTTGAAATTTTATGTGGAGCCTTCCAGGGTAGGGGAAATGAAAGTTTGTTAACGGGATCCTGGTCACATGACCAAGATGATCCACACCCATATGGTAAAAACTTTTACCAGCTGATGGTAAAAACCCTTCAAAAAATTTCTCCAGAACCTGCGGGCCGATTTTCACGAACCTTTCTATGTAGCATCAGGGACTCCAGCTCATAAAAGTTTGTTCAAATGATGACCCTAGAATGACCTTGACCTATTTTACGTCATGGTCAATTTTGGAGACATGTGTTTTTACATGTGAAAAGTATGGATTTTTTGAAAACTATTGCTGCCTGAGACCTAAAAAGTGGTAGATGTAAACAAATAATGGAGTAGATGAAGGTATGTGATTAATTTAGGTCAAGGTCATCTCTTGACCTTGGCAGGTCTGTCATCCGTACACACTTTTCAAAAGCCCCCGCCCATTGGGGCCTAAAGAAATAGATGGGCTGCTTGTGCCTCCAGGAAAAGCTTGTTCGCTGCTGACTGACCATCTGATTACTGGTTAACCGCGCAGGTCTGAGCTTGCCCAGGAAAAGTCCACACATATAAGCCTTTGTGGTTGTGGCTTTGTTGGATGGTTTTATTTTGTAAAAGCATGTTTTGATTTCTAAAGGGTCATATCGAATATCTGGCCCAACATTTACAAATGAATTTTTCAATATTTACAGTAGAAAAAAATCTCTGTATATTGCATGGACAAGTTTTCGTAATGGGTCGGGGCATTTGGATTGTGATGTTAATGTGTATAAATTGAAGGTTACTCGCATGGATTGTTTTTGTTTGTTTTGACAAAAATATGTACAAGTAGGCAATGGTCAGGACAAGACGCAATCAGAAAGAAATTCCCACCCCAAGCATACGCATTTGCTCAATTCGAAATTTGGACTGGACTCCAAGCATACTTCCTTGTAACGCTATTTTCGCGAAACGTAAACACAGTTAACTTCCTTGAAATGATCAAGTAGAAAAGTCTAAACTTTAAAACACTGGAATTCTGCTTTATGGGAAATCATTTTGTTTTATACGTCCATGAGAAATGTTAGTAATAAAAAAAGAAACAAAGAGATAAGATACCGTAACCGAGGCATGGATTTGATGTTGAGCTCCCATCATGCATTTCCAAAAAGTTGTTACTGCAATAGACGCTGGTATCATGAATATTCATGCTTTTGAAGTAAACCATGAGCTGTTTGCTGGTGCTGGATGTATACAATCGTAACTGGCATGGCCGGGTGTGGTAAGAGCTGGAACTCCGTATCAGTTTTAGCCGAATTTGGTCCCATGTTCCAACATTTAGAGTACTGCCACACAAGTCATTCATGTAATCTGATAAACAAAGAAAATATCATATATAAGATACAAAAACAAGTTCAGAATATAGAATCATTGATAAATAAATTATTGATTATTTATTAGTAAAACACTTATCATATACCAAATGTTATAAATCAAAGAAAATCACATAATGTCATAAGATTGATACTCAGTGTCAATGAAAAGTTACCGCCACTAAAGTTCGATATTTAAAAAAGTTTCATTTATGATTTTGGATAACGGCAAACTGATTTAGGACGTTTAGGGACATCAAACAGTTCCACTAGCACTGAAAGCCCTATTTTCAAATGTTGTTATGCCATCTCAGAGTCATGCTCTAACACCCTCGTCAAAAACGCCACCAAATTGGTTTACATTTTTTCCATCGGTTTGCGGAATAGAAGACCTAACTTTCAGGTAGTGTCCAAAATTTGCATTTCTCTATACGGTTCAATGGAAGCTTCAGACATTTGTCAAGGAGTGCATTAATCTATTTGGCTGTGATCAGCATCGTTTTCAACAGCACTGATGGATGACACTCTATGCCATGAAAATGATTGCGGAAGTTCCGACAGTTGTCTATACAGAATGAATCAAATATTGCAATGTGTTTATTCAACCTGATTTACTTGTTACTTTTCATTGAAGTTAAGTATACATATTTAATATCATATAAATATACTAAAAATTTACACAGACATTAAAACTTGGGCATATTTCTTTTTAATCTAGCCGTGAATTTTGTACTGATGGAATAAACATTTTAATATAACACTGCACAACATAAGACCAAGTCATTCCTAATGTCCCCTATCCTTGTGAAAATACCTTTGAAACCCGGCCCTTTTAATATATCATATTTTTCGTTTGATTTGCCAATGGTTGAAAATATAGACCGATCTTATCTTCTGATTGAACCAGTAAAATGTTTAAGGAAACGTTGTAGTTTTACCATTTTTTTCTTTTTTTACAAGAATAGAAAAAATATGTTAAAATTTACTTACAAGTAGTAAGGCCCGACGTTGTGTTTATTATCAGTATAAAGGCGAAACTATACAGTATTAAAACTTTCTCCATTGTCTTTGTGTAAATGAAACGAAGAAAATATCAACGATGATCACTTTGATATAGTCAACTTATCATGTGATGTTAACGTGGTTATCTAAATTAAGCGTTGTTTTAAATTTAGCCGAATGACAACATTGTTATCGGAGATACTATGAGCCGCGACGCGAGAAAACCGGTCTTGGGAAGTTCCGACCAGGTCAGACACAAACCGACCTGTACAGTCACATAAGAACGCTAGATGCTTGGCATTTTACTTACATGTATAAGTAGAGGAGGAACTGCACTATCCGAGAAGCGGAAACAAAGGCGCTGATCAGCTTCGCAGTAACTGCGAAGCTGATCTGCGCCTTTGTCACAGTTTCGCATATGCGGTTATCTCATGATGCGGCTAATATGTACAGACTTGCGTTTTCATCGTGAAACATATCATTTTATCTTCCGCGTGTTTGTTCATTCGAAATTAGAAACCACTTTTAATGAGTGAGCAAACCACATAAACTATTGTACCAGCACTCTTTGTATAGTCTGGTTGTTCAATTCACCTTTTTCATAACTAGAGCAAACTAAGACTACTGCAAGATATTAGGGGCAACAAAATTATGATTTTTTCCCCGGGTACTCCGGTTTTCGCCCCACCTACCGATTGATTCGTCTCGACTGAGAGAAAAAGCTTGAAAGGGACGTAAAACTGAATCCAAATATATATATATATATATATGATTATGATACATGTATAATTATTCAGTTGCTTTTCAAATACAACATACATGTACATCTTCCACAGATAGAGTGTAATGTTATGTTACATGTAGATGTATTTCCAACCGTAAGCAGTTCAACGACTGTCATCTGGCAGATGTAATTCCTGCAGTGTTTTATAAGGCCGAGTGGTTACCCATGGCAGAGAATCTGTATGTGGAGGAAAGAGTCTATTCCACAAGATCCATAATCCACCTATACAAGCGGAAAGAAAATCCACAAGTCTGTCAACCACAGAAGCATCTTCCTCCTGTGCATTGCTGGGAAGATACTGGCAAAATTCTGTTGAACCGCCTGAATGTTCATCTTGATCAGAAGAGACTTATGCCAGAAAGTCAATGTGGATTCAGAAAAGACAGAGGGACAATAGACATGATCTTCACAGCAAGATAGCTTCAGGAGAAATGCCAAGAACAGAATGAAGATCTATACATGACGTTTGTCGACCTCACCAAAGCTTTTGACACAGTTAGTCGTGATGGACTCTGGAAAATCATGGCCAAGTTTGGCTGTACACCCAGATTCAGAGCAAAAGAGCGGCAATTTCATGATGACATGCAAGCACGTGTGCAAATTGATGGAGAGTTCTCCGAACCCTTTGAGGTAACAAATGGGGTCAAACAGGGTTGTGTCATGGCACCAACACTGTTCAGCGTGATGTTTTCTGCCATGCTCATGGATGCTTTTCAGGACAGTGGCACTGGTTTTCTAATCAGGTACCGTTTTGATGGCAATATATTCAACCTTAGAAGGTTGCAAACCAAAACTAATGTGCAGACTAATGTGCTACATGAGCTCCTCTATGCAGATGATATGGATAAGAATGCCAACTCAGAGGCAAAACTGCAAAGAGCCATGGATCAAGTCTCACAGTCATGTTATAAAGTACAATGAACCAACCATCACAATGAATGGACAATGAAAGTTGTTGATAAATTCACCTACATGTACCTGGGAATATAAGAATCTTATATGGGGTTATGTTCTAGATGGAAGTTTCCGAAACAAGGGATGACCGTGCTGTGCGGAACCGAGGCTCCGCCGAGGTTCCGCTCAGCACGGTCATCCCGAGGGTTGGAAACTTCCATCTAGAACAGAAAACCATATTAGATTCTTTTTCTTGCACAACAACCCCCAAAATCTGGTTTATTTCAAGGTTTTGCGTATTTTTTAGACTGGGTGAGAACACCTGGGTGAGATGCAATTTTATCACCCAGGCAAAAAGTGTGGCAATTTCTGTCTGGTGTGCAAGAATCACTCTTTCCAGAGCAGCTCACATTGATGATGAGGCCACTGCCAGAATTGCAATAGCCAGTGTGGCTTTTGGAAGACTCCGTGCAAATGTCTGGGAGCGAAATGGAATCAAGCTTGTAGGAAATTTTTGATATTTTTCTTATTTTTGCTCAAAACATGGATTATTGGTACTCGTTAGAGGTGGTTCTAACGAGTACGTCCACATGCTGTTTGCCACGTTATCAATTGCTATCTTTCTTTTTATGTCCCTTCTTTTGTGATCAAGCAACATGTTCCTGCTTCAACAGACCAAGTGTGAATATTAACTACTTCCAACTAAGTAGTTAAACAAAGGTGCAGATCAGCTTCGCAATGTAGCGCCTTTGTTTTCGCTACACGGATAGTACAGTTCCTCTACTTTCTATATCCAAAATTTCGAGCCTCCAACCATCTTCTGTGTCTGTACAGCCTGGTTTGTGTCAGGCCTGGTTGGAACCCAAATTGTTGGTTTTCTCAAGCACAGGCTAAACTTGAAGGATGTACTGCTGTCGTGGTAACAAATTTTATGTTGGCGACCCGAATATCATTTGGCTGTTCGGTTAGCCCTCAGCGTTTTAATCAGATGCATACCCTGCTTTCTGTAGCTATGCTTTATTTTTCTAAACATGATTTTTCTTGCTTTTTGCTTCTTTTTATTTGTGTATATTAGAGCCACGTCAGAAGCGAAGGGTGAGGTTAGGCAAACCGGTTTAGCCTCCCAGTAATTTTATATTATTGATCTTTAGTGTTCCTATGTTTTATGTGTTGACGTTGAAGTTTTGTGTTGTTTGCATCGTATGTACGTTTTCATATTTTAGCTAAGTTTGGGTAACTGAGTGGCCGTCTGTTGGGAAAAAGCTGCTCACTCGGCTTAGTACGAAATGCTTTCTTAATATACATGTATAAAGTACCTTATTGTCAATTTAGTTTTTTTTTTTTTTTTTTTTTTTCACCTTCATTTTTTGAAAGGTAATCTCTTTCTGATTGCGCCATTTCCTGATCATTGGCTACTTTAACCTTCATCGTCTGTTGCTGTTGTCAAAGATACGTCTTCTCTGTCATTACGAAAACGCGCCCATGCAATATACAGATTTTTAGATTTTTTTTAGGTTCTAACGAGTACCCACAATCTATGTTTTGGAGCAAAAATAAGAAAAATAGGTATACCCCTGCATACCCCAGTTTCGCTATATAAAAGTTGGGTTTCAGGGTGTATTAATTGCACAGACATGTATTCTCTGTTTTGAGGTTTCCGTCAATGGAATGTCCCGGTTTTATATACTCAACGCCAATGAAAAGTTACCATGTAGATTATCAAAATTTATTCTACAATGGAAGCATCAATTAAATTAATTTTTTGCAATATCATTCATCAGCATATTTTACAATTTTGACTGAAAGCACTGTGGCACACGATACCTCTCCGGCCAGGAAATAAGCGTCAAAGTCACGTACCCATGAAATCAAAAGTCACAAACCCCAATAACGAGTATGTCCTCCATTAACGTCAAGTGTTGCTTGACATCTGCGTCTCATGCTACGAATCAAGCGTTGGATTCTGTAGGGAATAGCCTCCCACTCCCTGGTGAGTGCCTGAAACAGCTGTTGACGGGTATAAATGTGGTGTCTGCCGTCAAACACGCGACGTCCAAGCTGGTCCCAAAGATGTTCTATGGGGCTAAGATCTGGTGAAAATGCCGGCCAAGGTAACACTTGCACATTGTTTTGTCTGAGAAAGTCCATAGTGACTCTTGCTGAATGAGGCCTGGCGTTATCTTGCTGAAATAGCGTAACGTCGGCGTTGTTCTGAAGAAACGGCACCACAACTGGCTCTAGCACCTCGTCAATGTAACGCCGGGCGGTCAGATTACCGTCAATTAACACTAGTGGTGTCCTGTGACGCCAAGATATCCCACCACACACCATCACACTCCCGCCGCCCCAGCGCGATGACTCTCGTACACAACAATCTGCGTAACGTTCTCCTGGACGTCGCCACACTTTAGCGCGACCATCGTTCATGTCAATACAAAAACGAGACTCGTCTGTGAACAAAACTTCTTGCCACTGGCGCTGTGTCCATCGCAGATGCTGCCTACACCAGTTATAGCGATTTATGCGACGTACAGGCGTCAGCACGTTACCCCTATACGCCTTGTGGCTCCCAATACCACGTTCACGCAAGCGTCGTCGAACTGTAGATGCACTTATGCGTTGGTCATGTATTCCCACAGTCTCTTGTGCCGTTTTGACTGCTGTTCTGAATCGATCACGAAGATGCGACAGCACTATGATACGATCCTGCCGAACCGACGTCACTTTCTGGCGTCCAGGACGTTGTTCCACATTAACAGATCCTGTAGTGGCATTCCGTTCAACAAGTTTCATGATGGTTTGGTGGGAACAACCCAGTCGCGGGCCTATTTTACGAAATGACATTCCGCCCTCAACCATACCGAGAGCACGGTGACGTTGGAATTCACTCAGACGTCCCATTTCAAACGTTGTTGGATTTCTGAAGATGGCGTTTTATCCGCACTTAGTAAGACTATCTAACGAAGCAAAAAGAATGAACTTTGCATCTTCTGTTTGCGGTAAAATGATTAAAATTCATTTTTGCACGTGCACGTAAAGGGGGACAACTCAAATATGCATGCACGTGAGACTTTTAATAAATGTGTTCAGAACTGAGTATTATAACGGCCAAGATCGATCAAAGTATTCTGTCTGTCGCAGGATGACATTTATCTAAGATTTTTACCTGGTAACTTTTTATTGACGCTGAGTATATATTCGACCGTTTCTATATTGCATTATTTCCGATCTATTATACTCAAACCAACCACAATATTTGTTACAACAATAGTTGCTCCCCCTATTCCATTAGCTTCTGTGATTTGAATAAAACATTGCCAATGCAATATTCAGAGCTTTTTAAAGTAATAAAAACGAAAATTTTCAGTAGAAAATGTTTTATAATTTTCTTATCATAGTTTCGCTCAAAACATGGATTCTGGGTACGAGTATCCACAATCTATGTTTTGGACCAAAAATAAGAACATTAGTATACCACTGCGTACCCCAGTTTAACTACATAAAAGTGGGGTATAAGGAGGTTTTCCTAACACGGACATGTTTTCCTGATGTCTCACTGAGCGCCAAACTTCACATATTGTTAGTTACCCGATTTTAAAGAACACATGCTTACGACTACGTATTGTTATGGCCATGGTGATGTTTCGGATTTCTTTTGAGCAGTCTTTCACGTGTGTCTTCCGTAAAAATGCTGTTTAGCTTTCTTATAAAAAAAGCTGGGATGTTTTCAATTTCGTTTCGTCTAACTCTACATTAAGCTCGTATTGCAATATTGAATTCCATGAGAAACAATTTGTGTCAGAAGAGGCCACAGACAATTGTGTATAGAATCAGAAGACGTTCAGCCCGGTAGTAATTTTATACTATTGATCGTTCGAAGGCGATGCTTCTGTTGTGGTTCTAATTGTTTATGTTTCGGCATTGATTTTTTGTGTTGTACGCGCATCATATTTTAAGTTAAGTGCGGGTAACTTAGTGGCCGCCTATAGGGAAATAACTGCTCATCTGGCTTATGATATGTTTTTGATATGTTCGTGTAGTATACGCATTTGATTGTCATTCTAGTTTCTCTCATCCATCAGAATCTAAGTCAAACAAAATGAATGCAATATACCTAACCACACATGAACACAACGTTTGCGAGTTTCATATCAACCTGTGTTTTCTTTTTATATATCAATTTAATATTTAGCAAATTTGAATTTCGAGTGCATAAATTAATTATTCGACTATTGCGTCAGCAGATGTGTTTTGCTAGACCGCCCGTATTTCATACTGATTTGTGTAAATAAAACCATCTTTTTTAACCCATATTTGACGAACGGATTCTCCCATCATTATCAATTGGATGAGTCCACTTTCATTTTTAGGGGTTTCAGGAGTGATTTTTAAATTTTATTCAATTTTTTATGAAAATTCTCTAAGCAAACAGAATAGCCCCAGATGGGACGCCGCTTTTGTGGCGTCCCATCTGGGGCTATTATTTTTGCCTATGTCCCACAAAAGGGACGCCAGGCTTAAATGAGTTCAGCGTAGACATGCACTGTAAGTCACTATTTGTTACCTTATTCACTGATTTAAACAAATCTTATTTCATTAAATTTGAAGAGGTTAATTTCTGAAGCAAGTCTAAGCTGCCAAGATATTGACTATGCATATGTTTATTCGTTGCTAATAAATAAGGAAGTTATAATCAGAAGGAGATGTGATTCATTAATTAAACTTGCGTTTTAAAATCATTTTTACCAGTTGTATGCAGTTTTAAACGGAAAGTGGAAAGAGATGGCGGAAGAAGGTACATGTACGTGCATCTGCCTTTTTATTTGGGCTCTTTGATTTGTCTTCTTATCTTTATGCTTTGATTCAAGAATCGATTAAGACAAAACACTTAACACCATGTAAATCCGTTCTTCAGATAGATTGTGGATTCCCAAGCAGATGCTGAGCATTTTAATTTGTATCATGAATCACACACACACACACACACACACGCACGCATGTAAGCACGTACACACAGAGATAGATAGATAGATAGATAGATAGATAGATAGATAGATAGATAGATAGATAGATAGATAGATAGATAGATAGATAGATAGATAGATAGAGACAGACAGACAGACAGACAGAAAATATATTTTTACATTCTTTAACATAATATTTAATGAATTTTCCAGTAGACACCGCCCATCCTACTCGGACACAACCAGCATATTTCGAGTCCCTTTCCTTGAAGATACACAAAACATTAATCGACCTTGCTGCTACAACTGACAATCGAGAGAGAATGAAAGAAGCCTGTACATTTTCTGACATCTTAGGCACTATCTCCAGTCTCCCAGATTATACATGGAATACATTTGGAAGTGCATATGAAGGTTCAACAATTTCTGGAATGCAGTCTGACATCGATTGTGTTTTGCTTCATCAAGAATTCCAAATTGTGGAAGACCGAAGCGCAGCCCCTTCGGGTAAAAGCCTTTTGGTAATACAAGATGAAACAACTCCTCCAGGTTACGCAAAGCTACAGCTGCTTTATGACGGGGAACCGGTTCAAGAAAATGATCTGTACAAAATCAAGTATGAAGATTATCATTTGTTTATAACTGACAAAGATCAGCATGGAAGGATAATTGTTAAACTTAATTTACAAAGGGTCTTGGAGTTGTCTTCCGAACAGCTTGAGAGGCATGGACCCGCCTTATCAGTTGAAGCAGGGACAAGTCAGCTTGCTAAAGACATAGTTAATGGTCTTTATTGCAAAGACTTTCCAAAATGCGCATCAGAGTGGTTAATAAGAAAAAGGCACTATAACTGGCCGCCAAGATGTATTATGGAGGCGTGCAGAAACATGGGATACATCTTAGTTTCGATTGGCCACCCGCGTTCTGTAGAAGCAGACAGTCAATATCGTTTGTCGCTCTCCTATCAAGAACGACTGCTTATAACACAATTTACATCGGAACAGCTGATGTGCTTCATTCTATTGAAACTGATCAAGAAAGACGTGCTGAGCAAACGAATGCAAGTGGAATCCCTAACTTCATACCATATGAAAACGTGTATGCTTTATATGGTGGAAACTACACCTGCACAGCTCTGGAAACCAGAAAACCTGCTGAAATGCCTCGTTATGTGCTTAGAAAAACTGGCACATTGGATTGGAATTGGTTTTTGTCCAAACTACTTCATCACGGATGAGAACATGTTTGAAAGGAGAATCCATGGCGATGTGCGGAAGAAGTTAAAGAATGTGATGAATGATCTTCTCTCAGAGGAATGCAGATTTATCAGCGAAATACAAACTGTCCCTATCGGAGAAAGTGTAACCATTGCAAGCGTTTACAGTTGCAACATGGCATTCTCTAACCGTCTGGGACTTTTAGCAGACATGGCTTTCTACATAATGAACTGTGTTCGCTACTTGCTGAAATTCGGTTTCGAAACCTACGATTCACTGCTTGAGCGTCACACAAGGAAACTCGAGGATCTAAGAGAAACACAGACTATTACCGTGCATACGGAAGAACAAACGCAAAGGGTTTTATCCCTACTGTTGCCATATCTAGAGATACATCTGATGGCAAACAAGGTTTCGATGGCTCACAGGCGAAACGCAAGTCCCGACGAAATGCTGAGTCTGTTATCATCCCCGGATTGGGAGAAATTTTGTTGCAATACAGATAGATATACAGGAAAACTTAAGCACGCCACATTGCTCTATATGAGTGGCTACTTCGAAAAAGCAGTCGAAATTTTACTTTCCATTGACGATAAAGCATTTTCCTATGCTGTTTGTGAATGCGATGGTAAGAATAGGAAAGAACAAGGGTTCGAACTGGTTCAACATCGCGAACTTGAAAAAGCAGCCGAGGGGCTGCCGAATATTGAAATAGAGGATTTTATGAAAAACGTTGCTAGGCCATGTGTAATGTTCCTGCCCTACGAGCGCGAATTACTACCCATTCCACTTCAATACGAGATGAGGAGGA
Source organism: Rugalucina vietnamica (assembly GCA_964017185.1). Lineage (NCBI taxonomy): Eukaryota > Metazoa > Mollusca > Bivalvia > Lucinida > Lucinidae > Rugalucina > Rugalucina vietnamica. Next base: position 11,937,152 of record OZ024881.1, on the reverse strand, counting down.
CTACCAATAGCTTGTCTATGCGTGAAGGTGTGGTTTTCGTTGCAATGAGCGATCCGACTCTTTTCTGGTATGAGTGGGCGGTTGTTGACGCTAAAGTATTGCTACGACTCATGCATTATTTGAACAGTAGACGACTAGATAGGGACACCGAAGCCGACTCTTACCTGAACGCAATTCGTGTACTTGTGCAAGAAGTCGATATTATGCCAGGTACGCACAGCGACACTTCGATGAATATACTGGCATGGATGTATAAAGACAGTGGCAAACCAGAGGCAGCCAGACACTATTTCGAGAAGTCGCTGTCTTTAAAACCCCGACATAATGCCGCAGAATTGCATTTACAAGATTTAGATAAGGAGGAAGAGCCACCAACTGTGCTGTATGAACGAGACCCTAAAAGAGGTAGACAAACCATGGATCCGCTAGGTATGATTAAATAGTGTTTTATGCACATTGTACACGGTATCCTTGTCCCAGAGTTACTTGTCCCAGAGTTACACCTCCCCCCCCCCCCGCTTAAAGTTAAGGGAGACCTTAGTTAAGGTGACTATTGTCTGCATCAAAAATCTATAATAGCCATACATATTGGTCACCGAGTTTTTCCACCTCGATTTTTGGAATAGGAATTTCTTTCTGACTGCGCCATTTCTTGATCATTGCCTGCTTTTTCCATTACTATTTCAAGTATATTTTGTTTTACACATCTGTATATTTTCGTAAAAGCAGTTAACGGTAACATATTGAGTCAAAATTTTCACCTTAACTTAGTTGAGCCTTAACTTTAAGGAAGCATTGTCATTCTGGGCCCAGCTTATATAAGCGCTATGCAGAATAGTAGAATTATCAGCATACGCTTCAAGCTAATAATTAAGCTGCATGTAATTGACGTATGGAGCATTGATAGAAAGAATATGGTGTCCATGTTTGGCTTTAAATTTGAATTGAACCAATTCCTGGCTCCTCTGTTCTTACAAGTACTTTGCTCTTATTCACTTATAATAACATGGGTAAAATGTTTTTTTTTTTTTTTTTTTTTTTTTTTTTTTTTTTTTTTTTTTTTTTTTTCAAAATATTTTAATGATTTATGCCTTATTATTTCAGAAAGAAGAAAAGATCTATTGCTTAAGACATGCGCTCAGCAATGATGTCACACGGATATTTGGGTTAACGACGGCATATAAAAGTGAGAAAACCTAACAAAGTCTTTGTGGTGAGGTTTGCAGAAGCGACGTTGCGCTTTTAAAAGTGAGAAACTCCTCAGTCTACAGTCAGATTAACTAAAGCCAATGAGAGATGGGTTGAGAGTTAATTGAAGAATACAATACAAAATGTGTCTTTCAATAAGGAAAATTGTGGCATAGAAATACAGTTTGCACCGATTGGACAATGACAATTTTGATGATTATTTTATTATATTAAGTCTTAATATAATTGCCACAAACAGGGGTTCAAATGGTACACATGTAAACCTTTCTTGGACATGTTTTCGAGGTGAGTTGCAATAAGGGACTCACTAACCGTCTGGTACTTTTAGAAAATATGGCTTCCTACCTAGTGAACTCTGTTCGCTACGTGTTGAAATTTGGTTTCGAAACATAAGACGTATAAAAAAGACACGTTAAGAATAAAATCGTCTTTACTTTTCATAATTCGTTTACCACCATTTGGGTAATTGCATCAAGTTATACATTACGCAAGCTTGACCATGCAATATACAAGGATTTTTTTTCAGCTGTTAAAAAAACTTCAACTTCAAAAACGTCAAAACTTCAAAAACTCAACATTTTGATAGTTTTAATATTTTATTTCTCTTTTTATTATCACTCTTTGTTCAAATATTCGGCCTCTTGGTCTTTATCAAGAAACAATACTCTCTTCTCATAATAAATTACATCTTAAAACAAGAATTTTCACCATCTTGGAAAGTTATTATATTTATATATCGTTGCAAGATGGTGGAAAACCTTATTTCTGAGATGTAATTGATTAAAAAAAGGGAGTAGTGTAAGAGGCCGAATATTTGAACAATGAATGACCTTTACAATGAATATGTTTATTTGAATACCCTCTTTTTAGTCTCGTAAATGGACATCTCTATGAAACGATAAAAATGGTATCCTTCCCGCAAAGTATCTTTGGGTTGAGGTGTTGGCTTTATTGTAGAATTTTTTTTTTGTAATACGTGTTTTAGCCAGTTGAGAACTTGGTTTAATTTTATACAAATCCGTTTTAATAATCGCTAATACATTTTCATTGTACTGGTAGAGATTGTAATTTCACTGCCCTAGTGAAAATGATTTTATTAATGTCATGATAATAATTATCTCTGTATTTCTGCTGTCTTTTGTTTGGATTGTAACTTAATTACTTCAAACGTTTTTGTTACATGTGTTCGCCAGTTGAACACTATGTTTGTTTTGTTTAATTTTCTTTCTTTATAAAATCGATGATGTCCCCAGGAAAAAATGGTTTTCGGCATTGTCCCCAGTAAAAACCGTAATCGGTGTCCCAGGAAAAGTGGTTTATCTTCAGCATACGACTGTTTATTTGCCTGTCTCTCCGTCGTGCTCGTTGCTTTTCGTTTCGGTTGAAACGTAGCCAGATGGCTACCTTGTAGGGAAAGAGCTGGTCTAATATGTTTGCTCAAAACATCGATTGTGGGTACGCGTTAGAACCGTCGAGAGCATGTACCCATTATCTATGTTTGAGATAATAAAAATAAAAAGAAAAATAGCTACAAATTTATTCATCGCCCCTTTTTACCCCAGTTTTTCTACATGAAAGTGGGGTTTAAGGGGTTACAGGGGTACATGTGTATACATTGCACGAAGATGTTTTCCTGATGTTAGTTACAGATGTAGTTCTTCTATATGCGGCTTAATGTTATCAAGGTCTTTGATCACATTTTTTAATTCAATCATTTAAAAGCACACTGGAAATCATAACTAATACTACCAATTTGAAATCCGTTTCCATGAGAGTACAGGGTATACCATTATTTTCATTTGGCATAACTGGCAAATAAATCTCGAAACAAACTTGTACCTCGCAAATATCTGTGGTAATCGTACCACTACTTCGCTTCATTTGGGACGTCTGGTTTGTGGATTGAACCAAGGTTTTGTAATCGGTAAAGTTCAAAGATATTGATGGACAACCACGAAGCTTTTGAAAATCAGCATCACTGCGCAAAGGGCATGATGTTGTACTTTTACCATACGGATCATCAGCTTTGTTTAAGTACAAGGAAGTGTTGTATTCCGTTACACCAGTACAGTATTACCGTATATCCTGTTCGTGAGTCTGTCACCCAGACCAAATCTCCGAACGATGCCGATTGTCCCATTTTGTTGTTAAAGCACCTGTAAAACTAGAACAGCCTTTGATTTTATGATGTCCCCATTGTGCTGCCGGGTAACTACCTATATCAATTCGTGTACATAGGGGTTGTTTGTCAATGAAAACAAAAGAGCAGTGAACGCATGCATGTGTAAAAGCAATCAAAGGTAAAAAGTGGCACATAAACAAATCCGATTACCAGAAAACACGCAAAATACTTACCACTATCACGCAAATTTTGTCCGAAAAATGCGCTACTCCACTGGTGACAGCTACTTATCTCTTTTTCTGTCGTACAGCGAATCTATAGGATGCATATGGAGATGCCTTTCCATCTTCTCGTTTATTTGAGCCACCTCGTGGGAAAACCAACAATGTGGTTTCTGAACCGGTCCGACACAAATCAGGCTGTACAGTCACAGAAGCAGCCTAGAAGCTTGAAATATCGGATTTTTTGGAAGTAGAGGAAGTGTACTATCCGTGTAGCGAAAACAAAGGCGCTGATCAGCTTCGCGGTTACCGCGAAGCTGATCTGCGTCTTTGTTTTCGCCTATGCAGATTGTTGGTTTTCCCATGAGGCGGCTCAATTTTGTTGCGTTGCTTGAACATAAGGACACAAGTCATATAGGGAGCTAACTCCTGTCACGCCACGTGGCCCCGATTTAGAATGTCAAAACCAACCAAGCATCCTCGAGCTTCATCATTATATCTATTCAGAGAGAATCTTCATAATGTTTTATTTTTCATATAAATGCATGGCACATAACTGTCCAAGTAAGTTTTTAATGCTATGTAATTCTGAGTCGAATGGTTTTCGATTATGTGTGACGAGGCCATTAACACGGGGACCCAACTGTTAATCGTGATTATTGATGCGGCGTGGAATGTTTATCCATGCTATTATGAAGTTTCGTATGCGTCGGCGATATTGTTACGAATGCGACGTTCCACATCCTCTGCCCTTGAACGGTAAGTATTACATATTTTGCTCTCGCGAAAATTAAACAAAGTCGAGTTTACAAAATCGGCGTCCACTATGATCTGCAAAATTCTTCTATGTTCCCACTTGAAGTCAACTGGAATACTTACGGCACTTGTGTTTTTCAGCTAATGGTTTATAAAGTTGACCTGTAGATACAATTTTGCCTCGGAAGTTCATTACATTCTTAAATTCCTTTGTTTTTCTTTGTCTTGGCCGTAAACTAAAAAGTATAACACAGTCCTGTGGGTGTCTTTACAAACGGCTATGTAAATGCACATTTATCTATCTTCTGATACTGAGTCGATCAATTTCTGATCATCACCTCAGGTGTGGGGTGGGTGGCTAAATTTAGAATTTAGTCAAGGGAAAAGAAAACATTTGGGGTGGACCATTAAAACTATTTACAAGATATAGATGAGAGGCATACTAAAACGCATGCCTCTGGGCTAATGATTTAAATAGAAGCCTTAAATTCCTCAATGGCCTTAGATAGGACCACTGAAGAAGGGAGGCTATTCCAAACCGGAATAGTTCTGGGGAAAAAGGAATTTTTCAGGGCATCACTATAGGCAAATGGTCTTGTGTATTGTGATTCATGTGATGCCCGAGTATGCCTTAGATTGGGTGCCGGGGTCAGGTATTTGTCTTTATCAAGAGACACTGTACCGGAGTGTATCTTGTAGAAGAAGGTTAAGGAGGACCGCTCCCTGCGAGACTCCATGGAAGGCCACTCAAGTTCGTCTAGCATTTCACCGACGCTACTGGTGTTCCTCCATCGCCTGCAGGTCCACCGGGCAGCAGTCCTCTGCACCTTCTCCACCATCTCAATCTGAGTTTCATGATAGGGATGCCAAATAGGAGCTGCATACTCAAGTTGAGGCCGAACCAATGTTTTGCATGCAACTTCCTTAGTATGCCTAGGTGCCAGTGCCAAATTGCGCCGAAGAAAACCCAAAGTCTTAGTTGCCTTGCATGTAATTTCAGAAATGTGTTGACCCCAATCAAGATCATCTGTGATAGTTAAACCGAGGTATTTAGCGGACTGAACCTGTTCTAATGTTTGCTGATGCAGTGTGTAATTGAAATCTATATGCCTGCTTGGATGTAGCCGCGTCACCCTCATTGAATGACATTTGCTAACATTGAATTTCATTTGCCAATCCATTTCCCATTTGGCCAAGCTATTCAGGTCATCTTGTAAAATTTGACAATCCAATGGTGACTTGACATTTCTGTATAAAACACAATCATCAGCAAATAGCCGAACAGATGACCTGATGTTGTCAGGAAGATCATTAATGAAAATAAGAAATAGGACCGGTCCTAAGACCGATCCTTGTGGGGCACCAGAAAGAACCGGGACTGGATCTGAGGCACGGCCATCTAATACCACTTTTTGAGAGCGCTCAGAGAGCCACGAGTCGATCCACTTATGTGTAGATCCTCTAAACCCGTAGAAGTCAAGTTTGTATAATAACCTTTTATGTGGGACCTTGTCAAAGGCCTTAGCGAAATCCATGACAATCACATCCGTCTGCCTGTGGCCACGACCCACTGCTCGGTCCAGATTACTAACCAAATCATGATAAAACTGAACTAACTGGGCTTCGCAAGACCTTTGACTTCGGAACCCATGCTGACAGTCAGCAAGAATGTTTTCAAGAGCCAAGTGTTTGTGTAGCGTGTTTCGAACAAAGATTAACAATTCATTAAACTTAAAACGTATATATAAATTTTCCGATGGGCTACTTTGCCACCTGATTAGAATACAAATGATTGGATTGATTTCAACTTAAAATAATCACAAAAATAATCAACAAATTTAAATCAAGAAAAATACGTTCTGATTAGCTTCAACCACTGCTCAGCACAACCACAGTTCAACACTTGCTCAACCCTATACCGGCTGGAGCTTCCTCTCAGCTTCAACTGCTGAGCTGCTGAACACAAGAAATCTAGTTGGTCTGGACCCGATCTCTGCTGTCTACTACTTGTAAATCCTCTCTTGCAAGCTGAGCTCGCAGGAGAACTCGGATGAACAAGTTCGAGACAGGCTCGGCTCAAAGCCCAAAAACCAACAATTTCTTTATTGCTTGTTAAAGGCTTATGAAGTGAACACCTTCGCCTCTAGATACAGAGTAAACGAAATATCTGAATCGCGCGCCTTATATACCCAGGACAGCTATGCCTGGTTTCCCGTTACATTTGCCATAGATACAAAGCAACTGAAGCTCCTGCCGGTAAACAATACGATCCTATTGTTTATCATAGCGGCGATTGTGCAAGCGTCTATCAGACGAACTTTCGCCCGATCAAATGCAATTTTCTCTCTTATTTTGCATCAAACCTACGTATTTTCATAAGGCATTGATAGTTTAATATTGAAGGAGTAAATATGTGCTGGGAACATTAATAAAATAACAAATTACTAACCAAACAAGATGAAAATCAGGTCGAAAACAAATACAGGATTCTACTTTCGTTTTGATGAAAAGAATAGAACAGAACAGAATTTCTCATAATCCTGCTTTGGGCAACCTCACTACACTTGTTTATGTTGCTATTATATGCTCTAGAGTTTTGCAACAGATACAAGTAAGCGACACCGGTCGATAATTAGCTGCATCGTATTTCTCACCTTTCTTAAATACCGGGGCTACATTTGCCTGTCGCCAATCGTCTGGTACAGCACCCTGAGCAAGCGACTCATTGAAGATATACGTAGGTCAGTACAGGAGCAATTTCAGAACTACATTCCTTCAACACCCTAGCACTCAGGCCATCTGGCCCAGGCGCCTTATGTATATTCAAATTATTCAACAGTTTAATGACCCCTTTGGGGTCAACTGTAATTTCACCCATAGCGGTGAAAGGACTTGTGCCTTTGGAGGGGATTTCATCATCTGATTCGCGAGTGAAGGCTGACTGAAACTGCCTATTACAAATATTAGCCTTATTCAAAGTGTCAGTCTTCAAGATACCATTTTCTCTAAGAGTATTGATCCCAGACGCGTCTTTCTTAAGGGACTTGACAAATGACCAAAACTTTTTTGCCTTTTCATTTTTTCGGGGACAATCGGGATCAGGGTTATCCTTTTCAAAGGAGAAGATATTGGTAATATGCTTCCAATATGCATCTCTAATGCTCTTTTGAACATGTGCTCTGAACCGTTTGTAATGGTTCTTAATGTCAGGGCTGCTTGACTTGCGAGCACGAAAGTAAAGTTTATCACGTTTCCTTATCAAGCGTTTGATCGAGCTATCAATCCATGGTAAGCTATATTTTGTCTTGGTCATTTTTGATGGAATAAACCTTTCAATAGCCGAGAGAACCTCCGACTTAAAACTGACCCACATGACATTGACTGACACCTGACTATGGTCAGTTGAAAGGAACGAATCCCTATAGCGCGCTAGATGGTCATGGAGACCGTCCATATCCGCTCGTTTATATAGGAAAATCTTACGCGGGGCCTGCTGAATCCGTTTAGCCTTTATGTCGTATTCAATATAGACAATGTCATGATCTGCTTTGCCGATCGGGGGCATCCCTTTAACACGGTTAATTGGGGATGGCGAGTTAGTGAAGAGTAAATCAAGGGTCTTGTCTTCTCGGGTGTGTATATTTACCATTTGGGAGAGGCAGTGATCCTGTATTATGTCCACAAGTTTAGTCTGAACTGGCCTCTTTGGGACCCCCTCGGGTACCTGCATTGTGCTCCACTCAATATCACCACAATTGAAGTCACCGCCTACAAGAACATGGGCATTTTTATTTGACATAATCCGAGAAAGTGAAGTATTAAAATCCTCAAGATATTTCAGTTCAAGCTCCTGAGTTGGGAACCTAGGGGGACGATAGAATGATCCAAGGTACAAAGTCCTACATCCAATAATGTTCAACTTACACCAAATTATTTCGCACTTGGTGTCCAATTCCGGAGCTTCAGTACAGAGAAGATCACGCCTAAAAGCAATGAAGACACCACCATGCGCATCACTAGCTCTGTCTTTCCGGATAGCATCAAAGGAATCTGGAAAAATCTCTGAGTTTTTAATGTCTGGGGTTAACCATGACTCATTCCCCAATATGATGTCAGGTTTAGCCGATTCTATGACAGTGTGAATTTCAGCCTTTTTATTCTTAATTGACTGACAATTCATGATCAAAATTCTCTAGGGGTGGTTCAGGACCGCCCTTTTGGTCCTGGGTTTTGCTTCTTTTGTTTGCACAATAGGCGAAGAAGCTGCATTGGGGGGCCAATATTGTCTGGTATCGGACTGTCAGGCTCGGACAGGGACGAAAGGGACTCAAATCTGTTGGATATCTCAAGAGAAGATGTAGTGTCAAACACATTTATCTACTGAGCGTGAAAAACAGTAAGATAAGCATCTGTTGTATGCATCGAAGACGTTAAAATTTAATATGCGACACAGAAATGCATCGTGGAAGAATGAGACCAATGATTCAGTAAAATAAATTATTTTATACTTTACAGTGAAAACCAATGTACATGTATATCAAAACTTGATAAAATTGGTATTTTCATTGATATGAAATTTCACTGATATCAAATCTCGCTGATATCAAAAGTCACTAGTGACTGATATCAGCCTATATCTTCACTGTAGATTTTGGATTACTTTTGACGTTTCCATTTACTTGACATCATTAAATGTGTCTCATTTCAGAAATTCAAACGCCTATTACTCCGTTATTTATGAACGAAAACATAAAGTGTGGGTATTCATTTTCTTAGTTAGAACGTAAGGAACAATGTGGTACCAAAATTATTTGTGTTTTCAAAATTTTTTGGTTTTTGCATTTTCACCGCCTGCTTCGTGAATTGGAAAATGCCCGTGTATTGTATAAAATAAAAAGAAAAATTGTGTTTTTTTCCGGTGAATACCAAATATATTTCATCTCGTGAGTTGGAAACATAATAATTTTCACTCGTGCTGCGCACTCGTGAAAATTCTGATGTTTTCAACTCACTCGATGAAATATATTTGGTATTTACCTCAAAAAAGCAAATATCCACTATATAGCAAATGTTGCGATATGGAGACAGTGATGTATTTTCTTCAATAAATAATTTTAGATGCATGTTAAAGGGGTCAACCATGGTTTTTATACTGTATTATTACTTGCAGAGACTGGAGAAAAGGCCGAGGATTCAATGTGCTCCCGAAGACTCTTCTAATGTTAATGCAATGAAATAACCATTCTCGCTGTTCTTGTATAACACACCATTCCAATGGAAAACTGCCTCGCAACCGCATCTAAAATCCGCATAAACCCCTTTAATTATGTTGTCCCCCACCCTGCTTATCAGTAAATAAATGTGCATTTACAAAGCCGTTTGGATACAAATTTTAATAAAGACACGCACAGGACGGTGTTAGACAAAGAAAAACAAAAGGGCTTTAAGAATGTAATGAGTTTCCGTGGAAAAATTGTATCTGCATGTCAACTTTTTAAACCATTAGCTGAAAAACACAAGTGCCGTAAGTATTCCAATTGACTTCAAGTGGGAACAAAGATGAATTTTGCAGATCATAGTGGACGCCGATTTTGCAAACTCGACTTTATTTGTTTTCGCGAGAGCAAAACATGTGCTACTTACGGTCCAAGGGTAGAGGATGTGGAACGTCTCATTCGTAACGATCTCGCCGACGCATACGAAACTTCATTATAGCATGCATTAACATTCCACGTCGCATCAATAATCACGATTAACAGTTAGGTCCCCGTGATTAAGTACATCATTTGACCATCTTTCTCCTTAAAAGTTAAGGGTACCAATTACGCCCCTCTCGTAGCTGATTTATTTTTATAATGCTACGAAAGAGATTTCATGGACAAACAAGCTGATGTTATCGAGGCTTTTAATTCTACTTCCAGGTACCTCGATGACCTTTTAAACATTGACAATCCTTATTGTGAAAACATGGTCAATCAAATGTATCCACCTTAACTACAGTTAAATGAAGCCAACAGATACCGAAGCGCACTTTTTAGATTTACATCTTTCTATTGCAAATGAATTTGTTTCTTCTAAAATTTAGGATAAACGCAATGACCTTAATTTTCCTTCTTTAGATGGTGACGTTCCTCGCCGTGCTTCTTATATGGTGTATACATTTAACAACTTATTAGGTTCGCTGCAATCATGTTGCGGACTTCAACGCGCGAAATAAATGTTTAACAGCCAAACCTTTCCAGCAGGGCTATCAGTATCATAAACTTCGAAAAACATTTTCTAAGTTTTATCACAGACACTATGAATTGATTTCCAAAATGATTGTTGGGTTAAAGACGCTTTTACGTTAAGCGTTTTCGGAACCAGAATTTTATGTTGACTTTACAAATGTAAGAAACTTATAGGAAGTAATGATTTTTCTTTTCATTTCCGAAAAAATCATTACACGTTACAGACGTATAGGGTATAACTTAAATGTTATGCGACAGTCTGCGTGCTTAGTTTTAAACCCACTTATGGTTGATAACTAGGCTGCCTTCTATCATTGCACGCCGGTGGGTCGGGAGCCAGACTCTAAGGCCTCGACTTAAGCACTTCTTGTATGTTGCTTGGCCAAACGGGGTTCAACTGGTGTTTCTCTTTTGCTCCGAACTTTCATTAAGTTATTTGGCGCCAAACTGATCTCCATCGCCGGACAGCCTACTTAATTTGTGAGTTCTCTTCAGAAGCTGAGGGTGAAGTTATGGCCATGTAAAACTAGTTTAAGCCCGCCAGTAATTTTATATTACTGATCGTCCCAAGGCGATACTTTTGTTGTGTTTGTTGTGTTTTTTGTTGTTTTATGTCTTGGTGTTGATTTTTGTGCTGTTTGCACATTATGTGCGTTTTCATATATTTAGTTATGTGTAAGTAACGGAGTGGCTGCCTATAGGGAAATAGCTGCTCACTCGGCTCACAATATGTTTTTTTTTTTTAAGTACAAGTATCTAATTGTCAATTTGGTTTTTTCCCACTTCGGCTTTTGGAGTGGGAATTTCTTTCCGATTGCGCCTTTTCTTGATAATTGCCTACTTGTATCTTTTTGATACATTTGACCATTTTTTCCATTTTCTTCTCCTTTACTTTTTTTTGTGAAAATACCAATCTTTACTAACCAACCTACTATGCGATATAAAGGATCTTTGACAGTGGTAATGGGAGTCACAATGTATAGCTGCCCTGTATTTCGAAAAATATAAAAGTTGGTAAAATGCTTCAACCAGTACGCGCTAGTTCACTGTAAGTCCATATTTTAGCATATTGGACTTTGGTCCGCATTTCGATACATGTATACTAAGCTTTATTTTTGGGCTAAAACAGCTACTTTTTGTATTGAACATATAGGAAAACAATAAAATACTTTTTGAACATTGTTCCCCACCCCCCACCCCCCCCCCCCCCCCCGAGTGCCAACAAATCTTTTTGCATGTTGATAGGTCATCATAAAATACATATTATATTCGAATGGCTTGTTGGTACTCAGGGGGGATCAATGTTGCCCAGTCAAAAATGTAACCCGAAAACTACATGTATGTACATGTATATAAAATAGTTATAAGTACTTAATACATTGAGAATGGTAGAAATTAGGTTCTTTCCTATCAAGTGCAATTAAGCAAGACATATATATTCTAGTTTTGTCATCCAATACGGGAAAATAGTTGATTTTTAACCATTTTTCACTTTTGATTCATTAAAAAAAAGAGAAATAACATTTCATGGAACAAACATTTGCACCAGTCTATACTACAATACAAGTTAAAACATACACGCCCATTAATCTTGACTGAATTCAACATGTGGAGAGTTTAGTCTTGATTAAAGGACAAATAGCGGGGCATTTGTTCCTCAATGCACTTAGACTATACATTGGAAAGTTGTCGGTATTAAAATTGTGTAATGGATGATCTCTAAGTACATGTATTTTGGTGTCAGCATCATGACATGATGATTTTGACTACTTCAGGCATTTGCTTTATTAAACTTCTTAATCCATGATATACAGGGAATTAAGGTCTGTGCATCTAGTCAAATACTTAAGTGGCATCATCTTGGTTTACTCTTGGCTCATTTAGACCAACAATATTTCACTGAAGTACTTCTTTCTCTATACATTTCATTGATGTGTATTATGAAAGAGATAGCAGGGCGTGTTATAGCTAAAACAGGTGCATGTATACCAGGTGTTTATGCCATAGTTTTAACATTGAAAATATGTGATCACTGTATGAACATTTTAACAACAGAAAGCATTTAGATTTCATATGTATCTAATTTGAATGGTGACATACATGCATTCATTCATTCCAGTTCTTCTGTGTCATTTTATGTTTACCAATGAGGCTTCCATGAGAAAATGTGTTTTGCAGATACATGTACCAAGCTTAAAGTACAGATCAATTGTATGGCAGTCGCCAGTGGCATGGACATTTTGCTTCCTTTGTGTTTTTAAACCCCGATTTGTGAAGTATTTTGTTATTTTCTTTGGCTACATAACTTGGTTTTATGTTCTACCTGTTTGGAAACTAATGACAGATTTTCTCATGACTTTGCTCAATACTTGTCATTGTTAGCAATGATATACAGGTAACTCCCAAAATAATTTATGAAAATAATGTCGCTTATTAAGCTTCAAACTTTTGAGATGAATTTTAGGGTGTCTAAGACCCTTGACACTGACCTACATGATTAAAAATCACAACGATGGAGGAAGTGAATACAGAAATGCAACAAAAAATGAATTTAGTCCAATTTATATTTACAAATTTTTGACCCCTACCTCCGCTTCGCTAGCCATTTCTACAGTATGTGGAGGAATGCTTCTTACATTATAGCATTTATCCGTTCTTAAGACATCATACTACCCTTTTCTTTGCAAAGTTTTAGTAGAAATTGTTTTAAAACAGAGTTTTGGACTTTCGAAAACAGGGCATATTTTACAGGAAAGGGTCAATGGTCCTTGTTTATTTGTAAGTCATATTCAAATGCTACGAGCAGGTTGTGAATACAGACACTCATACCCTTCGTCTTTATAAAGATCCCGCTTGTGTCAAATAATCGCCTGGACACCTCGCGGCTCTGCATCACGAAAACGTGCTCGTGCAATATAATGGAGCCGCCTCGTGGGAAAACCAACAATGTGGTTTCCGAACAGGTCCGACACAAACCGACCTGTACAAGCACAGAAACGTGCTAGAAGCTTGAAATTTCGGATTTTAGTAGAAGAGGAATTGTACTAACCTAGTAGCGAAAACAAGGGCGCTGATCAGCTTAGCAGTTACTGCGAAGCTGATCTGCGCCTTTGTTTTCGCCTATGCAGATTGTTGGTTTTCCCACGTGGTGGCTCATTTTATTATGATGGTTGGCCCAGTCAACCGGTCACGAGGAGGCGAAAATTAACAATGTGGTATAAGCTGTCTTCATGCCAAACCAATATGTAATATATAGCTTTGACTAGGAAAAGTAATAAAGAGAAACAAATATATATATTATTATGTAGAATTATGAGAGACATTACAGCTTAAAACAATTTAAGGCTCAAGATACATAAAACTGACTAAGAAAACTATCTATTGCAATTACAAACATGCCATTTAATGATAATAAGTTCAAAACTTGACATCGTAATCCATATTCACAATACAGTTTCGAGCGTGACACACATGTTCACTAGACTGGATACGAGTAGACGATGGAGACTGGGACCTTCGGATGAAGCAACTTCTAGAATCTCATTTAAAACAAACAAAAGTGCACTGATCGGAAGTTTAAAGTCTTCTGATTCTTTTCTTGTTTGTCTGTGGGCTCCTTCTGACACAAATTATTTTTCACTGAAATGAATATAGCCAGAAATAAAACTATTTATTTTAAGAGCTCAAAATATTATGCGCTTCAGTTGCATTTTCATATACATATTGAATAACGATGTCTTATAAAGAGACTAAACAGTACATACATGTAAATTTAACAAAATAGGTCTTTATAAAATTGGTCATTTGGGACCCGGGCATGATCCGTGCTATATTCAAACCGTGTTGTAGCGAATATGTTGTATATATCACTAACATTTAAGTAAATGTACACCAACCATTTACATATCTAATATGACAGGAAATTTGTTACTTGAATAATCTCTTACAAAATCATCTAAATCTTGTTTATTATATAAATCATCGAAATCTTGCATAACATATAAGTAAAACGTTTAAATCTTTTAAACTCTGTTCCATGGAACATTCTATAGTCTTCCTGGGCACAAAAATCACAAAACCTTTGCACCCTAACGAAGGCATACTCTGTTTACCTTAGCACACGCACGTAGGATCATGCCCCCGATAAACACGATATACAATCCAGTGAAAACCCAGTCAACTGTTACGACGGCAAAGGAAAAAGTCAACAGCGTTTCATTGCACGTGCCCAGTGTACAGCCTTCTGTGACATTCACTTTAGGACACGGGATGTAAGTGTCAGCATGTACTTTAGCCCAAGTACCGTAGACCCAGACGCTACCTGGAATATCACACCACGTAAACGGTTCGAAATGTGTAAATAAGACATGATTAAATAAGAAGCTGGGGGTGAGGTTAGGCGCCTGTAAAACCGGTTTAAGCCCGCCAGTAACTTTGTGTTACTGATCGTTCCAAGGCGATACTTCTGTGGTGGTTCTTTTTGTTTTATGTCTTGGTGTTTAAAAAAAAAAAAATTGTGCTGTTGGCGCTTTATGTGTGTTTTCATAGTTTTAGTTAAGGTAACTGAGTGGCCACCTATTGGGAAAATAGCTGCGCATTCGGCTTACGTTTCATGGTATAAGTGTTTGATTGTTAGTTTGTTTTTTTTTTCCACCTCGGTTTTTGGTGTGGGAATCTTTTTTCTGATTGCGCCTTTTCCTGATCTTTGCCTACTTGTACCTTTTTATTCATATAATCAAAACATAGGTTCCGGGGAACTTTTCAAACAACCGACTACAGTATAGGGGCTAAAGTACATGCCGACAGCTACTTAAACGGACAACCTGGCAATTTAAAACAAAACAACAAATTGAAGAAAGTAAAGAGCTATTCCTTGCCTTTACAACAAAACGCTTTGCTAGTGCGAGTAGGATCAGCCGCCCCACGAACATTATCCACAATGCGGTAAACACCCAGTCGACCGTGACGACGGCAAAAGAGAATGTTAGCAGCGTTTCATTGCACGTGCCTTGCGTGCAACCTTCTGTGGCATTCACTTTTGGACAAGGCATGTAAGTGTCGGCATGTACTTTACCCCACGTACCGTAGACCCACACGCTACCTGGAATTACCATTTGACTGTTAATGAAAGTCCATTAATTGTATACACATTTCTAGTTTGGCGAGTTAACATTGGTATTACAGAATAGCTGATTGTTTTAACGAATGTTCTTTTACCACTCAAACTTCATGTTTATTTTGACGCTTGAATCCCTTTGATTCTCGACAATCAAACTTTAGTACCCTAGATTCATACCTGCGATAAGCCAAGCCAGCATCAGGAATACATGCATGTGAAATGTATACCCCCTTAAACCCCACTTTTATACAGTTAAGCTTGGGTATACAGAGGTATACAAAGTTTCTTATTTTTTTATCCAAAACATAAAATGTGGGTACTCATTAGAACCGCCTCGGCGATGGACCCACACTCAACGTTTTGAGCAAAACTATTAGAAATATCAAAAAAAATTCCAACGAATTTTTCAATTTTTGAATGTGAAAAAAATGTCTGTATATTGTATGTGCAAAGTTTCGTAATGTACCTGCGACAAGCCAACCCAGGCTGAAGAGAAATCCGATTGTACCGCAACATGTCCCCACCCCGAAGCTGTCGTCGTCATTTTGCTTGGCAAAACCCCCAAATAGCATCGGGGCAACCGCACTGACTATCAGGAATATAGGGATCATTTTCTCCAAATCGCAGTCGTGAAAGTAGATCGCACCTGGTAAAGAATAAAAGGACATGTATGGATAAGATGGATAAGTCCCTAAATCTCAGATTTGGGATGACGAAATTTTCATGTTATGATTATGGGGCTGAATTTAGCATTTATAGGAGAAGACATTATATACATGTTCTCTTTTGTTTATAAAACAGTTTGGCTGATTTAACATAATCCAGACAATGTGGCTAAATATTTTCACAACCCACCCCATCTTTGGCCAAAAATGAACCAATAGACTTTGGACTGATTTGCAGTTGTTTGTCAACACCAATTTTCAAGCAAACAGATACGGCCTTGTTTGTCCTATGAATACTGAACAATGTCTACACATTGATTGTTCATTGTTTTGTATTTTTAAGTTTATTTTGAAGGAAATGGTAGCTTATTGCATAAAATCTTTAATTTACAATCTTATAGTTTATTTCTAGGTGTGTCCCCCCTAGACTCAGCATGTCCGTTTGTCATTTTATGTAATTTTTTTTTACATCATATCAAAGTGGCATCTTGGGTCTAGGGGTTGAACAGGGTCAGCGATGCGAAAATGTGGTATTTCCTGACATTTTTCATGTGCTAAAATAAAGACATTTTTATGGACAATTTTAAAGACATCAACTGTAGAATTGTAAACATTCATGGTCATATTTCTTGTCAAATCGGTGTCAGAGTGTGTGTTTCGTTTATAGAGATACAGTACAGGTTCAAAAGTAAATTTGCTTTCAGTCTATGTGCATTGCATGTTTGCGGGATATGTCTCTAAAATCAATATTTATTGTTTGAAAGCTTGCCCATGCAATATATACAGAGATTTTTTATTTGTAAAAATGGTAACTTTCATTGGAAACAAAATTAATGATGTTTTAAATATTTTTGCTTAAAACATAGATTGTGGGTACACGTTAGAACCTCCTCGTTGAAGCAGTTCTAACGAGTTCCCACAATCCATGTTTTGATACAAAAATAAGACAAATATATGTACCTGTAAACCCCATTTTTTATATAAAAGTTGGGTTTAAGCGGGTACTTATTTCACGGACATGTTTACCTGATGCTGGTTGAATGGCCGATTAATTAATCAAATAGATGTTTGATTGATGGGTAGAGTAATTGATTGATTGATAAGTAGATAGATCAATCAATTGATATATTCATTCATTCCTGCACTCATTGACTCATATATTCATTCGTTCATGATTGATAACTTACCAATAACTATCTTGGCGATTCCCAGCCCAATTAGGCCAATAACCACAATAGCAACAACGCAAAAGAGTGCTGAAAAAATAATCGCAAACCATTTGCAAGCAAGTTATATTTACGAAAATTATAAACAGTTTTCTCATTATATAAACTGAAAATTATGACTATTTTGTTTATATATACATGTACATAATATCTTATTCAGAACCATCTTCATTTTCAGACGCATGTTCATAAAACATACAATGTGGGTACACGTTAGAACCGCCTCGGCCTCTAACGTGTACCCACCATGTTTGCTTTGATTAAAAATAAGAAACATATCAAAATATTTTCTACTGAAAATTTTCAATTTTTACAACTTGAGAAAAACCTGCATATTGCACGGGCACGTTTTCGTTATAATTTGAGCCGTCGCATGGGAAATCCAACAATCTGCATAGGCGAAAACAAAGACGCAGATCAGCTTCGCCTTTGTTTTCACTATACGGAAAGTACAATTCCTCTACTTTCTAAATTATCCAAAATTTCTAGCCTCTAACCATCTTCTGTGATGTACAGCCCGGTTTGTGTGAAGCTTGGTCGGAACCCGAATTGTTGGTTTTCTCACGCACAGGCTCATTATGTTCTGACCTGCAGCGCCACACATAGCACAGCACGCGCAAAGGTCCTCAACATCTTTTCCTTTCCCCATCATGGAACAATCATGCAGTCTGAAATAAAATTACGAAACTTATAAATTTGAAAATTTTATAATTGTTATTCAACAACTTCGCCCACCTAGAAGTGATGTGTTTGCACCGGCTCTTTAAGCATTTCCCGACAAAAAAATGCAATGTACATATGTATTTGTAAGTTTTAATTTAATTTAAAATAAAAATGATTATGAGCAAACTAATTATGTAAAAGAATGACAATTCACGTGCATATGTGTATAGAACAATTTTGGATAATAATAATAATAATAATAATAATAATAATAATAATAATAATCATAATAATAACAATAATAACAATAATGATAATCTGCATCCCTTGATACCTTAGGTTGAAAGCTTTGTAACCTTTAATGGTTTGTTTGTTTGTTTGTTCGGGTTTAACGTCGATTTCAACATTATCTGTCATTTCACGACGGTGTCTGGTTGTGACAGGGAGCTCAATGCTCACTTTTATAGTGCTGCCTCACTATGGTATCAGATCCCAGACACTTTTACCTGATACCACCTCCAGTCACATTATACTGACACCGGAGCGACCAGTCCTAGCTCTATCCCGAAAATCCGAGTGCCAAGCGGGGAGCAACTAGTACCATTGTTAACGACTTTGGTGTCGCGGCCCGGGATCGAACCCGCTACCTCCCGAGATCTCGGAGCGGACACTCTACCTACTGAGCTACTGAGGCCGGTAACCTTTAATGGGCTTTACAGTATTATGAATAAAGTTCTTCTCCTTTGAAAGACAAGTGTATTTCTAGAAGTAGAGTCCAAATGGAGAAACAAGAAAATTGTATAGGATCATTTTGAAACAAAATGTTATTTAAACGACTTACCGATATTGAGCTGCTCTTTTCCAAATGAGAAAAACAATTTTATTTACGAGCAATTGAGGATTTCCGGCAATTGTAACATTGCGGATCAAGTTCAAGTATCGATTTTCTTCTATCAAAAACATACGATTATCACGCGCTAATGCATAATTATCATAAATGTGCATAAAATAGCAATTTTAATTTGTTATTTATTGTTGATATACATGTATATAATTTCTTCTCTAATTATCATACTTGTTGCTAAAACCATTTAGGCATATTTTTTAGTTTTTCTTATTTATTCATTTGCTATTTGTCGTCGGGATACGCAAGCAAGTAAATTGTTTATCGGAGATCTCATTTCCGACGACATTAAGGCATTAAGGCGATTTATTATCATTTTTATAAGTGTCCCAAATTCATCTATTACGAAAATGTACCAATGCAATACAGAGATTCTGTAAGAAAAATAATTTTAAATTTCATTGAAAACAAAAATGTCATTTTCCATATTTTTGTGGACTCGGTAAGGCTCGGCGAGGCGGTTCTAACGAGTACCCATAATCTATGTTTTGGATCAAAAATAAGAAAAAAAATAGCTATACTGTGACCCCTATAAACCCAATTTTATTAAATAAAAGTGGGGTTTAAACGGGTATTCATTACATGGAAATAATTGCGTGTTGAATATATTAATATATGTCTCAAGTTTATCTATGTATTCTCTTCATAGCAGCCCGCTTATCATACGCGAACTTGATTAAATCAAGTGTTTGTAAGCATATGTTTCATATTCCAAACAATATGCTCCCAGCACCGGACGAGCGACGACAGGATGTAAATGAAAAGTATGTATATTTTTATATCAATCATCCGTGTCACAGTAGAGTTATACTGCGAAATTGTTAGAGCGCAATAGAAGGACTCACCATGTTCAATCAACGACACAAGTCTCAATTCCCATCATTGTTCAAAGCGAAAAAATTATTTTTCAGTTGAAATTGCTTTTTGGATTATGTAATTCCCCGGTAGTATTCAAAAGATTGATCGAAACTGTTCCGGCAGATATTCTATATATTATTTGAAAATGTTAAGTAAAATGAGGCATAAAAAGAAAAGGCTCTAATTTACATAATTTCTTCTGAAAATTCTTAATATGGAGAAGGAAGTTTTATCTATTTCTCGCAATACATTGAAAAGGCCATTGTGAAGAGAATGAAGGACTTTTAAGCAGCGTTCTTATTAGATAAGTGTAACAGTTTTGGTCTCTAGACTGATAATGCCTATATTCATACACTGTGCGTATGCTAGGATGAAAATGGAAGTGCATTTTTTTCAGTTTTGACTGAGAATGGAGAGTCGGTAGAAGAAATGCTAATATATCAAATTTGCATTTTATTTTTATCTATTTTTGTTTTTAATTTAAAGTGCTGACGTCATATACAGTGAGGACGCAGCCAGCGTGCAAGCGGTAATTGTATTTTATTTTGTAACCTTACTCGACGCAAAATAATCCGAAACAAAATGGCGACCTCTTTTTTGTCGAAATTTGCTCAAAATGACACGCTTGTTGCTGTGCTTAAAACAAAAGCTGTTATATGGTGCAGCTAGATCCGCCTTGTCCGGGATTTCATATTACCGTCTTACACTGAGACGCCACATGACAAACTTTTTTCAACGAAAACGACACGAAACACTTTTGCCTGTCACGGCATTCCCCTGAAATGCGAATTTTAGGGGGTGCCAATTATATTAGAACAAAAAATTGTTCACACTCGGATATTATATTTGACCGTACGCAAGTCATCAAGATAGATTTGACCGTGTTGAGGCTAATTCTGTGTATTGGAGAAGATCGTATTACGTCACACCACATGTGTAATGTCGGCGGTCGTTTTTGAAGTATTTCTGTGGTGTAAACAGTCACATCATGACACGTTCTTCTCTGTAAATCAAAATGTGTGATACTTGCCGTCACCTTTCACCATGTTGTGGAAAGGATTTAATTAATCAGTTTAATTTTGGTGAAATTTCATCATGAAATTCTGGATTTATCAAACCATATCATTCCATGGACATGAGGAGTGGGTGGGGAAGATCATGTAATACTCTGATACTATTCCTGAGATATATGGGGTGTACACCTGGCAGATTAGGCATGTGACACTCTAACACTGCTCGTAAGTACCCACAAATATGTTTATTACAGCATAGCTCTATCCACAATCGTGACAATGGTCTCTAAAAGATCTTTGCGGAACCCTAATTACACCAGTCATTTGTAATCACTGCCCCCTCCCTCCACCTACGGGGAAGGGTAGGGGATAGCCGGGCTAAAGTGTGGGGCAGTTACTTTTCCAGTGTCCCCGCAGTGTAGGAGAAATGACGGGGTTGACATTAGGATCCTAACCCCAGGGAGATTTTGTATTGCAAAGGAAAGGGCAGGGCAAAGAGCAAAGTTTTGACCTCCAGTTTGCCCCCTGGGGGTGGGGCTAAAAGCAGGGCACTGAAAGCTTAAAGTCATAATCCCCATCCTTCCCCATAGGTGGGGGAGCAGTGGTTACAAATCTTGTGCATAAACTGGTGTGAACAGGTGAACCACCATTCAACCATGGCAGAAATTAGAACCCAATAAATCTGGTCTAAGCCTCTGTAAATTTTTAAGGCAGTGATTCTGTTGTGGTTCTAGCTCTATGTTTTTTTTGTCATTGCTTTTATGTGTGTGTGTTTTTTTTTTTTTTTAACATAGATCTATTAACAAGTGCGGTGTATAAATGAAGAAAAGCTGTGTATTAATCATTATCAGTCTATTCTTGTGGGCATGCACTGTTATGCACCAGTCATTTGTATCCCGGGCTCCCCCGGGGCTGGGGATAGGGGGGACATAGCGGGGCTTAAGTGCCAGGCTTAAACCTATGATGCGTCCCGGCAGTGCCGGGGATTTGCCGGGGTTATGATTTCCCGCCAATACACGGTCACATTAATTCAAATTAGATATTAATGGTATTTTTAACATTTAATTATTTTTATGCTATTTATTTAATTTGAAAATGCACCTTAACATTCCCATGCACAGATTAAAGCCCTTCTCTCATGTTTCAGTTTCATCAGAACAACTCTCAGCTGTAAAATCGCTAATAAAATACTTTATACATGTGATACTTCCAGTGATTTTCTTAAATCTACATTCTATTTACGTTTTTCAAATGCATATATCCATCAAATGAAAGAAAAAATCTCTGATGCATCTTAAACTCATTTACATGTATGACTGGTGGCCCGAGGTTATAAAACTTTTTTTCCATAGTGTGTACATTCTCTTAACTCCAAAAATCCACTTTGGTCATTAGACACCCATGGTGCAAAAGGCAGTAAAACCAATTAGCAGGGATAATTTCAGTTCACCAGCCTCTGATAAGAAATTCCAGGTAAGGAACATCTGCTCTGATCAGCATGTGCAAATGACCATACAAAATCCTTAATACAGAACCGATTCAGACCATTGAAAATGTAATGTCCCTTAACTTTTTATAATTATTCCAATTATTTTGATTAAATTGTATTTTGGTGAAAAATGAACAAAAATTATTTTTATGTTTGGTTTGTACTGTAAAATACCTGGAATTCTAGGTATCAGATTACAGTAAGTCTGACCATTCCTTGCATAATTACCCAGGATAGGCAGCTCAACACTGATAAGCTGTATATAATCACAGCAGGTATTACAGCATAAGTGGACACCGCACTTTACCCCCAAAACATAGGAAAATGGGGGTAAAGTGCGGTAATTGAGATAAGAGGATGTACACAGTATGATGTTCAACTCAGCTGAGACTAAAATTTATCCTGCTCATAAATGTTAAAATGCCAACAATTGTTGGCATTTTATAATTTAATAAGAGAAGAATAAATTACTAGTTTTTGAGTTTTGAACCTGAATTTTCCACAATTTTTGACTATTTCACATTTGAAGGCAGTTGAAATTGTATGCTCAGCTGAGCTGAGCTTGAAAAAAAAATTTATAGCCTCAGGGCCTGGACTGATCAAGATTCTTGACACAGCCTCATATGTTTACTACCAGACTGAAACCAACAAATCAAAACTATTAGAAAATGACAAAAGCTTGATTTATAAAAACACTGGACAATATCAGTCATAGTAGTGTGGTAATTGAACATATTTACCTCATCTGAGCCTTCAGGCTTACTAGGTGAGCATTCAGCATATCTATGCTCTGGTGTCCCTCAACCATTTCCAAAATGATAAGTACATAGAGAATCACAGAGAAGGGGGCATAAGCACCTTGAGGTCATTGACAACAGACAGTGCCATAAAAGTTGTGGCCTTGAGCAAGTCACAGGCTATTACACAGTTCCTGAGCCTGAGCCTGGAGGTAAAATCAGAACATCCATGGCCTGAGGCTTGTATTTATGTTTGCCTAAGGTAATAGTCAGATATTGATCAACTCAGTACAAAATAAAAAGAAAAGGATGATAAATGTGTCAGTCTAACATATTGTCCTCTATATAGTATCTACCGACAATCTCCAGCAGATTTGCTACCTTTTTTAACATTGATATTTTCCTCAAAGCTTTTACTTGTTTTCTAAAAATAGTATCAAACTGCGACAATTTCCAAATTGGCTTCACTTTTCTCAAATATTTCTCGATAAAATTGAAATCTGAATGAAAGTGACAATGTTTTATATTGCATCGGTTCAAATGAACTGTATTTGACGGATTAGTAGCGATTATGCTGACATTTTTTCATAAAAGTTCAACCAATTTGAGCCTAATTTTGGGGCATAAACGCCATTTTCATCGTCAGTACCAATTTTCTTTTTTAGAACAAAAATTTGTTCACACCGATCATATCGTGATTCATGCATCAATATTCTCACAAAAGATTAAATTTTCAGAAAATATGGGCCTCGACACGGGAGAAAATCAAATTCTCGTTAAATAAACGATTTAACACGACTGACATTTTCGACAGTTGATTCGCGAAGGAAAATCCCCTAAATCAATGCGCCGACAAACTGTCATGACAACAAAGCGGCTTCATAGGGCGGATATAGCATTGCTTAAAATGGGCTGCGTGTTTGATGTAAATCAGTTTCGTCTTTGGTACACACGAATTGAATTACTTAAGGCCCTGTCTCTCGGTTCAAAGCGGATGGCTTAATTTTCGAACGTTTTTGGTTGCTACGATTTTGATTATATCATTGCGCCTTGGCTACGCATCCCGACTGATAATATAATTTCTTGTTTGAGTAACACATCTACAGCTGTATAATATATTACAAATATAAACAAACAGTAATTAAACAATATGTTTAGAGTCCACCACGCCCAACAATATGAGTTATGTAGCTAGTGTCTATAAAGAAACGTCGGCTGAAACATATTCCGTATTTGCTCTAATTAGCGCACATGCTCCAATAAGCGCACACCCTGGCCTTTTCCGACAAGCATGTTGGTATCTTGTAACATTTTTACATATCAATAAACCGCTTTAAAACTAATTCTTATACTGTTCAAACACTATTTAATGACGGTTAGAACACAGCTAAATGACATCATCATCGATATTGTGCCATGGTTATTTCAGTAGTTTATGTGTTGTTTTCGTTCGTGGTGTGCGCTAATTAGAAAGAGGTTTAGTTACCTTAATTTAAAAATACTTAGAAGAGTTAAATAAACTGTGCACTATTTAGAACGCATATGTCATAACGAATATGTTAAATTTCTGAATAATTCTGCAACAATGAAAATGTTACAGAAACAGTCAATAATGGCAGCTGGCATGTTGTCTGGATGGTTCCATGGAAAACTGTTTTACGATTTCGTAATGTGTGCTATCTTCTGATACCAATGACCAGTTACTGAAAAGAGAATAGAAAAGAAAAAATAGAATAATGCACTGCCGAATTTTAAGAAGGGAAAATGTCAACTATTTCTTGTATTATCTAGTTAAAACGGTTTGATATTAAGAAATATTTCTATATTTATATTGTACGAGAATACTTTTGGTTTGAAATGTTATATGTAAATTGCTGTCATTTAAAGTTAGCCTGAGCAGCACAAATGTGCTTTTGGCCTTGAGAATATTGAATATGTTGATGCAAGGGTTTCCACAATTAAAGCATTGAAAAATGGTCTCAGTTGATACACAGGGATAGAGATCGTGGGTAATTTGCAACATTGATATAAAGTCCAATTCGCATGCGCAAAAAATACACGCGTGTAAATATACTCCGGTGTGTATTTATACTCCGGTGTGCAAATCAACCTGAGAGTAAATTAAAATTGCGTTCGCATGGGTTTTATCGCCAGGAGTATTTTTGTAGGTAAATTTATCATTTCTGGATTAAAACCTGTTCATTTAAGTTTTCTGTATTTGCAAAACAAGAAGAGGCTGCTTCAAGGTGTTCATGTAGACTTTGGCAGCAGAGGGGAATCATATAAT
The DNA here is from genome assembly GCA_964017185.1 of Rugalucina vietnamica. NCBI lineage: Eukaryota > Metazoa > Mollusca > Bivalvia > Lucinida > Lucinidae > Rugalucina > Rugalucina vietnamica. The sequence continues at coordinate 11,911,653 of OZ024881.1, read as the reverse complement.
GGTCAGGCATAACCTTAGCAGTTATACAGTTCCCTTTTTTCATCCTTTTACAAGGAATTACTGTTAAAATGCCCCAAGAATCCTAACCAAGAATGATGAAGAAATAGTGTGGCTGTTTGCACTCCATATGATCCAAAATGTTATGAATGGCAATAAACTCTTATTTAGTAACAATGTCCACAGTTTCAGCAACTGTCATATAATCAGGTAGGAACAAAAATGTGAAAATTCGTTTTCTAAAAGCAGAATATTGACTTGAAATAAAAATACTCATGGGTAAATTTTACTTTGCGTTCGCATGGGACATAATAGTAAATTTACACGCGTGTATTTGTAAAAATAAAATTTGCATCTGGTCAGACCCAGGAGTAAATTTACCCATATGTAAATATACTCCGGTGTGTATTTGCGTTCGCATGCGCCATTTACTTACCCCGAGTAAAATTTGCACACCGGAGTATATTTACACGTGTGTATTTTTGGCGCATGCGAATTGGACTTAATATTGTATTTTATAAGATTTGTGTGCGTTTGTAAAACATATTGTCCATACACCATACCTTGCATGCACGTACAACCATGCCGCAGATAAGCACGATATACAACCCAATGAATACCCAGTCGATCGTTACCATAGCAAAGGCGAACGTCAGCAGCGTTTCATTGCACGTGCCTGGTGTACAACCTTCTGTGGCATTTACTTTGGGACATGGAATGTAGGTGTCGGCATGTACTTTAACCCATGTACCGTAGACCCAGACGCTTCCTGGAATTAAACAAATATGCTTTTTACTACTACAGTACTACTTGCCCATGTCCGGCAGAGTTTTACTGATTCTGGGATACATTACGAAAAGTTACCCATGCAAATATAAAGTGATTTTAAAGTTGTAAAAAAATGAAAATTTTCAGAGGAAAATTTTTGATATTTTTCTTGCTTTTGCTCAAAACATAGGTACTCTTTAGAACCGCCTCGCCGAGGCGGTTCTAACGAGTACCCACAATCTATGTTTTGGAGCAAAAATAAGAAAAATAGGTATACCCCTGCATACCCCAGTTTTGCTATATAAAAGTGGGGTTTAAGGAGGTATTCATTGCACGGACAGGTTTTCCTGATGTATAAATAACGTCCTTCAGTTAGATAGAATTTTCATCAAATCGTACATTACGATCACATTTAAGAATAAATGCGTAAAGTGTCGGAAGATCGCTATACGATTATCTAAATAATAATTTGGGGATCATATCTTTTGCCCCGATATGAAAATTAAGAAAGCATGAACTCGCTGGAAAATATTTTACATTATTTGCATGCGCAGTCTTATCACAAAACTAATGATTGCACAATCGTACGATTGCTTACGATTCAGTAGAACTTGCACTTAACAAGAATGGGTATCGATATGGAATTAATTGACTATCTTGATTGATGGTAATATGCCGTTTGGCTATATGAGAAATTGGCTGTGTGCGTAGTGACGGATTACTTTTTGTGAGCGAATGTACTCATTGATGAGCGAAAAAAAAGAGAGAAAATCACTAGAGACACTTATTACCATTCGTGCCCACTCGATGTGTTGCATTATATGTAAATTGGAAACTACATTATGTGTCCCGTATATTACGCTCTTCAAAATATTATAATTAAATAGTTACGTAAATCATCATTTTTTTCTACGTATATGATACGCGCTTGATCAAATGCGTATCTGCCCAAATATTTTCGTAAATTACGCGGTACGCAAGCTTTTCTAAGGCATTGACGTTTCAAAGCATACTATTACATCTATATCTTCTTTGCCCATGCAAAAGGCAACGATTGGAAAAGGGACTTTATAAGCTTAAAGCTTTCGTTCTAATCCTATACTTTGTTATTGTATATATTTAGCACATCAAATTTATATTGAAAATAAATATGTTTGAACTAAGGCCAAAAAAATTAAAGGAATGTTTCCGGTAACATGCCAGAAAAAAAGGGGTCGATAGGAAGGTTTTTTTTTTTTCTTTTTTTTTTTTTGAGGGAAGCCTTACCGTGTAAAATACCTGAACATAGATATACAGTTTAATCAGAATTAAACTGTTTTCTCCTCCAGTGTACATGCACAGCTTCTAAGTTAAAACTTCAATTCAACATTTTTTATTTGGATGAAGCTTCCACTTGGTCCACATGATACTTCAGCAAACACTTAAGGTACAGGTGATAATGCATTACTGTTTCAAAGCACTCAATCTTTGCATTGTGATTCTGCAATTTTGCCTGTAAGCGTACATAGTGATTCTGCAAATGGCAATATTTTACTGCTCACAAATATAGTATATGTTATAAATAAAAAAAAAGATATTGTCATTTCAACTCATTTGTCCTTTGCTATCATTTTCAGATCAGACATGCCAGTGAACAGTCCTTGCTGAATGTGCAAACTGCAAAATTTTGAGAATTTGTTGTTTGTTGGCCACTGCCACTGGAAGCCGCCATTTTATCAGTACTGCACATGTGCATGTATTGATCGTATAATCGACGGTACGCTAACTGTGATTTTGCCGGTCCGGTACTTGAAAAACACGATCTTTTTTCGATTTTCGAGTTTTTATTTTCGGAAAACAGGAAAAAATATTAGAGTCGGGAAGTTTTTGACAGGGTCGGTCGGGTTACCGGAAACATTCTTTTTTTTGGGGTGGGGGGGAGGGGGGCTAAGGCAACGATGTTTTTTTTTTTCATCTGTAAAAATTAAAAATTTTCAGAGGAAATTAATGGATATTTTTTCTTATTTTTGTTCAAAACAATGATTGTGAATACAGATCAGAACTGCCTCGCCTAAGCCGTTCTAACGAGTACCCACAATCTATGTTTTGGATCAATAGGTTTACCACCGCAAACCCCAGTTTTTTTTTTTCTGAATAAAAGAGGTTTGCTGTGGCATACAATTCACGGACATGTTTTCCTGATGATACCTGCAATTAGCCAAGCCAGACTAAACAGAAACCCTATCAGACCACAGCATGCCCCGACGCCGAAACTGTCATCGTCCTTCTGTTTACCGAAGCCTCCAAACAAAATCGGAGCAACCGCGCTCACGATCAGGAATATAGGAATCATTCTTTCTAGATCACAGTCGTGAAGGTAGATCGCACCTGGCAGAAAAGATGATGATGTAAACATACAACAAAATGCCGCGTAGAACCCCATTGGTGTCAAAACAAGACAGACAGACACGCTTTTCAGAGATTAGGCAGGTACATGTATTTTCATATACCGTATTCATTCTAATTAGCGCACATGCTCCAATAAGCGCACACCCTGGTCATTTCCGAAAATCATGTGCATAAGCACACACTGCTTGACAAGCATATTGGTATTTTATACCAATTTTACAAATTTATACCGCATTAACTGCGTTTAAACTCAAGTTAGATGACCAAACACTGTTTTTGCAACGGTTGGAACACTTTAAAGGAATCGATTCGGAAACGCATATTTGGCCCTGTACATATTCATTTAGATGTTACAGTACGTGTTACAAATCAAATTCCAACGATTTACCCCATTATAAGTACATAATCATCGATTGAAAATTACGCTAAAATGCGTCTCGAATCGCGAAGGTTGCCGCCATATTTGTTTACCTGTGACGTCACTCACTCACTTTCGGTTGAGAGCCATTTACAAGCAATCGTACTCCACTTCATTTTATCGATAAAATTCGCAGTTTAAGGTAAGAAAAAAGAAAGAAATAAAAACAGACAAAAATGTCATCTGTCACAGGGATCTCGCGGACGCAGGACCCGGCGTCCCGGGACGAGTAAATCTGGGCTCAGACACATGGTTTTCCTCAGTGGTGATTCCCGGGGCGCAAGTTGTTTTTGCCGCGATACGTCCCAACATGTACCTGTGTTTTGTCGTCTATGAGCCAAAAAAAGCATCTTAGAGACATCCATCCGAGTGTATTTCGCACCTTTATGATGTAAATCCAATCAAAATATTATGTAACGATAGTTAGGTAGTCGATAATCTTTCATACATATAATCTGAGATAAAGATGAATAGTATATATCTCTGATATAATCGCGATCAAACGATTTAAAGAATGGCGGTCGCATCTTTTGATGACGCGTGTCTTTATGCAAACAACTTATAATGGCGATCAAACGATTTAAAGAATGGCGGTCGCATCTTTTGATGGCGCGTGTCTTAATGTAAACAACTTTAATTGCAGTCATTGTTGACAGGTCAGCTGACCGTTTGAGGCGTGTTTACCGTTTCACATGCTAAAAATAATTATCCGCATGAATGAAAATCTTTTCTGGATTGGTGGCAAACAAATTAGAAACGCATGCGCATTGAAAACAATTAGAGATGGGCGGTTCACCTCCGATTATAAATTAAATAAAATAGATAACTGAAGCAAATTAATCAAATTATGTAAAAACAAAAAAGTGAGATTACCCCTGGTGTGTGTACCGATTCCATTTTGGAATAAAATGGATGAAAAACTTGCGAATTCCTATTCTTTTTCTATTGTGCGCGATTCTTTGACGAATTGTTTGTGAAATGCCAAAATTCGGAATAAAAACTACCGTGCGTAGATACATGTAAGTTGAATGATGTAACGGTAATTCCATTCCGTTCATACTGCATTATTAATAAGAAATAGTGAAAATGTCTACACCTACGATTTTTTATCGCTTTGGGGGAAGCGAAAAGCCGACGACAGGTAAAAACTTTCACCTCCTTTCTGTGGCTTGTTTTTACAGTTAATCGCTTGGCACTGAGGCATTTTCGGTAAATATTAATCTCTGGTATTATCACATAAACACTTCTATCAAGTTTAACGCAGAAAATATCCACAAATACAAAATAAAATAACGAAATTATCGCGAGAATATTTGAACGTCTTGCAATTGACATGAGCGGCTTAAAGAGAAAGTGAGTGAGTGACGTCACAGCTTTATACTGGTTACCGCGTTCACCGTGTAATTATCGATAAACCGGTAACCATACCCGATAAAGATGGCGATTCACTCAGATGCAGGAAAAAACAAAGGTTTCCCAACTTTGAATACGAATATCTTGCGTAACAAACCCGATATATATTCTCTTGTACCAGGAATGAATTTATGATGGTATTTTACGTATACATACGGCGTCTTATGCGGTTCCGAATCCATTCCTTTAATGACATCGTCATTGGTAGTTTTGGCATGGTATTTTTAGCACTTTATGTGTTGTTTCCGTTCCTAGTGTGCGCTTATTAGAACGATATTTTGTTAACTCAACTTTAAAGTTTGTTGAAAAGTTAAACGCACTGTGCGCTAATTAGAACGAACACGGTAGGTTGGTCGATTGATCGGGTGGTTGGTCGGTCAGGTGGTTAGTCGGACGGTCCGAGGCAGATGTGTGGATTTCGGGTGGATGGGTACAATGATATAGATTATTTTGTAGGTCGGTCGGATGGATGGGTAGATATTTAGGTAGGTAGGTAGGTAGGTAGGTAGCTAGGTAGGTAGGTAGGTACATGTAGGTAGGTAAGTAGGATGGTCGGGTGGATGGTTAGATATTTAGGTAGGTAGGTAGGTAGGTAGGTCGGTCGGTCGAATAGCTAGCCAGCCAGGTAGGTAGGTAGGTTGGTAGGAAGGGAGGCAGGCAAGCAGGCAGGCAGACAGATAGATAGACAGATATTTAGGTAGGTAGGTAGGTAGGTAGGTAGGTAGGTAGGTAGGCCGAATAGCTAGCTAGCTAGCTAGCCAGCCAGGTAGGTAGGTAGAAAGGCAGGCAGGAGATAGGGTGACCTACCTATAACTATCTTGGCGATGCCTAATCCGATTAGACCGATCACCAAAATGACAACAACACAGCATAGTGCTGAAAAAGACAAAGAAAAGATAATAAATAAACAAACCAGAGTTACAAAATATATTCTGTATATCGGTTTTTGGGACTTTAACCCGATTTAAGTCATTTCATGTTTTTCTTTTTCAGCGTCTAAATGGGTTCCGGAATATAAATAAAGTAATTTGTTTTTACATGTACCGTATTGACGTATTAGTAAGAAAGTTAGTAAACTCTTTATTTTACGAGGGTGACCCACTTGGCAGAACCAATCTTCCTTGGGTATTGTTCTTATTAGTGCAACTGGGCAGCATTAGTTAGCAAAGTAATGCATTGTCATTAGCATTAGCATTAAAAATGATTTGGAGCATTGGCATTAGCTCGTATATAAAAACAATGCATTGGTATTAGCATTATTTGACAAAATAATGCATTGGCATTGCTATGAGTTTTCTGGTTATTTTGCGATACAGAATTGAACCAGTGCAATGATGAGTTGTGCATGTATCTTCATTGAACATTTAATCAACTGCCATACATTGACAATTCTGGTACTTCAAAGCTATTTAACACATCCATGATAAAAATGATTAACTTAGACAATGAATTTAGACAAAGTATGCAAATCACAAAAAAAAGTTCTGTAGCTAGTGCCCAATCTAATGCTAATTAATGCATTAGCAAATTTTGCAAAAGTAATGAATTCGAATTAGCATAATTGTTTTAATGCCAAAATTATTATTAGCATTGGCATTAGCATTTACTAATGCATAATAGCAAAAGCCTATGAAGGCGAAAGCCTGCATCGACAATAGTTTGAGGAAACACATGTGACTAATTTCCCCGGCTTCCCGCGCAGATATTTGTTCTATTATTAGACGAGTCATTTCGAAGAGAACATGTGGAGATAGCAGCAGGAGTTAATCAACGATTACATAGACTCTTATAAATGATAATTAACATGTACCTGATAATCAGCGATAACCAGAAGCAATTGTGGTGGTATGGCGATATACAAGTGAATGTTAATAAAATATTTAAATATCAACCAATGTGCCCTATTAAAAAGATCATATACATGTCACGACAAATCTGAATAACTTCACCACAAATGGCGGAAGATTTCATGGTGTATACGAGCGAGCATCTGTCTAAACTAAACTAAAAAGTTGTGAACTCAAAATGTGTGATTTGCTCGCGATTTTCAACTTTCATGCATTTAATAGCGAATATCATGGTTGATCTTAACTTTTGAAAGTCGCACATTTGTATCGCATGTAGTTGGAAGATTTGCTGATTCGGTCAATATTTTTTCAGTCATGTCGGCATAGAACATGCTTCTGTTGAATTTCGCATTTTAAATGCTTGTTTTATATGTATACAATACAAGAAGTTCGGTTCTACATAAAAAGTCCTTGATGCGATGTATATAGTCAGCTTAATCAAATTGTCTTTACGTGAAGGAAGCATTGCGATTCTGGTCTTAATTAACATAACCATGTTCTAACAACAGGTTCAATTATGGCCAATTTTATGCCTGCTGTGCGATACAGATGGCGCTGCAGAGGTGCGATTTACCTATCCCATGAGCCGTTTCTATTTATAGCAACACCTTTTCAGGTCTGCTACGTCATCACATGTTATCGGTATGGGGGAAATTAGTACTGTGCCTTTCCAATACCTATTATCAGCAGATGCAGACTTTCTCCTATTCATCTACTTTTGATAATAGCTAATGCATTATTAATGCATTAGCATTAGTTTAATGCATTGGCCAAGCCTGGCGCACAGTGCGCTATTTTTTTTTTTTCAAAATATCCTTAAGTCAAGTTAACAAAATATCGTTCAAATAAGCGCACACTAAGAATTAAAAAATAAAAAACATAAACGGCTGAAATAACCATGTCAATATCAATGGTGATGTCATATAAGTGTACCAATCGTCGCAGATCGTTTAAAAAGATACGTTTTAATGTGGTATTATTATCCCCAGACCACTGGTTAATACCCAGAAAGCGGTGGCTCCGTTCCGACATGACTAAAAAGTTTTGACTGGGACGTCAACAAGCAAATAAAAAATGCAAACCGTAGCTGGTGCCTGCATACAATACGTGTTGCGAATCTGGAGTAATGTTTCGTGTTTTTAATTTGATAAATATTCTTACCCGCAGTACCGCAAACTGCACAACACTCGCATAGTCTGTCTGCAATTTTTCTTATACCCATCACGATTTAACTTTTTCTTGCACTTCTGAAATGAAATCCGTCTCATGGAAATCTATCATAACGCTTTTAAAATTTTACCTTAATTAAATATAAGTGTACATGAACGAACTATATATAGGCATATGCTAAAACAGTTTTAAATGGCACTTCCTCAGTTCGTAAGTAATTCAATTCACCATTACATATGGATTCTGACGTGATTGGTCAGAATACAAACTAGCAAAATCATTTCGAGCGATATCATTTAACTAAAGACGATACAGTAAAACGCATTCCTCCTAAAATAAGTTTAAAGATTTGCAAATGATATCATACAAACGGTAAAATCTGATAGCGATGTGAGACTTACTAAAACTTCAGCAATCCTGTCAAATATGGTAACAAGTAGCCCAATGGCAACGATCGCTCACCTGAGAGTCAACAAGTACAGTCACTGGACAAAGTAATTGGGGGTTTTACCATCTATGGGTATGGTGGCCGTCTTGGTCATGTGACCTTGAAACCCTACTTACATCAACAGAATAGCTCTTGTCTGGATTGTGTTTCCTCTTTTCTGCCATTTTGGTTCACTTGAAAAAATCATCTAACAAGGTCAGGGTCCTATAATGACCCCCGGGGTGGGGCCATATTTGACCCCAGGGGTAAGATTGGAAGGATTTATGTAGAGCTCCACATGACAATGTTATATATCAAATATACAAGCTTTGTGCCATGCTGTTGCAGAGAAGATTTTTTCATATATTTCCATTATAAGTCTATAGTAGATAATGACATGCCTGGGGCGTGGCCTGTATGGGCCCCAGGGGCACCGTTGGCAGCATTTATAAAGGAGAATATTATACATTGGTCCACAAAACATATAAAAGCTCTGGGCCATATGGTTTCGAAGAAGAAGATTTTTTTATGTTTTTCCCATGACGCCCCCGGGGCGGGGCCCGTATGGACCCCAGGGGCACGGTTGGCAGAATTTATAGCAGGATTTATAAAGAGGACTACTATACATTGCTACACACAAAATATGAAAGCTCTGGGCTTTATGGTTTCGGAGAAGAATTTTTTTTAAGTTTTTCCCATGACGAGAGATGGACCCAGGGGCACGGTTGGCAGGATTTATAAAGAGGACCACTATACATTGCTACCAACAAAATATGAAAGCTCTGGGCCTTGTGGTTTCGGAGAAGATTTTTTTATGTTTTTTGTATGACGTCATCGGGGTGGGGCCGTATGGACCCTTGGGGCACGGTTGGCATGATTTATAAAGAGGACTACTACATGTATACATTGCTACTGACAAAATATGAAAGCTCTGGGCCTTGTGGTTTCGGAGAAGATTTTTTTATGTTTTTTGCATGACGTCATCGGGGTGGGGCCGTATGGACCCCTGGGGCACGGTTGGCATGATTTATAAAGAGGACCACTACATGTATACATTGCTACTGACAAAATATGAAAGCTCTGGGCCTTGTGGTTTCGGAGAAGAATAATTTTTTTTTTTATGTTTTTTTCCATTGTAAGTCTATGGGAGCTAATGAGCCCCGGGGCGGGGCCATTTTTTACCCCAGGGGCACGGTTGGCAGGATTTATAAAAAGGACCACTATACATTGCTACACACAAAATATGAAAGCTCTGGTTCTTGTGGTTTTGGAGAAGAAGATTTTTTTTATGTTTTTCCCATGATGCCCCCGGGGCGGGGGCCGTATGGACCCCAGGGGCACGGTTGGCAGGATGAAGAGGACCACTATACATTGCTACAGACAAAATATGAAAGCTCTGGGCCTTGTGGTTTCGGAGAAGAAGATTTTTTTATGCTTTTCCCATTGTAAGTGTATGGGAGCTAATGACGCCCGGCCCGGGGCCATTTTTGACCCCAGGGGCATGATTGGCAGGATTTATATAGAGGACCACTATACATTGCTACATACAAAATATGAAAGCTTTGGGCCTTGTGGTTTTGGAGAAGAAGATTTGTTTATGTTTTTCCCATGACACCCCCGGGGCGGGGCCCGTATGGACCCCAGGGGCACGGTAGGCAGGATTTATAAAGAAGACCACTATACATTGCTATACACAAAACATGAAAGCTCTGGGCCTTGTGGTTTCTGGGAAGAAGTTTTTTTATGTTTTTTTCCCATTGTAAGTCTATGGGAGCTATCTGTTGCCATGGAAACCAGAGTTCTGATCCGACCTGGCCCAAAACCTAACGCAACCTTTCCCCTTCCTCAATGATGCTTTCGATCAAATTTGATCACGATTGGCCTTGTTGTCTTAGAGATATTCAAGTTTGAAAATATGAACGGACGGACGCACGCACGCACGCAATGACGGACGCCGGCTCGACCACTGTACTATAAGCTCCCCATGAGCCTTCGGCTCAGGTGAGCTAAAACTGCAAACCTATTATTACAGTCAGTTTGACCCGTTGACCTAACATGACAGGACTGCAGGTACCCTCAAGATATTTAGAAAAATAGATGGATGCGAAGAAAGAAAACGGTAGACAGGAGCATGTGTTGTGTCGACCAAAATCAAACCTTTGTTCTGAAATCTTAACCATGTTTTTAAAACTACAATCAGATTGGATACAGATCAACAGAGTGTTCAATATGGTTTGTAACAGTTTTATGAATGATCATCACAAGAAGTAACAATTTTATGAACGATCATCACAAGAAGTAACAATTTTATGAATGATCATCACTAGATGTAACAATTTTATGAATGATCATCACTAGATGTAACAATTTTATGAATAACCATCACAAGAAGTAACAATTTTATGAATGATCATCACAAGAAGTAACAATTTTATGAATGATCATCACAAGAAGTAACAATTTTATGAATGATCATCACTAGATGTAACAATTTTATGAATGATCATCACAAGAAGTAACAATTTTAAGAATGATCATCACTAGATGTAACAATTTAATGAATGATCATCACAAGAAGTAACAATTTTAAGAATGATCATCACTAGAAGTAACAATGTTTTAGTTAACCATCCTTAATTGATAAAACCTGTATAGGGATCATCTGATGAAACTACACCCATCAAAATTCAAGGCAACGAATCTGGCCAATCATATACACACTTTCGACATGCATGCAAGCCATATGCTATGGCTTTTTTCATGCAAAGTATAATCTTTCTTACTTCTTAACAGAAACATCTCAGGTAAGTTAGACAGACATACATGTATCTGTACCTTAACTAATTGGAAACAGTGGATAAAGGTACAAGTAGGCAATTATCAGGAAATGGCGCAATCAAAAATAAATTCCCACACCAAAAATCGAGACTGGAAAAAAATAATTAACAATCAGGTACCAATACTAAGAAAACATATCGTAAGCCGAGTGAGTAGCTATTTTCCCAGTTGGTAGCCACTCGGTTACCCAAACTTAACTAAAATATGAAAAAAATACATTTGGTGCTAGCGGCACAAACATTCAACAGCAAGACACAAAACAATAAGAACCACTACAGAAGTATCACCTTGGAACAATCCGTAATATAAAATTACTGGGGAGCCTAAATCGATTTTACAGGCGCCTTACTAGCCCTCATATTATGCAGTGGCTCTAATATATACAAATGTAAACGAGCAAAAAGTAAAATAATGTTAAGAAATATATAAAACATAGGTACCAACGCAAAACATGAATAACGGAAAGCAGGGTGAGTAGCTATTGAAGTGAGGTGGTCACCGTGCTAGCGTGGACAGAACAAATAAAATGCAGAGGGCTAAGTGAACAACCAAATCATATGCGGGTGGCCACATAGTTATACAACAAAACCTCATTATGGGAATACCTTTGATAAATGTGAACCGCAGCAGTCCCGCCTAGGAACGGTCAGTTATAAATAACCTAACCTTAACTTCAGCTTCTGCAGTAGTTCACAACAATTAGTTAGTTGTTCGGTCCTCGTGGTGAATCTCTAATCATGAAGGACAAACAACTATAAATCATGATAACCACCACAATAAATAAAAAAAACGAGGACTCATGGATTCAGCAAGCTGTCCGACGAAGGAGATCTCTGGGCGCCGAATAACTTACTTAAATTCCGGAGCCAAAGATAAACACCAGTTGAATCCCGGTGGGCCAAGCAACAGACAAGAAGCTCCGGTCCCAACCAATTAAAATGAATAAGTTTAAATCGGGGCCATCATAAATACCTTCATTGATTACACGATTCGATTCTTGTACTGAAACATTTTGATGATTTATCTAATAAGGATCTGAGAAACCATGTCCCTGTGTTTGTTGATTTGATCATTACACCTCCTGCTGACAAGTTTATGAGGGAAAAACAGTAAGCGCCCTCAGAGAATCTCGGAAAAAAGTTGCATATTCAGCGAGAGTGAGCAATAAGATGTAGTGTATGTTGATGTGTTGTCTATTCGTAAGTATAACCATACCACCGCTCAACCACTAATGACGGTATGCTGGTAGCAAGACATGAACTCCTAGTTCACGACATTGATGAATATAGGCGGTCCATTTAAAAAGTAGATGGACCCCATCACGAGACAAACGGTCATCCCACTTTATTCAGAAGTGGTAAGTGACAAACAGAGAGAGAGAGAGAGAGAGAGAGAGAGAGAGAGAGAGAGAGAGAGAGGGAGAGGGAGAGAGGGAGGGAGAGAGAGGGGGCAAGTTATAAGTGTGAGTGTGTTTGTTTTAACAAAAATATGAACTATAATTATTTCTTTATATGTGGTTTAGTCATGTGCAACGGTATCATCGTTTAGATTGAAAAGCCCTGATTTTTCCTCCAACTCATTACGAAAACACGCCCATGTACAGTAATATACAGAAAATGTTTTGGTTTTAAAAATGAAAATTTTCACTGGAAAAAAAAAAATGATATTTTTCTTATTTTTGCTCAAAATATAGATTGTGGGTACACGTTAGAACCGCCTCGCTGAGGCGGTTCTAACGAGTACCCACAATCTATGTTTTGGAGCAAAAATAAGAAAAATAGGTATACCACTGCAAACCCCAGTTTTTCTATTAAGTGGGGTTTAAGGGGTATTCATTGCACGGACATGTTTTCCTGATGTAAACTACAGTTCATGTTATGCGCATGTAAACTGGTCAAAATAAACTAAGCACCACGTCTATTTCATTTCAAAAGCATAGTGCTAAATTGTTCAAAGTTGCGCATCTTGGTTCTAAAACTTCTAAAACTTCTAAATTGAATGAAAGTACGGACTAAACATTTGTACGTTAGAAGTCAATATTTGAGAGGTATATAAGACAAACATTTAATTACAAAATATCGATTATCATAGTCTTTTTCGATACAAGTGCTAAATCCACTAAGATTAAAAATGACTCTTTTTGTTTTAGTCAATAGGAAAATCACTTGTTTGACCAGTTTAATAGACATCTCTCATCTCGTAGACATCCGTGATAAAAAGAGCTGACCTATGCGAAAAAAGGAATGCAGTGACATGTAATTTCTCTGGTTATCTTGGACATTCGCCTCGATCAACCCCTCACCACCCAACTTCGCAACTGGTTGATACAGATGTACCTACATGTACACCTTCTTCATGGTGGCAGTAAAGAATTCGGTACTACTAGGTTCAATCTCATACGAGCGTTTCATTAGCGAATATTGCTGCATAAATTTGTGGAGTTGGTTTGACATTAAAGCGTGCTCACTTATCTAACATGATGTTAATGTCAAGTTTTACAATAAATGCTTGCAAAACCTCGTAATTTCCGAGAAATGTTGATATATTATAGGGAGAAAATTACCATTTCGTAGTATCACAATTTGTTGAAACACTTTCAAATAGTATTCTTGAATACAGCATGATGTTTGTAAGAATTCTCCCAGCAATTATCCTGCTGTTCTTTGATATAATTGTGGATAAGAAACATTTCGCAACAAGTGCAATAGAAGAGGTATTTTGGCCTGAGAAAGATGAAGAAGAAAATTCTGAAGTCATGAATAAAGACAAAAATCTAATAAAGAGTATAGCATATCGCGCCGACAGCGACACGCAACAGCGTAACCTTGACGGTGCGACGCGGTTGAATAGTATAGAGAGCAGTATGAATGAATTATTGAAAACCGTGAATGATATCTTAAAATTCAACAAGTACATTCAAAAAGAATTGGCCGCTGTTAAAGACAATGAAAGAGAATTAAAACACGCGATTGTACAGCTAAATGACAGATTTGAAACGATGGAAAATCAACTGGATACTCGGAGAAAATGTGAAGAATTAAGTGTCAATGAAAGCAATGGATTGCATCGTCGAAACATAAACCCGGGAACACTTGACGGGAAAATCCGCAATATTGAGAGAGCAACTTCTTTACTTGCCGTATCAATGATCAAACTGGTGGACCTGCCGTACGAGAAAGATTGTGAAATCAATGTGGAAGGTGATGTTGACTCTCATTTGGATGCCTGTATTCAGTCTCGAGTGGTAAAGCTTTATGAAGACTATAATGATGTGTTGGATTTCCATGTAATGCTTGTTGGTGGTTCTGGGCCTCACGAAGGTCGAGTGGAAATAATTTACAGAGGTCGGCACGGTACAGTCTGTGACTTCTGGTGGAATTACAGAGACGCTATTGTTGTCTGCAGAATGCTTGGTTATGAGAAAGGCGGACATGCGTATACCGGCAGCCAGTTTGGAAATGGATCGGGAGAAATGTTGATGGACAAAATGGAGTGTACTGGGGATGAGCGTTCATTGGTAGCGTGTAAGCACCGTGGAATCAAGGGCTATGATGACGTTGGGTCTTACTGCAACCACGGGAGAGACGCGAGCGTACGTTGTAATACGTAAAGAATGATGTCTATCATACAAATTATGGTTTGTTGTCATAATTGTCTGTTGATTTCAGCATAGTAAAACAGCATCAATGTAAATAACTTGTTTTATTAGTGTTCGTTTCATAAAATTATTCTGGATATTGTTTGGTTCGGTTATGGGTTCTCCAGGACCTAGAGTCTTCTGACTTTGAAAATGGGCACGTACATACTAAAGTACTACGTTTTTACAGAAAACACGGTCAACCAATCTAAGGTCAGGTGAGCGTTTCGGGACTAATGGACCTCTTTTTTGTTTTTACTAACACAATTTTTGAATAAACTCTGAATTGTTCAGCTTGAAAAATGAAAGGCTCTAAAGGTTCTTACGAATACCCATACACATGCAAACATTAATGAATAGTATTTACCCATATGGAAGTGGGATATCCTGTATCAGTAAGGATCATTGATTCTTTCCTGTAATATATGTATTGTTTTAAAAAGCCCAAAACCCCGTTTTAAAGCAATTACTACTACAATTTTGCAATGAGGACGGTAGTAGGATGTCATTAGAATGGATAAATGCTGTAATGTGTGAAGCATTCCTCCACATACTGTAGAAATGGCTAGAGAAGCGGACGTAGGGATTAAAAAATGAAAATATAAATTGGAATGAAAATCATTTTGTTGCATGTCTGTAGTCAGTTCCAACATTGGTGTGATGGTCAGTGTTAAGGGTCTTAGACACCCTAAAATTCATCTCAAAATTTTGGTGCTTACGGGGGATGATCCAAAATAACGTAAACTTTTGCTGTAGCTTCTATACAGCTCAATCAAATGCTTATAAAATAACATGAACATAAATCGGAATGCGTCTAGAATATCGTGGCAAAATATCAGGCAAAAATAACTACCCGTTAAAAATCTACAGTCAAAACAAAAAGGTTACTATGGTCTATCTAGTATGGCCCCAGACCCTATCTTTTCCTTTTATCCATTTTTTTCTTCTTTTTATGAAGGACACCTATAATTTCTCTGCTTGCTTAAGTTTCCTGATTGTTGAGCCATGAGTAACAGGTGAGTTTGGATTAAAGAGGCACAGAGGAACTGAAAGATTTCTTATTTAAATAAAATTTGTAATAAAAAACAAAAAGCAATAACGGCTGGGGCCAGTCTATGGTCTATCCGGCGCACGTCAGCTTTGATTTCGTAACGTCGTTGGCGTTTTTATTGATTTTTAATTAAACACCCTCTTAGCGCTTGCGGCCATCTTTACAACATCTGTACCATAGATACTTATTGTGCTTTGTACTTCACAGACTTTCCGTCAATATCCAAAACTCGAAAAAA
Source organism: Rugalucina vietnamica (assembly GCA_964017185.1). NCBI lineage: Eukaryota > Metazoa > Mollusca > Bivalvia > Lucinida > Lucinidae > Rugalucina > Rugalucina vietnamica. The sequence goes on along the minus strand of OZ024881.1, from coordinate 11,895,461 downwards.
AAATCTAACTTTAAATTGATTCAAAATCGCCTCATCATCAGCCGTCTGCATGCGGTCAGCGCATTACGCATTTACGTCACCAGTGACGCGCGTTACTTTTTCCATCCTTGTTATGCTATTTTACCGTCAGAAACACAAGGGGAATATTTTTACATAACTGATTTATTAATTGAATGTTCTTATTTTGTCTGCATTTATTTATTTTCGGTCTTTGTGTTGGCGCTTTCAAAAATCGCGGCAAGTTTAGTAATCGCATAGATTTAAGCTGTGTCTGGCGACGACGTTTTTGAACGTCAAATGTAGGCAAAAAAGCGCACAATTGATATTAGTATTTCAAAAACGCATGACTCAAACTTGTTGAAACTTATGCACAGCATTATCTAAACACAAAGCTGTTACTGGACTAAGTTTGGCGCGATTCTTATGTTATCGAGGCACGTATGACACAGGACAGGACCGAAAATTCGCGTGCGCCGCCTATGCGTCACCATGGTTTTAAAATGGCGTGGCATGTTTGCGATACTTATGAAATGTGTAATTGTTTTAGCTTGTCTTGATATACATGTACGAATGTTCTGATTTATCGCAATATGCATTTGTCTAAAAATTACGTATGTTGAAGCTACAGCAAAAGTTCACGTTATTTTGGATTTTCCCTCGTACAAGGGACATTTTCATAAATTATTTTGGGAGTTACCTGTGTATGATTGCTGAGCAAATTTCATTAGTTTCCCAAAACAGGTAGAACATAAATCCAAGTTATGTAGCCAAAGAACATGGCAATGTACTTCACAAATTGGGGTTTAAAAAGCACAGAGGAAGCAAAATATGTCCATGCCATAAGCGACTACCGCACAGCTGATCTGTACATGTATATGCAAAACACATTTTCTCATGGATGTCTCAATATTACTGTATGTTTGTTTGTTTGTTCAGGTTAAACTTTAACGTCGCTTTCAACATTATCTGTCATTTCACGACGGTGTCTGGTTGTGACAGGGAGCTCAATGCTCACTTTTAAAGTGCTGCCTCACTGTGGTATCAGATCCCAGACACTTTTACCACCTCCAGTCACATTATACTGACACCGGAGCGACCAGTCCTAGCCCTACCCCGAAAATCCGAGTGCCAAGCGGGGAGCAACTAGTACCATTGTTAACGACTTTGGTATGTCGCGGCATCTCGGAGCGGACACGCTACCTACAGAAATTACGTGCAAGTCTGGAATGGGCCACCATTCAAATTAGATACATATGAAATCTCAATGCCTTCTGCTGTTAAAATGTTCCTACACTGATCAAATATTTTTCAATGTTAAAATTATAACATATACACCTGGTATATATGAGGCCCTCCCAGGGGTGTTGGGGATTCAGGGAGCAGGGTAATTTATTTTCAGGGATTTGGGGAAAAAGCATAAGTTTTTGGGGTTTTAGGGAGCAGGGAGCAGGGGGCCGAGGAAAGACATCTTAAAGAGCTGGGGAGAAAGGTCATTTTTCTTTCAGGGAGCAGGGAGCAGGGAGCAAAGACCCCCCCCCCCCCCCCCCGAGGGGCCTTATATATGTACATGTTTAGCTATAACACGCTCTGCTATCAATTTCTTAATGCACAGCAATGAAATATGTAGAGAAAGAAGAACTTCAGTGAAATATTGTTGGTCTAGATGAGTCAAGACATACTTTCAAGAGTAAACCAAGATACCACTTAAGTATTTGACTAGATTCACAGACCTTAATCACGGAAAAAGGAAATTTAGTCAATATCTTAATGTCATGATGCTGACACCAAAATACTTATACGCTAGATTCTGTATCTACCGTATTTAACGAATTCGCACAACACCCTCCACATACTTTGTTTGCAATATGTAATTGGTCAATTGGTCATCCTAGATGAGTTCTAGGTACGTTGTCGCCCCGACAAGTGGTGCACAATATCTCTGTAGCTTGTTACATAAGTCACCTATTCAAAATACATTTGTACAAACAAACCAGCGAAACCTACTATACTCTGCCATCTTTTATCAAGCAACAACACTAATTATATCATGTACTAGAAAAATTTATGAGACGTGCTTTGTGATCTTTTACAGTTGAAATTATATATTATACTGTGTTACATATGTTACTTTTAACAACTATACAGAGAAAATAGAGGTTCGGTATCAAAAACGCTTTTTATGACATACTTCTGTCTTCGTATTGCACAAACGCTAGGTATTTTCTTACTGACCGATAGTTCTACCGGGCGATTACACAAAATCAAATGATCATATTTCTTTTTAATAATTATACATAAGCTGTAACAGTTTCAACAAAAATATAAAAATGAACACATGTTGTTATAAGCTATTAAGTTCTATTTTACACAGTTTATGATAAATACAGGTTAAGTGTGCTAAGATAAGCAGCCTGCGACTTGCCAGTATGCTCATGGTAACATATGTAACAAGTTAAATTAATGTTACATATAAGGGTGAATTTCATTTTAGTGATTATGAGTGAATATGAAAACTCATTTTCAACTCTTCACGGGTTATAAATGGCTTAGAACATGTTACACTGAAAAATATTCAGGGTGGACTGTATTTTCAGTACGTACTTACAGTAGAACGAAAATATTCAAATACATGCGTATAGTGTGAATGCAGAACTTGCAACAAGGAAATACTAATTAAATGAGCTGTTTTATGCGAAAACCAGATTCAGTATATTCGAAAACAAAGATGCAATTACTGCACAGCTGATCAGCGCCTTTGTTTCCTCTACACAAATATTTTACTCCTTCTTTTGATATCAGAAATTTCAATCGTCTAATCTTCTGTGACTGTGTAGACCGTATATTGGCGGAATAGAGGTTTTCTCTCACCGCGGCTTAACTGCATATTTGGGGTATGGTGATCCACTGGTGATGTGCCTGCGTGCTAATGGTACGGTATGCAACGCCTTGTTTTGCATATGACACGGTAAGGTATTTTGAGTAAGGGGGTCCACATTTGACTTGCCAGTATGATCATGGTAACGTATGTAACGCCTTTTTTACATATGACACAGTAAGGTATTTTGATTGTGGTGATGCACTGGTGTTTTGTTTGTTTGTTTGTATTGATGCTTTACGTCCCAGTCAACAGCAATGGTCATGTCGGGACGTTGCCTCCATTTTATGGGACTTTTACCCAACATTAGGATGTCATGACACTCAAAATGCGCTTCATAAATATAACCACCCAACTAAGCCAATATGGCTTATAAGCATGGGTGGTTTGACTAAACCACTTTTCCTGGACAGGCTCTGACTGGAGCGGTTAACCAGTAATCAGATGGTCGGTCAGTAGATTAGAAGCTTTGCCTGGGGCACAAGCAGCCCATCTATTTCTCCTAGGCCCCAATGGGCGGGGCCCATATTCCTACCTGTATGCTTATGGTAACATATGTAACACATTTATCGCTTAGGAATCACTAAGGTATTTCGCTTATGGTGACCGTGGCAAAGCGTTCCCTCTGGATCGAAAGTTCGTGGGGTTCGATCTTAATGGCGCCGTGTTGTGTCCTTGAACAAGACTCATCTGTATCTTTCGCAAATGTGCAAACTTTTAGAAAGACACAGACTCCACAAAGATCACACTGACAGTCGCATCATACTAAACGAGGATGATGTTTTCAAACTCGTAGACACGTTTATCTAAGCTTACAGCTTGTGCGCGCCTTTCGGAACTATTGATTTGACGTACATAGTGTTTGATTCATACAAAGATCCATTAGATCGGGTGGACGAGAAAGAGGGCCATCGTCTAGCTCTGTCCGACCAGATACCCGGTAGTGGCAAATTCCATGTCAAGAGGTAGGAACAAACAATGTGGATGAACTTCTTGAGGGACCTTGGTGTGAAATCCAAACAGAAGAACTTCAGGATGTGAAGACACGTGTATACATTTTTACAGATAACGAAAACGCTGCTCTTGTCAGTCCAGGGATGACAGGGCTATACTTTGACCATAGGGACGCAGACACGTGACCTTTCTTAGCAAACACGATGTGGTACAATCATCTGATACAGACGTCTTGGTTTTGTGCTGTTCTCTATTCTTGTCAGTTGATTACAATACATTATGGTTCCATACGGGCATGATATGGTTCCATTCCGGAACTCCTGATAAAGCATGATATCATCCCCTACTTGCTATCATTCTTTCGTTTGGAACAAACCTTTACAATGCATGCACTCACTGGCTGAGATTCCACGCTATGACACTGGTTAAACGAATCATTGGAATGGTGCTGAGAAAAGCAATAAATTCCAAACTACCTTGGATAAACAGACGGTAACGCTTCCACAGCACTTAAAAAGATGTACGAAAAACCATTTGTCAGTTTAATACCTATGCAAGGCAATTTGGTACAAAGTAAAATAGTGTTCGTCACTAGCTCTTTTGCCAGAAGCGCTACATAATTGAAAATGTACCACCAAAGCATGAATTTGATGTTTTATTTATAGCTTGAAAACTTAAAACAAACATAGTCTGATACAGAGGGGTACTCACATATAAAATTGGTATGTATGTGCCGCCTTAGGTTAAAAAGAATGGAACTCACAAAGCTGATCAAACTTTCAGAGCTGATAGATCTGTAAAAGGTGTGTCTTAAGAGCTGCTGTGCCTTTAGAGCTTCAATAGAGCTGTAACAATGTGCCTATAAAGCTGATAGAACTGTAAAACGTGTGCCTTTAGAGCTGATCGAACTGGGACAAATGGATGCATACAGAAAGAGTGGATGCCTTTAGAGCTGACCGAACTGAATTAAGAGCTAAAAACAAATAGGGCGGAACATACCCGTACTGCCTTAACATGGGAGTACCCCACGGGGTCTGATCTAAATGTCTACAGCCGAGGGACACAAAGAGGTTCATTGAACTGACAGCCAACAGTTGCAAACGTCTGCCTTTGGCACTGGGACATGTACAAGCAGACAAAAAGAACTCACATACACCGCGTTGTGTTTTTGCATGTCCGATGAATCATTTTACAATCCATAAATCGGAAAATAATGTTCAGGTGATGATGATTATAGCTGTAGATCTGATTGCTATTTGTGTTACATACGTTTTATACGCGTCGAATTTTTAGCGTCTGATTTCAGTGAAAATGTGTTACGTACGTTACCATTAAATTATCGGCCACCCGCATTAATATTTGCTTTTGTATAGTGGCAAACTGTGAAAGGTTACTTCAGAAATAGTGACAGATCGCGTTGATAATGTCATTTCATAAAACTGAATCCTAAAAATGGCAAAAAGCAAAAAATCCATATTTTGGGATTTTGAGGCTTAAAATTCAATTGTATAACCGGATAACACTCTTGAATAATTCAAATATATGTAATAAGAGTTCTCCATTAGTGCCGAATCATAATATTGGATAACGATGAGCATTTCACCTACATTAAAATAATTAAAAACTGATTTTTATTTTTTTAATGTTAATGCGTTACATACGTTACCATCTTTACGTATCCAAAGTACACATTCATGTCAAAGCAGTGAGCTTTCATTTTAAAGAATACACAAGTGTTATTAATAGCAAGATGATGGCATAAATTTTTCTTTTATTTCAAACTGGGCTGTTCATAGTTGAATGTGAACGCTTTACTCTTTCATAATCTTAAGTGTATTGCTGTGGAACATATGCAATAACTTTCGACTAAGGAACGATATGATGAAAATTCTTTCTTTTTCGGAAAGGAAAATGAGTTGTCTTTCAGACCAGTGAATCAAAACTAAAAAAGTGCAAAGAGATGTATATTGAAATATCTTACTGTCCTGAAATTAACCTTTGTATATGCTGTTTTGGAACAGTAACGTAGGTAACACCATCGGTGAATAAAACTGATTAACAAATACCAATATATGTGCCAGTAACTTCCTTTCATCATATGATGTTAATATATTAAGGTTTGGAATTTGGTTTAGAGATTCATAGTGTATTTTACAAATTTTAATTATATTTCTGTTTTGAATGGGTAACATACGTAACGGCTACTGGAGGGCAAATGCACCATATCACAGGGCGACAACGTGCCTAAAAACTCTTAATAGTAATCAAAGAACCAACCCATAGCATCAAACCTAGTTTGTGGAGGGTGTTGTGCGAAACGAAAAATTTCACTGCCCACCGTCTCGTCTATAGATCATCCATGGCACAATTTTAACATTACGAAAACTTGCCCATGCAATATACAGAGATTTTTTTTTGAGCTTTAGAAATTGAAAATTTTCAGTGGAACTTTTTTGATATTTTTCTTATTATTGCTCAAATCATAGATTGTGTGTACACGTTAGAACCGCCTCGGCGAGGCGGTTCTAACGGGTACCCACTATCTATGTTTTGGAGCAAAAATAAGAAAAAATAGGTATACCCCCTGCATACCCCAGTTTTGCCATAATAAAAGTGGGGTTTCAGGGGGTACACATTTCACGGACATGTTTTCCTGATGGTCCTTTAATCAAGAATTATCTCTCCACATGTTGGATTCAGCCATGTGCTTTAAAAGATTTAGGGCCGTGTATGTGTTATCTTGTATTTGTATAGACTGGTGCAAAAGTTTGTTCCAAGAAATGTTATTTCTTTATTTTTGGACGAATAAAAAAAAAAAAAAAAAAAAAAAAAAAAAAATGTCAAAACAATTATTTTCCAGTATCAGATGACAAAACTAGTACATGTATGTCTTGCTTAATTGCGCTTGATAGGAAAGAACCTAATTTCTACCATTCTCACCATATTAAGGATTTATAACTATTTCATATACAGGTACACAGTTTTCGGGTAATATTTTTGACTGGATAAAATTGCCCCCCCCCCCCCCCCCCCCGAGGACCAACACGCCATTCAAATATAATATGTATTTTATGTTGACCTATCAACATACAAAAGGATTTTTTTGTACTCGGAGGTTGGGGGGGGGGGTGGTGGAACAATGTTCAAAAAATAGTTTTCTGTTTTCCTATATGTTCAATACAAAAAGTAACTGTTTTAGCCCAAAAATAAAGCCATACATGTATTGAAATGGGGACCAAAGTCCAGTATGCTAAAATATGGACTGGCAGTGAACTAACGTAAGACGGTGAAGCATTTTACCAACTTTTATTTTTTTTTCAAAATACAAGGCAGCTATACATGTACATTGTGACTTCCATTACCACTGTCAAAGGTCCTTTGTTTGTCACGAATCTTAATTGTCTTTCTCATTACGAAAACACGCCCATGTAATATACAGCTTTTCTAAAGTTGTAAAAATTGAAAATTTTCAGTAGAAAATTTTGATAATTTTCTTATTTTTGCTCAAACATAGATTGTGGGTACACGTTAGAACCGCCTCGGCGAGGCGGTTCTAACGAGTACCCACAATCTATGTTTTGGAGCAAAAATAAGAAAAATATGTTTACCACTGCATACCCCTGTTTTGCTATAGTGGGGTTCAAAGGGGTATACATTGCATGGACATGTTTTCGTGATGTGTACTATTTAAGTTAAAGAACGGAATAGATAAATGAGCAAAGTACATCGAAGAGAGTCGAAGACGAGCTGTTTTTACTCTTTTTTTTTCTACGAAATTTTTAACTTACGCGTACAAGTAGTATGACAGAACATCAATTGATACTGATCTGTACTGTGACTTCTAATATTTCCTTTGAAGTTTTTGTAACATTAATTCCAATACAAGTCAATATCAAAAGAGGCGGGCCCATATATATGTATTAATACAAAGCAAAGAGGCGGGATGAACACCGTGCAATAACGTCTACGGTATGGACCTGCCAATTTGTGTTGCGTCATACTACAAGTTAGTTAAATACCTCGTAGAAAAAGTCTTCGACACGCTTTATTTTACTTATTTTTTCTACTCGGTTCTTAACTCTAAACTTATTGTTTGGTTCTCATTGTCTCTTTTGATATGAACTTGTATTGAATTTTTCAAAGGAAAAAACATAGGTATCTACAACCATTCTTAATCGGGCGACACATTCAAACATGAACACAGTTTAAGTATAATTTACACATTATTTGTTTACTGCCCCATTAACTGTACAAGGGAAAACGAAATCCGGTGCAAACGGAAAAAAATGTTCAGTGAATCTTTTTTAAACTGTTTGCAGCCAAAGGTTCATGAAATACTTTTTACCAACGCTACAAATTAGACAGCACCGTTTAATTAAGGTATTCTACGCTGTTCGTATCAAATGGCCTTTTCATTAGGAACGTTATATTTGTTGTGTGGCGTCTACTTCGAAACATGAACACGCAATAATGAGAAAGGTCATTTTACTTGTACACTAACATATACAAAGACGCGTTTCCCCTTTACTTACGATTACTAACAAGCCAACTGTTATGTTCAACACCTAACGATGTACATTAAAATCATAAAGCTGCTAGATTTATTGCACATGACTTCCGCATGGCATAAGTTCCTTTTTAGTCACAATAAAACTGCATGTATTGCCACCTTTTATATTATTTTGGTCAGCAATCGTTAAGAAAAAAACTTGTTAATACTTTGACATGACATTTAAGTTTCCGTGCCTCCGAAACAAAGCCCAGCGGATGTGGTTTTGTTCAGGTATAAAATGAATGTCCTCGCGCCAATCTCAGAATCCAAGCCGTTCGACGCTTCTGGATACTACACCAGTCAGCCGGTAAGCTTTTTATTTATTTATTTATTTATTTATCTATTTATTTATTTATTTTCAGGTTAATATGTTGTTCATTCACGAAGAGTAGAAAATTCTAACATAAAATGCGGTATTCCCTTTCCCTTTACACCCCCTTCAGACATTTTATTTTTACAGTTTGAATAAAAACGCATGACTCTTGAATTCTTAACATAACACGATCTTTAAAATACAACACGCGTGTTTTAAATCATTTTTGACGAATGGATTTTTTCCATTTTTATCATTTGGGTGAGTCCACTTTCATTTTAAGGGGCATCAGGGGTGATTTTCATTTTTCATATAATGTGTTGATGAAAATCTTTTTTAACAAACAGAATAGCCCTAGATGGGACGCCGCGTTCTTCGGCCTCTTATCTGGACATATACTGTTTGCCTACGTTCCAAAAAATGGACGCCAGACTTATTTGAATTAAATATCAGAAAACAGAGTTTCTTAAGTCTTTTTAATGATTCAATCTGATGTTTAGCCCACCAGTTTCCCAGAATGAATTCCCTCATCACCACATTGGCATGCGCTTTGCTAGCATCAACTGTCTATGCCTTGAACAACGGCAATGGGTTCAATATGAATGGTTTTAACGGCGGCAACATGAACGGCTTCATGATTGGGCTGGATGGCAACATGGGCTTTAACGGGCCCAATTTCAACGGGAACAACAATTGGAACAACAACAACAACTGGAACAACATGAACAATTTCAACCGAAACATGAACAACTTCAATAGAAATTTGAACAACTTTAATAGAAATATGAACAATATGAACCGAAATTTCAACAACTTCAACAGGAATTTGAACATGAACAATATGCTGAACAGTAAGTGTTAACCAACCTTTATAATAAACAATCTGTCCTTTTCTGCCCATTGAAAAGCATATTATAATGGGCCTCTTTAAGATATGTTTAAAGTGTCACTTTTGCTGAAATATATTCAGTAACTTTGCACTGTTTCGAAAATAGTATTCTTAACTAAAACTGATGTCAATTCTGCCAACAGTTGCTGAATAAATACTTATTTGTTATTTTGGTTATTTCCCCAACTCTTATTAATTGACCTCATGAATATAAGTAAAACTATTCATTTGATTTTAAATATGGATGTTTTGTACTGATTTTAAGGAAACACAGGCTTTGTTGGTGTACCAATGAACGGAATTCCAATCGGCGGCATGGTATCGGTAGGCAACGGCGGTGGGGTAGCCTTCGGTTCAGCCGGCGCGGGACCTAACGGCGGGTTCGGGTTCGGGGCTGGGTTGGGAGGAAATGGCGGGTTCGGTGGAAATGGTGGGATGATGATTGTAAATGGTGGATTCAATGGTGGAAGAAATATGGGCGGTCGAAAAATGGGTAAGTCCATTATGATTAATTTGTTTGGTTTCTTAGCGAAAACTTGCCTATATATATGCAAAATACAAAGATTTTTAGCAGAAAAAATGACAATATCATCAGAAAATATTTGATAATTTTAATGTTTTTGCTCAAAACATTGATTGTGGGTACACGTTAGAACAGCGTCGGCGAGGCGGTTCTAACGAGTACCCACAATCCATGTTTTGGATAAAAAAAAATAACAAAAATGAGTATTCCCCTGTGAACCCAAAGGGGGTATACATTTCAAGAACATGTTATCCTGATAATTTTGAATAATTTATTGATTTATTTGGATTCTGGCTTAACGTCCAAGTCAACAATTTTTTTGTAATGTCGGGACAGAGTCACCGCTCCTCAGTAGTGTAATGCTCAAAATACTACACGGCAGAGGTAGGTATCGAACCCAGGACCTCTCGTTCCTAAGTCCTGTACTCCTTTACTATGCCGCCGCGTTTTTAAAGATCATGGTTAATACATACATGTTTAAATGTACATACATACATACATACAAATGCTGTACATGTACATACAAATGTAGATATTTTCACGCAACAAAATGATTTGATTACATGGATATTATTGTCAAATCTTATTTTTAATTGTTTCTATACATGCACATACAGTATGCGTATGATAAAGGTGAGGTTTTAGGCAACGAAAATAGGCTTCATCCGACTTACTGAAAATGTGCTCATATGATTTCATTTCAGGAAAGCGTTACAGGCGTGCAGCCATATATGGGATGGGAGGTAATTCTCAGATCATAAAAGATTAACAATTTCTTGCCATTTCAATTATCAATGTGAATATCACATTATGAAAACATGCTCATGCAATATACAGAGATTTCTTAAGTTGTAAAAAATGAAAATTTTCAGCTGAAAAATTTTGATATTTTTCTTGTTTTTGCTCAAAACATAGATTGTGAGTACACGTTAGAACCGCCTCGCCGAGGCGGTTCTAACGAGTACCCACAATCTATGTTTTGGAGCAAAAATAAGAAAAATAGGTATACCCCTACATACCCCAGTTTTGCTATATAAAAGTGGGGTTCGAGGGGGTATACATTACACGGACATATTTTCATTATGCATAGTTTACCACTTTCATTTTAATGTTAGTCTGACTGAAAGCTTGGTGTTTTGGGAAGTAGAGAGTCTAGGTTTACTCTTCAAACGTATAAAGCATACAAAATGAATCACCGTGATGATAGAAATGTTTGATTTTACCCATAGTTTGACATTTTCTAGAAATTGCAGAGTAATAGTTTGATCCCTAACTTCTTTTGTTCAGTATATCAATGTGTAAATGTATAATATTGAATCACTTTAAGTAAGCTTAAAAGACGTCGATGCAAAGAACAACTATTTGTAATTTTGAAAATTTTCAATTGAAAAAGAAACGGTACACGGTTTCTCGGTACACGTAAGAACCACCTCGGCCAGCCGGTTTTAACTCGACAAATACACACAAACTGCATGTTGGAGAAAAAATAAAAGGAAAACAAGTTTTCCCCTGTAAACCTCTTTTTCACTGGGGTATAAGGGATATTCTTTGCATGGATATGTTTACATGATGAAATAAAAGTAAAACGGTAAGACCCTTTGGAAGCAGTAAAAATTTCAAAGTGAGAAGGTGGGCCATATTGTACAATTTCAGGGACCCTTACAGACTATTATAAAAATGCAAAATAACGAAGAGTCACAGTTTCTTGCAAATAATCTATTATTCTATTTTATGCCAGGCTTCAACAACATGAACATGCTCAATCACATGAATATGGGATTCAACAACTTCGGTGGATTCAACAATGGGATGTTCGGAGGAATGAACAATGGGGGTGAGTTTTTTACTCTGTCACTTATTGCGTTATGGCCACTTATGTTTTAGGCGTGTTTGCTAAAGGGTAATGCCTAGGTAACATCTGCCCCGATCATCATAAGATTTTTCGGTCTGTGATTTTCTCTGCGAATTTTTTAGACATCGTAGGTGATCGCGGGCTACGACGTATGTGTTTACAATACGGGCATCGTACAATTTCTTGCTCTGGCTTTCGTCGACGTTCTCAGAAACGTACAGAGATCGTAGGACGTGTCTACGGGCTACGGTCTTGCGATTTTTAAAAGATTGTAAAAGTGCAGACTATTACAAAATCGTACAGGCTACAGAGATCGTATGAAGGCGTAGAATCGTAGGGATAACGTAGGGTCACCCTGCGGTAGGGATAAAGCGTATGGCTTCGGAGTGAGCGGACGGGATTTCGAGGTTTTGGCGTTTGTCATCTCACTGAACTATTCCCATTTAGCCTTTGGCCATTATGTACGCACGACTCACGAACCGGTGGCTGCGTCCCACGTGACTTAAAATATGTTCTTTGGGACGATAAGCAAACAATACAAACATGCAAACAGGAACGTTTTGCATGTCCATGATGATGCAATAGACTGCAATACAGACAAATGGCAATTTTAAGAAGAAAAAAAAATGATTCTCTGTTCTATGAAAAATTGCATATTATCCAAATTTGAGGAGTAGAATGTATTTACATGTGTGTTAATAGGTTATAAGGGATCATGCCGGATGTTTTGATTTTACTAAATTACGTCACAAATCTAGAATAAAGTATAGCAATGTTGAAGACAATTGTTGAAGATCGAGGGAGCGAGTCATTGGTACATGTATATCCAAAGTGGCCGGGGTTCAAACAGAAGTCTTTATCAATGAATTCAGTTATCATAATTTATGCTTGACATCTTATGCTCTGTACTTGTTTGGATATTGATAGACGATTGTTATCGTTTTGCATACAAACGTTGTTTAAATTGTCAAACCTTTAACATGTTAGAAGAATTGCTGATTATACGCCGATGGCTTTTGTTTAGGTTATCCATTGAGCTTAATGTTTAAGAGCTGTATCACAATTGTATTGCATCAGTTCATTGGCGTTGCTTGAAGTTCTTGTTTGCTGTAAGTGGTTTGGGTTTTGCTATTTTGCTTGATTACATACGCATGTATATTTTTTGCTTTCAGCAAAGTAATATAATATGATGCTTTAATGTGTTTAAATTCGCTTTATAATTAATTCTTCAACTGTTATAATTATCTTTAATATGATCTTATACCATACAAGTTTATCATGTGTGTCTATTTTACCGGCCAATATTAATCTCATCCACCAATGCCTTGAACATCACATCTAGTTACGTGTCCATCTTTACACACAACATTCTTATTTGTTCTCGAAAGCAAGAATGAAAGACACAGCGCCATGGATCAGCTCCATGATGTACAACCTTCCACAGGCGGGCTTTATTCAGCACGCGCCTTACCCATCACAACCTATGACGTCACATTCTATGGCGGCAGACGATCAAAGTATGACGCGCTCTGTTGGGGTCGCGGGAGGCAGTTCTGTAACTGTCAATCAAGATGACGCAGGCAGTCACGTGACTTCTATTGGCGGAGGTGGACATGCAGTGACGTCAAAAGGAGATGACGCAAGTAGTCACATGATTTCGAATGAAAACAGTTTTGGAAGCACCAGACAAATGACAGTAAATGCAGACGACACCAACAATCAGATGATTTCAAATGGATTTGGACATGCGCAAAACATGGCTTATGGCTACATGTATGGACTAGGCGCAGCAAGACAAATGACTGTAACAGCAGATGATTATAGCAGACGAATGGTTGCAGGAGGATTCGGCAATATGGCTGAAGGTCAGATTGCAGTATCCGGTGATGACGCAAGCACTCACATGACCAGTAGGCCATATTACACAGTGCCTGAAAACACAAACATGTTTGCTGGAGAAAATTCGAATCACGTGGTATCCAACGAAAACGGAATGCCCGAGGGCCAAATGATGGTTGTGGCACATGATGATAGAAGTGCTGCCATGGTGACCGAAGGTTCTAATGCAGCGGAAGGAAGTGTCATCATGACAAAAGGAGATGACGTCAGCAGTCGCGTGCAAGCCGGTCACGTGATGAGACAGGCAGACGACAGCAGCTTCATGAGCGCTGGAGGTTATACAAATGTAGCAGACGGACAATATTATGCTAAAGGGGTTGAGATGAGTAGCGGTGTTGGTGTAAATGAGTACCCATCGATGCCAGAAGGGAATATGTTCATGACAACAGTGCGGGATGACTCAAATCACATGATGTCGGGCGTGTATCATCAATTACCAGAAGGTGCTAGTATGGTTGCCAAGGGCGACGATACTATGGTTGTATATCGGGTCGACTGATGATTTTATCATTTCGGTAAACTGGCACTTTCGTAGACTCGGTGCATTATGTAGCTCTCGGTGACGATACTGTAGCTAGTGAACAGAAAATCTCTGTTAGTTTAGTGTAAGCATCATAGCAGCAAATAGCTACAGTTTAAAAAATATTTAGAGACAGAACTTATGAAGTACCTTGTCAAACGGAATTGCTGTTTATTCATCTAACAACGTATTTTATCCAAGAGTTGTCCAAATTCTGACAATGCTTTACCTTTAGAGTAATACATGCACTTTATTATGTGAATTTTCCATATCATATGGATAACAAAATGGAAAATTCAACTAGATCACATTACGAAAACACGCCCATACAGGCAGATTTTTCTGAAGTTGTAAAAATTGAAAATTTTCAGTATAACTTTTTTATATATTTTTTCAAGGCTTATTTTTGCTCAAAACATAGATTGTGCGTACACGTTAGAATCGCCTCGCCGAAGCGGTTCTAACGAGTACCCACAATCTTTGTTTTGGAGCAAAAATAAGAAAAATAGGTTTGCCCCTGCAAACCTCAGTTTTTCTATATAAAAGTGGGGTTCAAGGGGGTATACATTTCATGGGCATGTTGTCCTGATGAAAGTTAGAGATCCTGTGCCATACATGCCAATACTTAAACTGACAGAGATTTATTTGCTTGTAAAAACTGCGATGTAGCAATCGCTCTTAAGTGTAATGCACTTTGTCAGTACTTTCTTTTTTCTGACATTTCATTCTGTGGTGGCTTACACTCATTTGTCACGTTTAAGCATGCTTTGCATACTTCAAAATTTTAAATTTTGGCATGTAGGGCACAAGGTGTTCGCTTTGCTTTCACTGTTGTATGTGGTCTTAGTTTTCACTTTGACAATAGTTGCATGACTTTGTAGATAACATGTATATGTATACGGTATTTATTAGCATTACACAGTCTACTGTCCCTACACAATTTTTCAGAAACTGCCTTTTTCAAAATATCACTTTTATGAATCTGACCATATCATCCTTTCGCAACCCTTAAATCTTAAAAAAAAGTGCCACAGATTTTTTTTAATCGGTTCACTGATCCAAAACTTATTTTCAATAGGCCTTTTGCATGTACAAGGGAGGTACATGTAATCCAAACACATTGGAATTGAAAATTTAGCAAATCTGTGGAATAATTCTAAATGTTTGGTTTTCAGCTATGTATACTTTACCATGATTTTGTTTTGGTTTGGTGCCTTTTAAATACAAAATAATTAATCTTAAGTTTTTCCGGGAAATTCTTTCCTTTGCTGACATTTCACGATGGAAATATCCCTCAGATTCATAATTATTTTCTGGCATAAAAGTTTTTATTTGTAAGCCGATTTTCAAAATTTGTGCGACACGTTTTAAGAATTTTGGAATGCAAAACGGTGGCATAGTCATAATTGAGGAAACTGAGATTTTGAAAAAGTTAGTTTCTGAAAGATGGTGAATAATACTTTCTTTATCGAAGCCTGTTTCAACTTCATACATGTAGATCAAATGTGTCAGAATAACATTCAGTCATCAGGAAAACATGTCCATGACATGTATACCCCCTTGAACCCCACTTCTATATAGTAAAACTGGGGTTCACCAGGGTAAACCTATTTTTCTTATTTTTGCTCCAAAACATAGATTGTGGGTACTCGTTAGAACCGCCTCGGCGAGGCGGTTCTAACGTGTACCTACAATCTATGTTTTGAGCAAAAATAAGAAAAATATCAAAAAGTTTCTACTGAAAAGTTTCAATTTTTACAACTTAAAAAATCTCTGTATATCGCATGGACATGTTTTCGTAAAAATAATGGTGAAAACACGAATCAAAGGTAGATGTGTTGCCAAAATTCTTCGAATACATTGCATAACATTACAAAAACTTGCCCATGCAATATACAGAGATTTTTTTAACTTTAAAAATTGAAAATTTTCAGCTGAAAAATTGAAAATTTTCAGCTGAAAAATTTTGATATTTTTCTTATTTTTGCTCAAAACATAGATTGTGGGTACACGTTAGAACCGCCTCGGCGAGGCGGTTCTAACGAGTACCCACAATCTATTTTTTGGAGCAAAAATAAGAAAAATAGGTATACCCCTGCATACCCCAGTTTTCCTATATAAAAGTGGGGTTCAAGGGGGTATACATTACACGGACATGTTTTCCTGATGAGATACAGATTCGATTTGCACGGTAATCTTCATTTTGTAGAATTGTAATACATGTACTAGGAGACACCTGATACAAAAGGGTTGTTGTTATGTCTTCTCAAAAGATGTTTTGATCATCTGTGCTGTCAATGTTTGTAGAAGCAACACATGCATAAATTTGCGCATATATGCATACCATTTGCACGCCTAATTATCATGTGGTACTTTTCAGGAGCACTTTCGCCATAAGGCTAGATTTGATTATTTATGGGTTCGTCCTTTGAAATTCAGAGAAAAAATGTACAAATTTACATACATGTACTTCATACAGTTACAAATAAAACACAATTACATGTACAATCAAATATTTTCTATTTTTTATTTTTCAGGTGGTTTCGGAATGAGGTATGGCAAATAGTTCCCTACTGACCAACAAACCACTCGAGATAGCCATCTTGTATTCATACGCCTTCCATGGAGCTTCATGAGTTACCATGGTAACTGCACCACAATCTCAGGGGTTCATCAAAATATTCATTATAATCCCAATAACGAGAAAATAAATTGAAAACTTTTCAAATGCATGTGTTGTTTTATTGAGTCAATTCATGGTGACAATTCAACAAATGAAATAATACACTTTGTACGTACAATAAGTACTGATAAAGTAGAGGGAATGACACACACACACACACACACACACACACACACACACACTGAAAAAGAATGTCAATAAAGTTAACTATTAGAAATGAAATATACAAAGGTATCATTTATGAAATCTTCAAACATACTCAATGGATAGAAATATACATACACATGATATTTTGACATGCTAAAATATTGTTTTCAAACGCAACTTCGACAAACCGTCAAAGACAAGCATTCAAACACTACAAATTATTCTTCAGAAAGTCCACTAAGTCATTCATTGCCCGTATGCCCACCTGGAAGGGCATGGGGCCCGCGAAGAAAAATATCATCCCGTGAAATCCATCCGGGTAATGAGCTAGGTGGACTGGTACTCCGGCTTTCTTACATCTCTGATAATAGATCAGTCCATCATCGCGCAATACGTCATATCCGGCGGTTAACACATAGGTAAGGGGCAAATCCTTATAATCTTCTTCATCCGCCATCAAGGGAGCAAAGTAAGGGTCTAGGATAGTTTTCTCGACCTTTTTGGAAAGTTCTTCATTTCCAGAATCCGTCGGTTTGTCCATGTCTCTGAGTGAAACGGTTCTGATATGTTCATTCATGTACCAACGCGGAGAAATATAGTCCGCGTATTTAGATTTCTTCAGAGCAGGTGACGTGTGCTGATTGGCCATAAACATGTCCATGTGATCGTAACTGATATTCCCATAATTCATCCAATAGGAAAGCATGGAGATATCACACAGCATTCCGGGGATATAATCTTTGTTTTCAATATAAGATGGCGTCTGCAGGTCAAAAAGTTGTAGACATGGGTAAATAGGGATGGATATCTTTATCTTCTGCTTCAGTTTCATGGCAACCGCGGCGGTTAAATGGCCGCCTGCGCTGTCACCAGATATTGCCATGCGAGTCGGGTCAATGTTGAGTTCGTCTGCGTTGTTCAGGATGTATTCGGTCACTGTCAGACAATCGTTCAATGGTATAGGGTGAGGGTGTTCAGGTGACTGTCGATACCTGCAAAGGCAACAATTCAAAACATTTACTGATGTGTTCTCTTCTACACTACATAGGTTTGACAAGTATCATTTCAACTCTCTATGGAAATTGGTTTGTTGGCAAAGTGAGAAATCCATTTCAGTGATTGTCATGTCCCAACCCGCTGCCATTGTCAACAAAGATCATCCTGAGGAAAACATGTCCGTGAAATTTAAGCCCCCTTAAACCCCAACTGTATGTAGAAAAAATGAGGTTTGCAGGGGTATACATATTTTTCTTAATTTTGATCCAAAACATAAATTTAAGTACTCGTTAGAACCGCATCGGCGAGGCGGTTCTAACATGTTCCCACAATCTATGTTTTGAGCAAAAATATGAAAAACATCAAATTTTTTCAGCAGAAAATTTTAAATTTTTAAACTGCTCAAAACTATCTATTTACTGCATGGGCATGTTTTCGTAATGATAATATAGGCTTATTTATTTATTTCTTGCATTACATGTTTGTCATGCATTATTCCTTTTGTACCCACACATGCCGAATGGACTCGGGCATCATTATCAATTTAGGGGCTCCAATGAGCCGTATGGCTTACGGAAATTAAGGATTGAATATCTCATTTTTTTCAATGAAATTTCTCTTTGCAAACGAAGTAGCCTCAGATGGGACGCCGCGTTCTGCGGCACAAAAGCTGAGGATATACTGTTTGCCTAAGTCCTATAAAAGGGACACCAGGCGTATATGAGTTAATAAAATGATAAATTTTGTTGAAAAAATATCGATGTTCACTCAGATGTTTGGTACTCACCCGACAGATACCACTACCAATCCAACCCGCTTCGCAATTTCACTGACTGCTGGATCGTATACAGCTGTAATCAGTAAAAATTATAGTAAAATGAACCTGAAAATGAGAAAACCAACAATTTGGGTTTCCGAACAGGTCCGACACTAACCGAGCAGCGGCCCCCGTGGCCGAGCGGTTAAGAGCGCCGTTTCTTAATCACTCGATCATCTCACAGCTGTGTTTGGTGTGGGTTCGAGCCCCGCGCTGGCCACATGTGGGACAAGCCAAGTTCTGCTTGCGGGTGTGCCAGGTGGTTTTTCTCGGGGTTCGCCCGTTTTCGCCCACCTACTGATTGGCCCGTCTCATATGAGCTGAAATAATCTTGAAAGGGGACGTAAAGCTGAATTAAAAAAAAAAAAAAAAAAAAAAAAAAAAAAGATGGCTAGAGACTAGAAATTTTGGATTTAGAAAGAAGAGGGACTGTACTATCCGTGTAGCGAAAACGAAGGCGCTGATCAGCTTCGCAGATTTGTGCCTTTGATTTTGGCATATACAGATAGAGTTGTTTTCCCTATGCGGCGGCTCATATTTTAAACACTACATTTATGATTAGTCATTTTTAAGACGTTTGTGAAATGAATTTAGAATTAAACGTGAGAGCTTTCTTCATTTCGTGGTCAGCGACCATTATCATTCTATTATGATATAGCGATGACGGAAACCATTAACACGGCTAACATCCATAAAACATATGAGCCGTCTCGTGGGAAAACCAACAATGTGGTTTCCGAACAGGTCCGACACAAACTGGTCTGTACAGTCACAGAAAAGAGCTAGACGCTTGAAATTTCAGATTTAAGTAGAAGAGGAATTGTACTATCCGAGTAGCGAAAACAAAGGCGCTGATTAGCTTCGCGGTTACGGCGAAGCTGATCTGCGTCTTTGTTTTCGCCTATGCATATTGTTGGTTTTCCCATGAGGCGGCTCATATGTTCTGACGCTGGCCTGCCTATATATGCACTAAAATTGAATCCCGACAATGTAAACGTGAAGTAGTCAAAACCTGACAATGAGGTACTGACGGTAATTTTGCGCTCAGTACGTCAGGGAGAAATATTTGTACATGTACAATGTTCAACCCACTAATCTACACCGTATTGAAGGCCGGGGCGACATTGCTAATTGCTATTTGCTAAATGCTATTCGACCCGGCCTTCCATAACACGGTATTCCGTGAAAACATGAAACAAACTACTACGCTATATGGAGGTACCTACAGACAGATAGCCAAGACCATCCCCCGCCATGGTAGTACACCAGTACAGGACGTTTGGAACTAGTAAGAGATACAGGTTCGTACAGTCGACATGGTACTCCGTCATATTCGACATCTGTTTTCTGTAGAGATACATGTAAAATAAGACGCAAGTCAGCTTAGACAGTGCTCGGTAGTTTAACGTATATTCTGTAACACCAACCGTTTTATGTAATGCTGCTCTCCCGTGAACAAAACCTCTTCGATGCTAGAAAATTT
The DNA here is from genome assembly GCA_964017185.1 of Rugalucina vietnamica. Lineage (NCBI taxonomy): Eukaryota > Metazoa > Mollusca > Bivalvia > Lucinida > Lucinidae > Rugalucina > Rugalucina vietnamica. Next base: position 11,874,958 of record OZ024881.1, on the reverse strand, counting down.
GACACGCATAATATACAGGGTTGCATGATTTCCTGGTTTTGTGGTTTAATGATGTTTCAATTCCTGTTAAGCGAGAGAACAACCTTGAATTCGTGTCTCCCTAACTTTGAATCTCATACAGGACGTGGCACTGGGTGCATATTGCATATTTTCCATACAGGAGATACGCGGCCTTGGTATATTGTTCCAAGCACACATGCAGAATATGTTAGAGTTAAAGTACCGAGTAGAAAAAATAAGTAAAATAAAGCGAGTCGAAGACGAGCTGTTTTTACTTATTTTTTCTACGAGGTCTTTAACTAACTTGTAGTATGACACAACACAAATTGGCAGATCCGTACTGTAACTTCCAATATCAGGAAGTTATTGTACGGCTTTCATCCCGTCTCTTTGCTTTGTAATAATATGTGGGCCCGCCTCTTTTCATATTGACTTGTATTGGATTTCATGTTATAAAAACTTCAAAGGAAAAACAGAAAGTCATACTACAATGTTATAAAAACTTCAAAGGAAAAACAGAAAGTCATACTACAAACTATTATAAAACTCATATTATGGTTTTGTTTTATGAAGTCATCGTCGAATATTAAAACAAATTGGACGACCCTCGTTTTATAAGGGATAAGTGAGAAACTACACAACTCACGTTTAACTCCGGATCAGTCCCTAGCCCAAAAGGACTTCCGGTTATCAGCGTGGTGAGGACCACATCTACCATCTTCCTTGTGACTCTGCATACCCCGCCGTGGATACCAAAATTATTCAGCGACAATATCTGTATGAAAAATAATGTTTTACAATAGCGTGATCTTCATTACAAAAACATGCTCATTTGGCCAAATACAGTAATGATTGGCATTTTCAGACAGCTAAAATCTACTCGTACTGAGACAGAAAAAACTAGGACAGGCACACAATGGGATATTCTTGTCTGATGGATGAGAATAATATTTCTTGCACACCAGATAGAGAAATCCTACGTTTTACCCTATGTGAGAAATTCTTATCTCACCCTTGTTATCTCACCCCAGGCTCACCCTGCGTTCAAGTGTTGGTTGTATAGGACGTCGCGTAATTTCGTCACAATGATGTCAAAAGGTTTTATTTCAAAATGGCGGACGGCACGATTGTAGCATTTTTCTAATTAAATAGTATGAAAATCAAGCTTCACTGCATGAAGGTGTGCAAGAAAAAGAATCCATCATGCGTGTAAGGTATGGATAGACAAAACTGTCCCTCGGGTCACAGTTGGGCAGATTTGTCTATCCATACCTGACACTTATGTAAGGTTCTTATATTCTTACAATGTGTCCATTAGTCCGCAAGGCTGTGTCGAGGATCCTGGCTCCCCAAACTTCTTTGACCCCCTCGGGGATTTCTGTGTGCATGTACTGGAACAATATGAACAGTACTACCGTTGTTATGGAAACCGTCAGCAGAGTAGGAAAGATGTCAAGGCCGGCCAGCGTCATCTGAAAAATAAAATAAATTAACGTACTAGGCAAAATTGCGTCAAAACGTTCTATTCATACCAAGCTCTGAGCATAACGATTCCCAGATACATGTCACAGAGTCCGTCTTAAGAGTCCCGTTACATACATGTAGCTAAACTGTTACGATAAATCAAGTGCCATGCACTTACATACATGTAATAGTATTTGGGGACTTTTTGACGTCTTCAGCGAAATATAATGCACATGGTATTCCCTATTCACCATTTTTCGCTTCCAAAATAAATACTTTCCGTGTTCAACTGGAATTTGTTACTTATTCGTATATGTGCATAACATTCAAACGGTAGGCCACATCAAATTCAGCACTAATTCGCCATGTGCACACACAGCCAAGTCACGTGAAGAACTTGACGCGTACATTAAAGGTCTTATTGACGAAATGCAAAAAGGGAAGAAAGAAAAAGAACTTACCAGATATACCATACAAAACAATGAGGATTTCCAGTTTTTCATTGTTTTATAAAACAAATATGACAAAATCGGAATAAAATATAGTAACGCCATTTTGCGTCTATTCCAACACCACGTGGTGACGATACTGTCTGTCTGTCTGTACTTTTGTCTAGTCCTTATCAAAAGCTGATTAAAGGAATATATATAGTGGAACAGAACATGTGATAAAATTCTCAAAGTATTTAGATGAAAACATTATCAAATGATTGCCCTATCACTAACACTGTATTAAAAGGTGAAACAGTCTGGTCATTAGTAAAATTCCTTTTGGACTCAGTTTCTGGGGAGATGACGGCATTTTGAAGACTGGCATTCCCGAGAATCAATATTTGTTTTGAATTTGTCGCTAGTATTGCTTAACGTCCAAATCAACATTTTTCAGGCATGTGTGGACAAAGCCAACACTTCCTGGGTACCTGTCATTTTTGGGCGCTCTTGGCCTATGACCAAGCCCCTCGTTAAAAGAGTCGCCCGTGTAATCTATCAATGTAACAATCTTTGAGCCGCCTCGTGGGAAAACAAACAATGTGGTTTCCGAACAGGTCTGACACAAACCGAGCTGTACAAGCACAGAAGATGGCTAGAGACTGGTAATTTCAGATTTAAGAGGAGAGGAAGTGTACTATCCGTGTAGCGAAAACAAAGGCGCTGATCAGCTTCGCGGTTACCGCGAAGCTGATCTGCGTCTTTGTTTTCGCATATGTAGATTGATGGTTTTCCCATGAGGCGGCTCATTTGTCGCATGTCTTATGGCAAAAAAATTCTATACAAAACATTGGTTCGTCTTCAGCCCAATCAGAGATCAGTCATCACAAATTTTCAGAAGATTCAGAGCAGGGCTGCAAGGTTCACCTACAAACAAAGGGAAATAATGAGGTACAAGGTTCACCTACAGACAAAGGGAAATAATGAGGACATGGGCATCACATAAATCTCAGTTTGGTTGTGGTTGTATAGCTGGATGAACACCTTACTTTAAAAAAAAGTTGGCATCCGTTGTTTTTAAATCGCACTGCTATGAGCCTTCGCATGAGAAAACTAAGAATTTGGTTTTTGACCAGGTCTGACACAAACCGGCCTAAGCAATCACAGAAGATGGCTAGAAGCTGGAAATTTTGGTTTAAGAAAGTAGATGAATTGTAGTTACATGTATCCACGTACATGTAGCGAAAACAAAGGTGCTGATCAGCTTCGCAGTTACTGCGAAGCTGATCTGCGCCTTTGTTTTCGCCTATGCAAATTGTTTGTTTCTTCATGCATAGGCTCATATACTTTTTGTCTATTATTGCTCAATGCTGTCTCATTTTTGAATTCTGTATCAAAAATTGGTACTATGATTTTATAGTACTACCCAAACAGTCATTATTGCGTATACTATGACTGTAAAGGACATCGCATATGTGAGCGAGCCCTATCAAATAAAAGCCGTCCCTTATAAATGAAAATACAAATACATGTTCCAATTATTTCTATATGTCTAATGAAAACCGACTAGGGCATAAAATGGTTCACAGAGCATACATGTATAAAATGTATAAAAACAAAAGCATGGCACAAATAGTATTGCTACAAGGACGCTGCCTTAAAATGACAACATGGGGTATGTAAAACTGAGCCCAGAATTAGACCCACCTTAGTTAAGGTTATTTTCGTTTCGATAATTTAACAAAAATTCAATATTTGCGATAAGTTTGATTTCAGTCTCTCAAATGCATAAATAAAGATTATATACTGAACTTCGCTAAGGCTTAACTAAAGTCTTCCCTAACATGGCCTTCCTTAACTTTAAGGGAGATTTATAATTCTGGGCCCGGATATCAAACAGATATCCTTCAAATCTTAACCCATTTGAAAGTTCAGTTAAAACACTGAATATAAAACATTGTTTTCATCAGCTAGGCGAGTATTCGATGTTGTCAAATTTGGCAAGTTAAACAATCCGTCACTGGTTATTTTGTAAAAATTTGGCGGCCACTTTAGCTGCACCTTCTGCCGAATCGGTTCCCATTCCCGCCTTTGTAGTCAGATGGTCCTCGTACAATTTAGTCACATATTCTTTTATAAATGGGTTTTTAGCCACCACCGAACCGCTGAGAACCAGTTGCTGTATCCCGCTCTCTATAAGTAACGTACACGGCATCATGTTATGAAGATTGTCCACTATTCCCTCACATAAAGAACGATAAACCGTACCCAGGTCGAGACAACTCTCGCTACTTCCGGTGAGAGTTACACATGCGTCAGGTAGGTGGCGCTCACCAAATATGGTCGGCAGGATTTTTAACGACGATGAATCTGAACTCGCAGATAGCTCTAACAATTTGGCCCAAACTGATTCTTCATCCATGGAGATACCTAAAATTATTTTGGCTTTTAAATAAGCCACCTCATGGGAAAACCAGCAATGCGGTTTTCGAACAGGTCTGACACAAACCGGCCTGTACAGTCACAGAAAATGGCTAAAGACTGGAAATTTGGGATTTAGAAAGTAGAGGAATCATTGTACTATCCATGCAGCGAAATTAAAGACGCTGATCAGCTTCGCAGTTACCGCGAAGCTGATAGATCTGCGTCTTTAGTTTCGCCTATGCAGATTTTTGGTTTTCTCATGAGGCGGCTAAAATATATAAACACACTGGTCTGTCTTTACGTACAGTCAACGAGGCCTACCAACAGTAAACGAGGTCTTAACACACAGTAAACGAGGAAAATGGCGGATAGTTGTTGGGGCGAATCGGTTTGTAAAATTTGTTTACTTATTATAAGCTTCTGATTTTGTATATCCGCATGACACATGCCTTACGGACCAACGCAACTATTGTGGTTTTTGCTTAGATTGTTACTTTTTGCAGCAAATCACAGATTTTTTATAATGCTGAATCTCTCGAGACCGGTGCTTGCAAAATCATGCATTTTGTATCAGACCGAAAAGAAAAGCTTATTTTGTGGCTCTAGTTCGACTGCTAATGATTTGTTTTGATAATGCGAACATAGATACTGACCGTATACACACTCTGCATGCCAATTATCGATATTTGACCAACGCCGGAGTGAAATAGCTAACTCCGAGGCAATAGCCAACGCCTGGGGAACAGCGTGTGAAGGGTTGTCAGCAAAACTATGAAATATTTTATAGAGCATGTTGATAATGTGTTTGTTATGATAAGTTAATGCAGTAAGATGGTCTTGCTTCCAAATAAAATTTACAAAATGATACAATATTTTGTCTGAAAAATATATAATACAAGAAAACATGCTCGATTTTCTAGTTTTGACTGTCAAGATTGATTTAGAAGTCAACGATTCTTTAAAGTCAAAACTTTTCATTCTCTACTCACGCTATGATCTATAACTCATATTCGCTGTACAAACTGTTTTACTTAGAACTCATTTCTGACGAAGCGTTTAGATATTATTCGCCACCAAAGACTCCTTGTGGGAAAAAGAATGGGATCGCCAACGCCGGAGGAAGGTTACATATGGACATGACCAACGCCTGAGGATGATAACGTTTGCACAGAATGCTGATTCAAAACAAAAAATAGTTTTTCTCTTCTTTGTCGTTGAAGTCCTTGTCACAATCACTGATATTGATTTCTGAAATTGATTTTATAACTGTCAAGCATATTTTCATAACCGTTAATAATATTTAATGTAATTTCAGAGCACAAAAACAGCTATAATCCTTAATCATCGTCGTAGACTCGCGGCACAGATTTACCTTATAAATATGATTGACATGCCTGTTCCGACTGCTCAAATACATTCATTTCATTTATAGCGGTAAATCTGTGATGTGAGTTTACTACGATAGTTTAGGACTTATAACCAGTATTAAGTCTTTGGTAAGTATGGAGATAGGTGCAAGTTCCAAGGACAGCTACAGAAGGGTCCTGCCATATTTCGTGCTGATTCCTGTTATCTGCAAAAATCAAGATCTGATCTAAATAAAGAAAATAGGGTGGTATCAACTTTATCATGATTTATTTGTTTGTTCTTGATGATTCATTGACTAGTTAGAGATTCACCACGAGGACCGAAGAACTTACTAAATGTTATGAACCACTGCAGAAGCTGAGGGTGAGGTTAGGATCCTGTAAAACCGGTTTAAGTCCGCCAGTAACTTTGTGTTACTGATCGTTCCAATGCGATACTTCTGTGGTGGTTCTTTTTGTTTTATGTCTTGGTGTTTAAATTTTTTTGTGCTGTTGGCGCCTTATGTATGTTACTGTTTTCATATTTTTAATTAAGTTAAGGTAACTGAGTGGCCACCTATTGGGAAAATAGCTGCAGCTGCTCATTCGGCTTACGATATGTTTCATGGTCTAAGTGCCTGATTGTTAGTTTGTTTTTTCCCACCTCGGTTTTTGGAGTGGGAATCTCTTTCTGATTGCGCCTTTTCCTGATCTTTGCCTACTTGTACCTTTTTAGATGGCAGATACGGTATATACGGTACATCTATATAATGAAACATACGTGGACGCACGTACATGGTTATGGAAATACCGCGATGCATTTTCTTCCCGGTTTAAGCACATATGAATATACATTACCGTGCTTTAATAAAGTTATTACTATTCGTATTGAAAAAGTATGGCATGAACATTTAAGTTATGCATAGTAACAAAAAGTTTTCTGAATCAATATTAATGACTCGACCGAGTGAAACTGTACAATCTTAATGCCCGTAAAAGAAAATAAAAAAGTGCTCATTTATTGCATGTTGCATTGCATGTCTGTGGGGAATCTAGCAAGTCATGATTTTGTTATTATTGCTCGTTTGTATCTTCGTGTACAGAAATATTTTTATTTATGATAAACTACGAATTGGAGACAATAAGTGTAACAAGATGTCCTCAATTTCTTGTGCCGGTAACTGAAACGTGTGCGCGCGATCCTAGGGTGAAAGTAAATATAATTTCTTGATAAAAAGACCATCAAATCTTGAGAACAAAATCGGGCGTCGTAGTTTTGCCTTATCTCTTTTCTAACATTTCCTCCGGCTGCAGTCGTATCTTACTCCGGCGTTAACGTTACCCTCATTTCCTCACGAAAGAGGGTCTGTTAATTTAATGCTTGAAAATGTTCAAAATATACCAAATACAAGCGTGCTTCGGTTCTGTTAATATCAGATATACATTGTTTCTTCCATATGCACAATTTCAACCACTGCCTTTGTACAAAAACACACGTGTAGCTGTTTCAAGTAGGTTGTTGTATAAACGGACATCTTTTATATTTTTTTTCAATTATACTAATATCTTGGCGCCTACAATCGTTTTGAACAACAAAATCAATGTCGTTGGAAGATACAAAATAAGCGAAACTGAGTAAAGAGCGTGTTTCCCAATTTATTTTGACATTTTTAGAAGAAAGACACTCTATATTTTCCTCAGGCGTAGGCGTTATCCTCGGAGTTGGCTATCTCACTCCGGCGTTGGTCAAATATCGATATTTGGCATGCAGAGTGTGGTATAAGATGATTTTGAGAAAAAAAGATGATGATTGCATTATAATTGTGAAATTATTAAAGATTTTTTATTACAACGAAATGGACACCGAGGTCAGTACAACGAAAAAACAACCAGCACATTTTATTTTTGGTAAAATAAATCTTAATACGATAATAAAATTGTACCGACATCCAAGGACCCTATGTGGAATAACTCTGAAACATCGGTTAAACTTGTTACAAATTATAAAGCACTGACAGCAATAAACTTCAAGTAACGTCACTGAGACGTTGACCCTTGCCCCGCTCCCGGTTAGGGAGGTGCACATAAAAGGCTGTAGAAGATGTCGTGTTGGCCAGATTTTCATAAAATTTCGTCTATTTGCTCATGAAATATTTTTGCAAACCCATATATATTCATTTTGACTGAATTTCTTTTCCTGTTGAAAATACTAATGGTGTCTACGAACTTTACGAATGGTGTCCTGCCATACCTCGTAATAATGGATTTTTTTTTTTTTTTTTTTTTTTCGCAAAATCATCTTAGACGGCCCGTTTTCATGTTCGCATTATCAAAACAAATCATTAGCAGTCGAACTAGAGCCACAAAACGAGCTTTTCTTCTCGGTCTGATACAAAATGCATGATTGTGCAAGCACCGGTCTCGGGAGATTCAGCATTATAATAAAATCCATGTTTTCTTGCAGAAAGTAACGATCTAAGCAAAAACCACGATATTTGCGTTGGTCCGTAAAGCATGTGTCACGCGGATAAACAAAATCAGAAGCTTATAACAAATCAACATATTTTACAAACCGATTCGCCCCAACAACAATCCGCCATTTTCCTCGTTTACTGTGTGTCCAGACCTCGTTTACTGTTCGTAGGCCTCGTTGACTGTACGTAAAGATAGACCAGTGTGATAAAGCTTTTCCATGAATTAAACTTTATTGTGAATGCCCCAAAGGACTATGTTAACTGTATTATTTCTGTATTAAAACTAACGTGTTCGTTCTAATTAGCGCACATGCTCCAGTAAACGACCAGCATTTTGGTACTATGCACCAATTTTACATCATAAATACTAAATAATATTTAGCTAAACGTAAAATGATCAAACACTATTCTGCAACAATGCATCGTTGATATTTTGACATGGTCAGTTTATGAGTTGTTTTCGTTTGTAGTGCGCGCTTATTAGAACGATATTTTGTTACCCTAACTTAGTTATTTTGAAAAGTTAAGGGCGCTGTGCGCTCAGAAGAATGAATACGGTAAGTCGAATTCTAAAGAAAAGAGTTATTTAAAAGTAAAAGATGCATTTGTCATTTTTGCACCAAAATTGAAAACAGAAATGCCTTACGCCGGACTCATATTTTGAAGAGAGATGTTTTATGAAAGACAATCCAATGTGCGTTGTGGACTTCTAATCAAGTTGCCCTGAATGATAGACACAACATTTAAATAATAATAAATTGCGCGTTTTAATGGCTTTAAGTATATGTATCACATATATGTTAATACATGTATGACATGTACTTACCGAATGCCGTGAACCACTGTCGAACCATCTTAACAAAATGTGCGAGCACATTCCCTCCATTCAGACTCGCAGCCACCGCCAAATACTGTTCGTTGAAGTAAGGGAAGTAACTAATTGGAGTTGGATTGTCGGTCCTTGGAGGTATAAAACCAGAGCAACTCACGGGGAAAATCATCTGACCAGAGGTACTGATGTTCATAACTGTAACATTACGGAAACTTGCACGTGCAATTTACGGAGATTTTTTCAGCTATAAAAATTAAAATTACATTTGAAAAAAAAAGAAGATATATTAGACATTTTTGCTCAAAACATTGGAGGTGGGTAAACGTTAGAATCTAACGTGTACCCACCTCCAATGTTTTGAGCAAAAATGTCTAATACAAACTTAGAACCGCCCCGATGAGGCGGTTCCAACGAGTACCCACAATCAATGGTTTGAATCAAAATAAGAAAAAAATGTATATATTCACATGTAAGCCTGTAAACCCCAGTTTGACTGTATAAAAGTGGGGTATAAGCAACTATAAGGGGGTATTTATTTCACAGACATGCTTTCCTGATGATGGGAATACAAATTATTAAAAATCGTGCTCTTTGATGGAGAATATCATCGTGAAATACATGTATTTGGCAAAGATACCAATGATCATGACATTTAAAACGATATTTGCATCTGGAAAACATGTCCGTGTAAAGTTTACCCCCTTGAACCCCACTTTTACATAGCAAAACTGGGGTTTGCAGGGGTATATTTTTCTTATTTTTGCTCCAAAACATAGATTGTGGGTACTCGTTAGAACCGCCTCCCCGAGGCGGTTCTAACGTGTACCCACAATCTATGTTTGGAGCAAAAATAAGAAAAATATCAAAGATTTTCTACTGATTTTTTTTTTCAATTTTTACAACTTAAAAAATCTGTATATTGCATGGGCGTGTTTTCGTAATGCTTTGAATTGCACACGCAACTAAAGTAATGAACGTGTTAAAATGCGCATCCATTCACCTGTGATTGTCTTTATCCGCATTTAATGTTGAAAAGCATTTAAATGCAAGAATATTTTAGACAATGCTTGTTTTATATGTTAGACATGGTAAGTTGGTCAATCACAGTCACTCTCTCAATGTTTGAAACATAAAAAAACGGCCAAAACAAGCCAATGCGCTTTAGACCAAATCCTGTATAGATGTATGTACGAAAATTGTATGTAATAACTGATGAAATTTGTTGGTGTGTTTGTTTGTCTGAGTCGATGCTTTACGTCCCAGTCAACAGCAATGGTCATGCCGAAACGTCGCCTCCATTTTATGGGACTTTTACCAAACATTAGGATGTCATGACACTCAAAATATGCTTCACAAGCAAACCAATAAGGCTTATATCTGATGGCATTTAAATTAAAGTCAATGTGTGAATGCAAGGATGATCATTATACTGTACAGTCTTCTCTCTGAAAAGGCTTTTTAGACTTTTTTTCCTCTTATTGTTCTAAGAATAAACGTATTAATTATGCATTACTTGCGTCTGAGCTCGATGTCAAAGCAGACATGGCGTAACATTGCACATCCCCTAGACCCGCCAGCACCGGAGTTCCTTCTGGTACCCCACACCAGTCGTAGTGTAGACTGCCTACCTGGGAACCGGGCGTAGTTACCGTTGGCAACAGGGTGACAGGAAACCCCGCCTCCTTTAAACTGGAAATAGATTTGTTTGATGCAGATAGAATAATTCCACATTGGCAAAGTAAATTGACGAAACAAATCTCAAATTAATTAAAATTTGAAATTGACTATCAAATATTATTAGACAGACTTGCAACGATTCCTCCAAGTTAGGGTCGACTGCAGTGCTTCCTTTACTGGACAGCTCAACAGACAAAACATATACAGAAGGTGGACAAAAGTATTCGTCACGTTTGGAAAACTCCATAGACTTCCATGTATTTTCATGTTGACGAGAAAAAATATCCGGTCGATATGTTCATGTTCTTCGTGTCATTTTAAAGCTAAATAGATAAAGCAAAAAACAAAGGTATTTTCATTTAATTTTATTCACCCGTTTTAAAGTTGCAATCGTTTAAATAAATGAGATTATTTTTTACAATTTCGGGCAACATCACCATTGACGTCAAAGGGATGGTGACGTTTTCAAAATTTCCTGAAACTTTGAATTTTTACATAAGACCAGAGGACCAATGGTCCTGTAAACGCTCACCTGAAACCCGAGATATATACCAATAAACTTGTTATATACATGTACATAACCCCATGTAAATAACCCCAGGGCTGGGTCAGAGCAACCCCTTCAGTCAATTTCTTTTTGAAAACATAAAACTGCAGTCCATTTGCCAATTTACTGCAAGTTTTGCCCTTCAAATGATATTTTAACAATTTTCCCCAATCAAATGCATGGGCGACCTAAGTTGACCTTGCCGTAAAATAGGTCAGGATTATCCAAGGGTCATGATTTATATAAACAATATAGGGCTCCATTGCCTGATGCTTCATGCCAAGTTTCAATATCATAGGCCTTCTGGTTCTGAAGAAAAAGATTTTTAAAGGTTTTTGCTATTTATAGCCATGGCAGCCATCTTGGTCATGTGACCTTGACCATTTATATATACTTTCATTCCCACTTCCTAACAATGCTCCTCATAAAGTTTGGCTTTGATTGGCCAAGCAGTTTCAGAGAAGAACATGTTTGAATATCACTGTAATATACATGTATATTTCCCCGGTGTTGGGGCAGACAGACCCCTGGGGTCCAAATTTTTTCAGAATCATCAATATTAAGTCCATTTGCCCATTTCCTGCAAGATTTTCCCTACAAATGACATTTTAACACTTTTCCCCATTCAAATGCATGAGCGACCTATGTTGACCTTGCCGTAAAATAGGTCAAGGTCATCCCAGAGTCATGATTTATATAAACTGTGTAGAGCTCCAGTCACTCATGCTTCACACCAAGTTTCAAAATCATTGGCCTTCTGGTTCTGGAGAAGAAGATTTTTAAAGGTTTTTTTCTATTTATAGCCATGGCGGCCATCTTTGTCATGTGACCTTGACCATTTATATAAACTTGCTTTCCCCCTTCCAAAGGATGCTCCATATGAAGTTTGGCTTTGATTGGCCAAGCGGTTTAAAGGGAGAAGATGTTTTATCATTTTGGAAATATACGTGTATATAGCCCCCGGGCAGGGGCAGACAATCCCCCAGGGGCTGAAATTTTTAATTAACGTTAATCTTCTGTCCATTTGCCTATTCCCAGTAAGTTTTACCCATTAAATAGCATTTTACCATTTTTTCCCATTCAAATGCATTGGCGACCTAAGTTGACCTTGCCGTAAAGTATGTCAAGGTCATCCTAGGGTCATGATTTATGTAAACTATGATGGGCCCACATCCCCAATGCTACATACCAAGTTTCATGGAAATCGGCCCACTGGTTCTTGAGAAGAAGATTTTTAAAGGTTTTTGCTATTTATAGCCATGGCGGCCATCTTGGTCATGTGACCTGGACCATTTATATAAACTTTCGTTCCCCCTTCCTAAGGATGCTCCACATGAAGTTTGGCTTTGATTGGCCAAGCGGTTTCAGAGTAGAAGATCTTTGAAATTGTGGACGACGGACGACGGACGACGACGGACGACGACGGACGGACGCCGGAGCATGGGTATACTATAAGCTCACCTGTGAGCCTTCGGCTCAGGTGAGCTAAAAATGCAATGTCGAAACTTCATCAAATAACCTTTGTTTATTGCTTTATTTATTTCACTTCCAAATGACACCAAAAACATTAAGATATGCTGACTAGGAACGGCAGGATATTGCTTCTTGGTCTATGGAATTTTCAAAAGTGACGAATACTTTTGTCCACCTTGTGTACTTATCGGATTATTGAAACGATATGGATATCTTTCATAACAAAATTCGATAAAATCTATGACAAAATTGTCCATTCTGAGGTCTACCACAACCATGATTAATATACAAGTACATGTACACTGAAACAAAGTTATAAAGAGGCCACTTTTCAAACTCATTTTTTGTTTCTAAGCCAAGTTCAAAATTGCACAATTTTTTGCCAAAAGACGTGTCTTTCAAGTAAGTAAAGTTCCAAAGTGTTAAGAAATAATTTTCTTTTACTAAAGGCGTTTTTGGAGTAAAAATGCAAAAATCAATGTTTTTAAATAAAAAATTGGATACAGCACACCATTTATTGAAATTAGGAACGGGTGTCATCAAAGGGGTCGTTACGGCTCGGAAAAACATCAAACATTCGAATTTTCTCTACTGGTAGAATTTTTATGCATTTTTAAAAATCGCCAATTTTGAGATTTTTTGAAAAATTCATAAATGTGCCTCTTAAACATGTTGACCCCTGTTAAATTCACTTGATGAGGCCTGGAAATGAGAGATATAATTCGACTGAACTGTTTTTGACCATTTTCGAGGACCAACATGTCAAGGCTGCCGCACACTTCCGGTTTCAATGCCAATTTTTAACGAACAAAATAACAAAATTTGTGGACGATTTTTTTAATTTTCAAAGTTTATCAGAGTCTAGTATTTGACCTAAATAATCGCTGAAAATTTCAATGCCGTGCTGCTGATAATAACGCAACTGGAGAAGAACAAAGTTGGTATGCAAATTGCATACAAAAGCTGAATTCCTGTTATTCAGGTTGTTGTCTTCTTGCATGTGCAAAACAGAAACGAAGATTCTTATTGCAGCAACACTTTTGACTTAATTTTATCTTGCATCATGGCAGTCAGTAGCACTTTCAAATAAATTAAAATGTAAAAACACAACGTCATAATATGACATTTAATTTGATGTTAATAAAGTGTGACTTTTTGAAATAGGGTACCTTTACACATGCTTCGTCTGTGTGAGAAGTATCACGCATTTTGGAATGCAGAAACTCACAGAGCCACTGTTAGACATTGGTTTATTCATATGATCATGAATTTTAATTGATCGTATTTTACTTTCTGAACTAGAAGACAAAATATGAGGTGGCCTCTTATAACTTTGTTTCAGTGTACATGACACTACTCACATATCCAGATTCCACGAGTGTGTCTCTGTATTGTAATACCCCCAGGTATGGGCCATGTGTTCACTCATGATGGGTCGGTCTAGACCGCACAGCACCGTGACCAGATAATCCACGATATTTCCAGCACAGTCCGATCGTTGTTGTATGAAGACTTCTGGATCGTTTCTTGCTAGCCAGAACAGGGTTACACATCCGAAACCTGATATTGCATTTCGAAAACATGCCCATGCAATAAATAGAGATTTTTTAGCTTTAAAAATTGAAAATTTTCATCTGAAAAAATTTTGATATTTTTCTTATTTTTGCTCAAAACATAGATCGTGGGTACACGTTAGAACCGCCTCGGCGAGGCGGTTCTAACTAGTACCCACAATCTATGTTTTGGAGCAAAAATAAGAAAAATAGGTATACCCCTGCATACCCCAGTTTTGCTATATGTAAGTGGGGTTCAAGAGGGTTACATTTCATGGACATGTTTTCCTGATGTAATCTAAGAATAATTATTGCATAAATACCCGTGTCACACGATATCAACAACCATTTATTAATGAAGAAAAAGCCATTTATTAATATTGAAATTCACGTGCGCACGTGCTGTTAATACACGGCTTTTACTTATGCTCGTTGCCGGGCGCCACGCAAAGCACGTGCTAATAATGAGAAACTAAGGACGGCCCGTAATGAGCATAAAAATGAAAGCTTTTACGCGTATGAAAATGTGATGAGGCTGTAAAATATAGTGCACCATTATTTCTTCCCTTTATGCAGAATTTATGCAATAATAGCGATCAAAAATGATTTTGTCATTCATTAACATTCGCTAGGTCCCTCGGTGAATGTTGAAAACCTCGGGCAACGCCCTCGGTTTTCAACACCCCCTCGGGACCTAGCGAGTGTTAATGAATGGAAAATCATGTTTGATCCCTATATTCAAATGCAGCAAAATGGATATAATTACAACAAATTGAAGGTTAAACGCGAAGAATGGGTTGCGAAATTCACTGATGCGTATAATGCTTACTGTTTAATAATATCTTTTTATTCTGTTCTTTCTCCTTTTCTGAATCGCTTCGCGCGTGCTTAGTTTCAGTTTCATTATATTAATTATTTGACGCATCATGTTCAAATACAGTAGTTGCATACATGTATGTTCCGATAGTAGGGTAGTGAAATGAGTCCATAAAACATTATTGTTTAAACTTACAGGCAACATTGTAACTCTTCGCCCAAATGTCTTAATTGTCATTTTTATAATTCTATTCTATTGTATTTGAGCCGCCTCGTGGGAAAACCCGAACAGGTCCGACACAAACCGAGCTGTACAGTCACAGAAAAGAGCTAGAAGCTTGAAATTTCGAATTTAAGTAGAAGAGGAACTGTACTATCTGGGAAGCGAAAACAAAGGCGCTGATCAGCTTCGCAGTATGCGCCTTTGTTTTCGCCTATGCAGATTGTTGGTTTTCCCATGAGGCGGCTCATTTGTTTTCGTTTCTAATTATCTACACATGTATCTACACATGTACAAGTACCTGTCGCTAGTTGCTGATGAGCATCCGGCTGCGGCAATGCCACAATAAACTCCCCCGTACCACGCCGGTCCTGCCACGTGTACAGATGACTACTCCTCCCCTTTGACATCGGCACGGACCCGTCCAGCCGTTCCTGGGTCTCGCTGTTCCATACCATCACACCGTGCATCTGGCCGCTCACGGCTATGCACCGCACCGCGGCTCTGTGAGAGTCGGACAGTCGCATCATGCACGTGTGAACGGCGTCGATAATTTTGGTAACGTCCTGTTCGTCTCGGCCATCCTCTAGGCCTGGGATAGTAGCCCGAGTTGGTTCTGACGTGCTTAGAATTGGTTTCTGGGTTTGAGTCTCTAGCAGGCATATTTTCACGGATGTCGTGCCGAGGTCAATCCCTAGACACAGATCTGTTGCATCTGATGACATCTAAAATAGCACAGAGTCCAGGGATTTTTTTCGGGTGTCTCAGGGGCCGAAATAAGGCCCCATTCCCAATGCAATTTGGGTAACTTTTTTCCCAATTTGAAGAAAAAAATTCCCAATCAAAGCTGATTTTTTTTTCAACAGTTCCATACATTGTGAAATTCAAACTTTGCTGTGTGAGACAGTGTTTAGCTTTGATTATAAGTTATAATTTAATGATTCTAAATGAAATACCTTAATAAGGTATGTCAAATTTGAAAATATTATCAATTGTGAATATTTTGAAAATTTCCCAAATTCAGGTTTTACGTCGCTAAATTTCCCAATCAGAAAGGCCCTAGGGCCCCTTCCCAAAATTGCCAAAAAAAATCGCTGCAGACACAAAATGAGCCGTCTCATGAGAATTCCAACACTCTGCATATGCGAAAACAAAGGCGCAGACCAGCTTCGCAGTAAAAGAAAAGTACAAAATGCAGTTCATAGTCCACGGAAGAACAAACTATTAATCATGCAGGTACTCTTAATTTCTCTGTCTCATTTAATTTGGTCCCGTTTTGCCTTTCTTACGTTTCAAGTCCTACAAGTACTCATATGTTGGCTAAAGTTTATGCCTATTAAAACTATAGATTTTACAGCATATGGCTTATGGTAGAGATGTTAAATGTTCTGGCTTACTTGTAGTCAGATATAAAACCTTTTTGATTTACTTGGGTGGTTATAACAATGCATTCAATGTGCTGCTGCATCGAAGTATGGGACTAGGGCCTATTCCGTTTTCAATGTTTTTTTGTCTATAATTAATCGATGAAATAAAGATTTAAAGTGTAGCGTTTTCACTTTTGGTCTGCAGTATTATACTATATAGATCTAACGTTTTGGGTGTCATGACATCCTATGTCGAGCAGAATACCCATAAAACGGAGGCAACGTCCCATTATGACCATAGCTGTTGACTAGGATGTAAAGTATTAATTCAAATAATTATGTAGATTAAATATTATTATTTTGCCTTTTGATGAAAGCTTAAACTTGTAAATATGTATTAAAGCTTATTTGAACACTTGCCGATCGGTCGGCTTACTATCAATCGTTAAATATGCTACATGTAGTATAAAACATGTTAATCGACATTACAATCTGTATGTCACCGCGATTAAATTGCATTTGAACATAAAAACAACCGGGCTTACCCTTTAATGTTTACAAACAATGTCCTAACCTTCTTTTGTTAAAGGACAGTTGATTCGTTCTAGAAGCTTCTATGTCGCACTATCGACCAATGAAAACGATGTTAAGAAAACAGCGCGGCCTTATGGTAAAAGGTCAACAAGCTTAAGCTTATACTAAAAGTTGAAGAGGCTACATACATTCGTATTAAAGTCTCAACCGTTTATTATAGAGGACTTTATTAAAACAAGCTAAATTTCGTTAACTAGGACCGAAATTAGATAGTACATTTTTGTGTCGCTGTAAAGTACATATAAGACCCTGGAAGGTATTTCTGTATTTAGGGTGAAAAGGATCAAAGGCTGAGATCAAAGGGATCAAGGCTATTTTGGCAAAAAATAAAATAAAATAATAAATAAATAAATAAGAGGATATGAGATACTGAAGAGGGCCTAGAAGGATATTTAGGGATATTAGAACACAAATTTTGATGATATTTGATATTTTTTTTCAGTACGAATGGTATGCTTATTGAGGCCCTGCAAAAGGTCTCGGTACTATCCAGTAGGCCTATCCCTTTAAAGTTTCTTTTTTCTTTTTTTTTAAGGGATCCGATACTGGATAATACCGGGACCTTTTGCAGGGCAATAGTCATACCATTCATATTCACCCTTAATTAGCCTACTCGGGTGGTGATATGTTCGAATGTCATGTTATGCCATTCCAATTTTCAGTGAAAAACTTTAAAACTAGGGGCGATGTCCCGACCCCGGGGTCCCGAAATGGCAATATCAGAATACTATGTGACGCCAGTTTCATGTAGATCTAGGTCTAGGAATTAAATGACAACTAATTGACATTATCTTTTGACATTATCACCCATAAAAACGTTTTAAATATTTTGATGTCACTTTCGCGTTTCCGCGGCGTTTACACGGCACTCTTAAATTTCCAGAACGTCGCGAGACCTCCAAGAAAAAAAAATGTGAAAAAGGATGCGATGGCGTCCTCACCGCGTCCTCATGGCGTCCTCGTTGCACCCTATGCGTTGCTACAGGGTTCGCACTGCGTTCCTGTGGAGTTCTAGGGGTGACGTCGCATGGCGCCTGCACGACATTTTCACTGCGCTTGCGCGTCGCTCTCGGTGTATGCACTGCGTTTCCATGGCGTTCGCACCGCGCTTCCACCGTGTTATGGCACTGCACTGACAGATCGCAGACAAAACAGAAACGAAGTCTCACTCATTTGTACGTTTGCTTTCAAGAAGATCTCTGCTCTGGCATCAGATTGTGAAAATGACCATGCTGACAACGTCTAGCCTTCAACCATGGCCGGACCCAAAGCATTAAAACTATGTCTAAAATGCGCCCTCCTACATCTGCGACTTTGCAGTTGTATCTGCTGCGCCTGCATATGCACAAGTAGTAAACCAGCGTGTTGTTCGATCATCTCATTGACATTTGAATAGTTTTTTGTTTGCTTGTGCTATACTTAATATTTGCATATCTTTTTATTAATCCATTTTTGTTTTTTCATAAAACGCCATTGGACGCGGTAGAGGCTCCATGCGAGCGCAATGAACGCCAAGAAAACTCCTTGAAAATGCGATAGAAGCTCCACGCGACCGCACGAACACCGTGACGGCTTGCACGAAACGGCTTGCAAGCGCTACAGAAGCGCAGTAAAATAAATGGCACGCCGTGAAAACGCCATAGACGCGCAGGATACAGCAGATTTACTGATAGGCGCGGTGTAAACGCAGTGAGATCGCGATGGTCGCCGCAGCATCTCCGTGAAAACGCCATGGGCTACTACGGCGTTTGCATTACGATCTTACTCCGCGCCCGCGGAGTTCCTGGCGCTTTGATGAATTTTGTCACTGCGCTGCCACGGCGTCCTCACGGCGTCCCAACGGCGCTCTTATTAGAACGCCGAGTGACGGTTTGTTTTGGGCATGTCTAAAAGAAACTCCGACCCATTGCGTTCTAGTATTTCCCACGGCGTTCGATGGAGTTCCCATCGCGTTGCTACGTACGGCGTTGGTGGCGTTTGTACCGCTCTCACCTCGGCGTTCTGCATTTTTGTAGAACGCCGCGAGAGCGCCACGAGAACGCCACCCTGGTGTTACAGAGGTTTAACGTTTTAGTGTTTTGCAAGGATGCGGATGTTTGACTGTGCTAGTTCCTGGACATTGATATTTTTTACCAGTTTCCTACAAAGCCTAGGCGAACACCTTAGTGACGGTTTTGCATTTTCGATATAGTCACTATTGCTTGGCGCGACAGCGTCAAGCAATTGAAACGGAACGAGGATTTCTCCTCAATCTGTGGGGGTTTTCCTTCAATCTGTGACATCTGTGGGGTTTCCCTTTGACTTCCAAAGGCCTGGTTCCAGTCGCAGTGTTTTGCTACACTTCTTGTATAATAAAGCAATTGAAGACGGAAACCAGACTTGCCGTTTTTATAAGGACTTGTCATTCTCGCGAGATCAGACGTGAAGCGCTACCTGTCAGCGACAATGAGGACTTGTGGGAAGAATGACGTACTTGGATATACAAGTTGGCTTCTTTAAAAAGAAACCAATGAAAAGGTCAGCGGCTGTTTGTTATAAGAGCTTCCTCTTGCTCTAGATTTCAGTGTTGTTGGTTCTCTGGTTTGTCATTAATTTCGATTCCCATACGTTTCAGTTTCGTATAAATATCGTTTCTTGTTATGAACACTTGACCAGTGTGTGTATCTGTCACTCAAGGCATTGACTAAAATTTCTGATGTTACAGAATCAAAGCTAATTCTAAAGAGAACACGATTACAATCAAATATGTCGATATGTCACAGTGTAGAAAACCATTTTGCAGCTGTGCAGTCAATTTGTGACAGAGTTCTGAATTTTGACTTGCAGCCACACTACCGGAAAGAGACCCATGGGTCCGATGTGATGGACTAAAAGTCAGCCATATAGAGTTCCTATAGTTTCTGTACCCCTCGTCAGGGTATCTACGATCTAAACCTAGATGCGCTATGATAAGAAGTCGCCACGATCGAGACTGCTTGCTAGATATTTACCGCTATTTGACAGGGAGTGTCAACTATGGATAAATTAAATTGTTTGCGGTGAATTGTCTAGTCAACATAGACGGGTTCACTAGTTTTTATTAAGCGCTTTATGTGACAAAACGCGTAATTGAGAGAGAGCAGTCGATCATAAGAACAATTTTCTTCATATTCAAAGTAAACACTGTGGAAAAGGTCCTGAGGGACCTTTTCCAATAAACGTTAAAGATTTATGCGTTCTGGGCGGATAATGCTAAAACCCGGAACTTTGTCCTAGGTCCGACCAAGAACGAAAGAAGTGTTCATGACCGATGCGGTCCATCGAGTTACCGAAAAACTCCACAAACCTATGAAAAACCACAACACACGGACAAATAATGGTATATACAGACTAGCCAAGCATTCCTTTTAACAAGGAAAATTTATCTTATTTGTATTGATAGATGTAAGATTAACACATTCACTGCCGCCGACGACTGTAGTCGTTTTTACCGTTCACTGCCACCGACGACTGTAGTCGTTTTACGGGTATACCGGTATGTCCCGGGTTATAGATAGCAGTTTTAAAGGGAGGTAAATATATTGTATATCAGATTTTTCAGCGTAAAAATCCCTTTTCAGTGATATATGATATGCGCATATATCTAAAAATATAATAATTAATAAATAAATTAATAAATCAATAAAAACAATAAAATGAATATATGCTTGGCAGTGAGATATTGATTTTTTGAGAGGCGTGGCAGTGAAAGTGTTAACCTAGATAAAATGGTATATATTCTAGCCAAGCATTCCTTTTAACAAGGAAAATTTATCTTATTTGTATTGATAGATGTAAGATTAACCTAGATAAAATGGTATATATTCTTAATGGAAAAAGAAAAGCAACAGTTGCATTTCCCTATACACCATTTACTGCGGAGGAATGATAAGTTTGGCCAGTTTAACACTTGAGGTCTTTCTAATGTTGTTGGAAATGTACAAGCATTCTATTCAAATATGCTTACAAAATAATTGTTCATTAATTGTAAGTTTTCAAAATCTCTCGCTATAGTACATGAACATGCAATAACCATCAATATGAACGCTACATACATGTAACATAAAGTAAGAATAGAGGGATCATTTAAGCCCCGACATAGACACGATGCAAGAAAGAAAATACATCACAACACATTTTCGGACAATACGCTTGAAGATTTCTTTCCCAACAACGTAGCCAACTGATAGCCATGAAGCCGACAATTTGCAAAATAACACATTTATAAAATCCCGCCTTTTTCATTATATACACGCGTACTTTCAGAACTATAATAGCAGTCATAGAATCACACATTAGCGTATAAGCTAAACGCGCGCCGGGCGTGTTGACAAAAATGTAAAATTCAATATACGTTAGAAGCACATCGAAGACACGTTAGAAACGCGTTATATGCGCGTTTTGTACGCTTGGTGTACACTTGGAGTACGTTGATATATGTCGCTGAAGGTCGTTGCGCGCTCCGGATGCGTTTGGGCTCAAAACATTTTAAACATGCTTAAAAATTTTCTAGAAGCTCGGCATGTCACGGGAGTGTGCCTTATACGTTTTGAATAAGTTCCACGCGCGTTACAGGCGCGTTGAATACGCTTTTAAAACGTTTGGCGCACGTTTACTGAGGCACGCTAGTACATGCTACATGCGCGTTCCGATTTTAATTTGATCCTATATTGCTTCAGTAGCGTGCCCCAAGCGTGTGTCTATAGCGCGTGCTCAGCGTGTCTGGAACGTAACACAAACGTCCTCCAAAACTTTGAGATTTTTATACGTCCGGCGCACGCGTCAGTCACGCGCTAATATGTGACTGCTAAGGCGAGTTAATGGAACAACTTAATTTTTATACGTCCAAAAAAAAAAAAAAAAAAAAAAGAAAAAAAGAAAAAAAAAAATCAGCGTGTTGAGATTTTTCATACGCCCGACGCGCGCTTGGCTTATACGCTAATGTGCGACAGCTGTTTTATATCATATTAAAAGTTATGATGCATTCGCATTCAGAAAGTACGTCAGCAACCGATCATATACATGAACCTTATTAGAAAACAGAAAAAACTTGTGTTGCATTTCTTTTTATCATGCGTATAGTTATAGTCGAACTAATTTCAAACAGATAATAATGACTCCAAGTTTCTTTTCAAACTGAAAATCAATGTTTAAGTGTAGCAGCTATTGTATGTGGGACGTTTTGTGTAATATTATCATTTTAATATAATATCAACTTTGAATAAAAATGAAGTCTGTCACGTTGATCATATTTTTACTTTTATGCGGATATTGTGCAGGTGCGAAAAGGAAAAATGTTTTATTTCTCGTCTCGGATGATATGCGACCAGAACTTGGGGCGTATTACGGACCTGACTTTCCCTCGACGATTCATCCCAAGATGCACTCCCCGAATATTGACGCTTTAGCGGCTAAAAGTCTGCTGCTCAAACACGCCTATGTACAACAGGCCGTTTGCTCGCCGAGCAGGACTTCACTTCTTACCGGAAGACGGCCGGATACCACGCATGTCTATGACCTCATCCACTACTTCCGGAAAGTTGGCGGGAATTTCACGACATTGCCAGAGTACTTCAAACAAAATGGCTACGTATCGGTAGGGATGGGTAAAATCTTCCACCCTGGTCCAGCGTCAGGTTTTGATGACCCAATCTCCTGGTCTCTACCATACTTTCATGCTAAATCGTACGGATGGGAATCACACGAACACAGTTGGTTGGCGGTTCCAGACAACGAAACGATTGACAAACCCCTGGTTGACGCCCAGATCGCCGACCATGCGATAAAAACAATGAAATCTCTTGCTCCTGATGCTAAATCTGGAGACAAACCGTTCTTTTTGGCAGTCGGTTTTCACAAGCCTCATCTACCGTTTGTGTTCCCAGAATCGATGCTACAGTACTACCCACCAGGCGATATTCGTTTACCACCAGACCCACACTGTCCCAAGGATATGCCAGAAGTGGCTTGGTACACACCTCTAGGACTTGTTAGGTATAAGGATGTAGGGTCACTGAACTTTACCGGCAAAATCAACGAACAACTACCAGAGTGGAAGGTTCGAGAACTTCGTCGGGCTTACTATAGTGCGCTTTCGTGGACAGATTCACTCGTGGGTCGGGTTATTCAGGAGCTTGAAAATCTTGACCTTGCAAAAGATACAATTATATCATTCTGGGGCGATCATGGCTGGCAACTCGGAGAGCATGCCGAATGGTGTAAGCAGACGAACTTTGAACTCGCTACGCATGCGCCAATGATGATTCATGTTCCGGGGCTCACTGATAAAGGAATCATCACGGAGCAGTTGACGGAATTTGTGGATCTTTTCCCGACACTCGTTGAAGCTGCTGGCCTGACTCAACTTCCTCTCTGTCCAGAAAACTCGTCTGCAATCGCTCTCTGTCGAGAAGGGGAAAGCCTCTTTCCTCTTATCCAGAATTCAACCGCCCCGTGGAAGAAGGCGGCGTTTTCACAATACCCCAGAAACCATAACGGTAACAACGTCATGGGCTACACTATGAGAACCGATCAATACAGATACACGGAGTGGGTGGGGTTTTCAGGAAGCCCAGACTACAACCCGGACTGGGACAAAGAATACGGTGTCGAGCTTTACGATCATAAGGCAGATCCGTATGAGGATATCAACAAAGCAAACGATCCTTCTTATGCCGATATTCGAAAAACACTTAGCAAACAACTGCGTGCAGGGTGGAGGAAAGCCATGTGAAACGGATATAATCGACCGTTTATGATTCAATAGTTTCTTTTACTTTCTCAAATTATGATGTACCCTTATTGAACGATCTCATGGCATAGAACAATGTAAGGATTGAAATTGTTACTTCCTAGTTACAACTTTTTTTCTGGAAATAATGTTTTCCTTGGGATCAAATTAATAGTTCCAATGAATGTGATCCAAAAATGTTATTTATAAACTGGCAATGTCACAGATAACCACCAACATTCCTGATAGATTTTTACATTGATCAATGCAATTAAATCATTTGATGCTTTGTCTTAACGCAGACTTTGATCCCATGTAACGTAACACATGCATATGTTGGTCGGTACCATTACGAAAACATGACCATGTAATAAACTGAGATTTTTTTAGCTTTAAAAATTAAAAATTTTCAGCAGAAAAATTTTGATATTTTTCTTATTTTTGCTCAAAACATAGATTGTGGGTACACGTTAGAACCGCCTTGCCGAGGCGGTTCTAACGAGTACCCACAATCTATGTTTTGGAGCAAAAATAAGAAAAATAGGTATACCCCTGCAAACCCCAGTTTTACTATATAAAAGTGGGGTTCAAGGGGGTATACATTGCACGGACATGTTTTCCTGATGGTAACAGTAAACTTGAAAATGTTGGCATTTCAGTATTACTGTAATATGTTTATTGGAGCACTTTGGTTTGTTTGTCTGTTTGTTTCTGTTGCTTAACGCCTCAGTCATCAGATAACGCCTCAGTCATCATGACGTCGGGACATCGTCATCATCTTTCCGAAATTCAGATGCCATTACACCCAAATGCGCTGCAATATAGCACTATCCATATAAATAACTAGGCGGTTTTGGTCACCCACATTTCTTAGACGGGCTTAGACTCTCTGAGCGGTTAACCACAGCATGTTCTCAGGTAATCGCTCATTTAGAAAGTTTGCATCGGGGAGTTTTGAAAAGAGCAAAAGTAAACAGTAGGCAATGACCAGGTCTCGAGGTTCTAAAAATATTTCCATGCTCAACTCTGCTGATTTTAAAATTGACGAAATGGCCCATTGAAAAATTGAAATTTCTGGTTAGATCACCAAAGCCTGTAATTAATCATGCTCATAAATTCTTGGCATTTTAACATTTATGAGCAGGGTAAATTTGAGTCTCAGCTTAGATGAGCATAAAAAAAGTTTAATAACCTCGGGAACAAAAGCTGGCACAATCAAAACAAACGCCACTCTTTGAACGTAAAAAATCGATTAAATTTAATTCAGAATCCCAACTAGGTTTCTCCCCGGCCTAATGTCAGGGTTGGGATTCTTTAGTTTCTAATAAATAAAGAAGCCTCCGTGGTGCAGCGGTTAAGTCACTCGCCTTGTAAACCAGGGGTCTCAGGTTCGATTCCGGGCTTCTCCAAAAACCTCCTCCCGGTTGAGCCTTCGGGTGCTCCCGGAACAACAAACCCACAAAAAACAACCTCAAAAACAACCTCCTATAGTACTGGTCTCGCCCAGGAAAAAAAAAAAACAAAAAAAAATAAATAAAGAATCTCAACCCTGACTCTAGGCGGGAAAATGACAACACAAGACACCACATATATTTAACAACACGTATGAAGAGCAAAATGATGAACTCTTCCCCCAGTAATATAGGTTATGATCAATTACATTACGAAAACATGCCCATGCAATATATAGAGATTTTTAAAATTGTCAGAAAAAATTGAAAATTTTCAGTAGAAAAAAGCTTACATTTTTATGAATGTAATCAGGCTGTAAAATATAGTACACCATTATTTCTTTCGTTTCTGCAGAATTTATGCAATAATAGCGATCAAAAATGATTTTGTCATTCATTAACATTCGCTAGGTCCCTCGGGGAGTGTTGAAAACCTCGGGCTACGCCCTCGGTTTTCAACACTCCCCACGGGACCTAGCGAATGTTAATGAATGAAAATTCGCTAGGTCCCTCGGGGAGTGTTGAAAACCTCGGGCTACGCCCTCGGTTTTCAACACTCCCCACGGGACCTAGCGAATGTTAATGAATGAAAAATCATGTTTGATCCCTAAAGTAAAGACTAAAGAAGTTACTGAAGGGTTAAAATCGATCTACGTTACCCAATCGTTGTTGCTATAAGTCTGTTGCGATTTACGTTCAACAATTTTATAAAACTGGAACGGCGAAAATCAACAATCATAAGCAATTTTGTTAATGCATTTATTGAAACATAAACGATTTATAATATTTTCAAAATTGTTTTATAACGATGCATGTTTGTTTATACTATCAAATACACCAAATACACTGTTGGTATAACCAACATACCATTCATACAAGGCTACATACCATATGTCTGACACTCATATGCGCATTCTTCGACTGCATGTACGGAAGATTATCACATCTTGCATAAAACTGTAAGTAGAATTCCGTTAGACAACCAGACTGCACATTTATAGTCGTTTGCATTGTCACATGCAAGTCACTACGTATATGATTTGCCTCATGGGAAATAGGCGAAAACAAAGACGCAGATCAGCTTCGCTCTAACCGCGAAGCTGATCAACGCCTTTGTTTTCGCTACTGGGCTTCTACTTAAATCCGAAATTTCAAGCTTCTAGCTCTTTTCTGTGCTTGTACAGGCCAGTTTGTGTCGGACCTGTTCGGAAACCATATTGTTGGTTTTCCCAAGAGGCGGCTCATATATATGACAGATTCAAGGCGTTTTCGGAGGAAATTTGTCCAATTTTGAATATTTTGGTGGCGGATGATCCGGTAACTGCTGTTGCTCTGACGTCATGGATACGCCATCTTCTAAAAAGGGCAAGTTCTGTGCAGTATAGGGAGGGGCTTGGTAGGGAGGGGGTTGTAAAGTCACTTCTTCGTAGGGGGGCGGGGCCATGATGGTTATTGTCTCACTCACAGCTGAAACAGAGATTTAGAAAAATAAAGAACAATGCATTACGAAAACGTGCCACTGCAATATACAGATGTTTTTTTTCCAACTGTAAATTTGAAAATTGCATTGGAAAACGATTGGTATTTTTAATATTTTTGCTCAAAACATTGATTGTGGGTGCACATTAGAACGGCCTTCGCGAGGCGGTTCTTACGAGTACCCGTACTTTATGATTTGGATCAAAAATAATGATGAAAAATATACTAAGTATACAAACCTTCAAGGGGGTTGACATCTACGAGTAAAATTTCATGAACATGTTTTCCTAATGGGTTGGTTGTTGGCTAGTTGGTTGCCGGATTTCGTGTTTAAATCCCAGTCAACAACTATGGTCATTTAATGATGGGACCTCGGTTTTAATAGAAGGTTGGTACATGTACACTTGAATAGTTGCTCAATATTTGCTATCAAATTTAAGTTTTCAGAGTACACAAAAACAT
Organism: Rugalucina vietnamica; assembly: GCA_964017185.1. Lineage (NCBI taxonomy): Eukaryota > Metazoa > Mollusca > Bivalvia > Lucinida > Lucinidae > Rugalucina > Rugalucina vietnamica. Next base: position 11,847,603 of record OZ024881.1, on the reverse strand, counting down.
TTGACGCTTGATCAAATGCTACTAATTTTGCTTATACCACTGTCCTTTTATCGTTAAAAAGCAAATATATACCAGTGAACCAAAAAATTTGAAATTAGGATAGCAAAACATATTTCTATACATGTATATACAGATATATAAATGTATACGTATTTGTATCAAAAATGAAAACAGCCACTTGTTTAACTTTCCAGAGCCGGTCCCACTAAATCGTAAGCAATCGTACTATTGTCTAAATACCTTTATTGATAAGACTGCGTATACACGATTTCATACAAGATTTGTAAAATGGTTGCCAACGTGTTTCTGCTTCCTCAATTTGCATATCGGGGTCAATGCTTTCATTACGAAAACTTGCCCATGCAATATACAGATAATTTTTGAGCTTTAAAAATTGAAAATTTTTAGCTGAAAAAGTTTGATATTTTTCTTATTTTTGCTCAAAACATAGATTGTGGCTACACGTTAGAACCGCCTCGCCGAGGCGGTTCTAACGAGTACCCACAATGTATGTTTTGAAGCAAAAATAAGAAAAATAGGTATACCCCTGCATACCCCAATTTTACTACATAAAAGTGGGGTTTACGGGGGTATTCATTGCACGGACGTGTTTTCCTGATGATGACCCCCAAATTAAAACCAAGACAATTCTAAAGTGTTCTTAAGCTATCTTAAAAGCAGTGGGACCGGGGCTTAACTGAATTTGTTCGTAGTGCCATCACTTACTGGGTATAACTGTATTATTTCTGCCCTGTGTCCTGTGTCGTGATGAACCTCTACCTCTTTGTCGCCGTAGTTGTCTTTTACAACAGTAATATAAACAACACAACATGAACGTTCCTAGGACGACTATAATCCCTACCCCTCCCCCTACTATCATACCAGTGGTCGGGTATTCATATCTGAAAGAGAAGGGAAGAAACACGACATCAGGAAAACATGTCCATGTAATGTTTACCCCCTTGAACCCCACTTTTATATACCAAAACTGGGTTATGCAGGGGTATACCTATTTTCTTATTTTTGCTCCAAATTAGAGATTGTGGGATTGTGGGTCGGGGAGGCGAGGCGGTTCTAACGTGTACCCACAATCTATGTTTTGAGCAAAAATAAGAAAAATATCAAACATTTTCAGCTAACTTTGATTTTATTTTTAAAGCTCAAAAACTGTGTATTGCATGTGCAAGTTTTTGTAACGATGTTAGCAATTGTCTGGGGACTAGACAGGGAACGCCAAAATTAAAAAGCGGTGTAATGTTATTATTATTAAATCCCAAATTTTGAAACATGTAAAACCTTGTTTGTGACAAAGTGTTCGCTAATCTTTTTTTATTTTTTATTTATTTATTTATTTTTATTTTATTTTTTTTTTTTTTTGGGGGGGGGGGGTGGAGGGGCTCGCCGCAATCTATGTTTTGAACAAATATATGAAAAGCATCAAAGTTTTTCAGCTAAAAAAAAACGCATTATTGCATGGGCTAGTTTTCGTAATGAAGACTTACGTGCAGCATACGTCATATCTCGTTCTGTGGAAGCCTTCACAACATTTCTGGTAGCAGAAGACAAATTCTGTACCACGTGGCGTTTCCACGCGACAATAAGACGCCCCGGCTTCAACAAGGAAGGCTACAACAGAAATGTAAATAAAACAATAGCAGACGGCAAATTGTGTTCCGCGTGACGTCTCCACGCGATAATACGAGGTATATAACAGACTTCAACAAGGAACGCCACCAGAGAAACGTTGAACCTTTATTAGTTAATCTGCAATATTTGCATTGACAACATTTCTGGTAGCAGAAGACAAAAATCTGTACCACGTGGCGTCCCCACAATATGACTCTTCTGCACTTACTCGGAACGCTGCAAGAGAAAAGTAAGAAAGTTCATAGTCAGTTTGCGATAGCATTTGCCCTTTTCCAGCCTTCAAAACCTTTCTGGTAGCAGGCAAAACATGTTGGCTAGTAGAACCCAGTTTATTGATACGACTGAGGTTCTACTTATCATTACATTTCAAATAGAATATAGAAGACCAAACCAAGACTTTGGTCTGACTTCATGTTTTGCATAAAGTCAAAGTTTAAGACGTCGTTATCATAGTTTCAGACTGTAGAGAAATCAGAGATGAGTCTATTCATCGGGAAAACAAGTCCGTGAAATGAATACCCCATTAAACCATTAAACTCCACTTTTATAATGTAAAACTGGGGTATGCAGGGGTGGGGTATACCTAATTTTCTTATTTGTCTCGTGCTTCAAACATAGACTGTTGGTACTCGTTAGAACCGCCTCGCCGAGGCGGAGGCGGTTCTAACTTGTACCCACAATCAATGTTTTGAGCAAAAATAAATTAAATATCATTTTTTTTTCTACTTAAATTTTTCAATTTTACAACTTAAAAAGATCTCTGTATATTGCATGGGCATGTTTTCGTAATGAGTAAAGGTTCCGTAGAAGTAATCAGGCTGCCACTAAAGTGCCGGTCCCACTGCGTTTAAGCAATCGTATGGGTGTCTAATCGTAGTTTATTTATAAGATTGCGCATGTAAAATTTGTAAAATATTTCCCCATCTGTTTCTGCTTTCTCAGTAATGCACCACTCATCTGTATTCACGCCACCCCGCCTCCCACCCTGGGGCCGGGGAATAGCCGGGCGTTTAACTTTTCAGTTTTAAGCCCCGCAAACGGGGACAGATTTGTGGTAAAATCCTTGCTAAAAGCTCCGGCTCCCCAGAGGCCGACAAGAATGTGGAACAACAGCTGACAGTTGTTCTAGTGAAGAATATGAGAGTGAGGCTTGACTTTCTGCGTGTAAATATACAGGTACATTTGCAAATCAAATAAGGACCATAAAAGTAAATTAAAAGTTAAAAATAAAACTAATATCTGATTTGAATTAATGTGACCATGCATTTGCGGGAAATTAAAACTCCGGCACATCTCCGGCACTGCCGAAACTCATCAGAGGTTAAATCCCGGCACCTTAGCCCCGCTGTGTCCCCGTTATCCCCGGCCTTAGGGGGACCGGGGATCTAGGGCCGGGGATACAAATGACTTAATGTGCATAATTTTCATGTTGGGGTCAAAGAAATGATCCCCAAAGTAATATTAAGACAATCGTAAGGCGATCATGTTAAAGCGATCTTAAGCGCAGTGAGACTGGGACTTTAAGTAGACAATAACTTGTAAAAAGTATTTACAATGTAAAGCCGAGGCGGTTCTAACGAGTACCCACAATCTATGTTTTGGAGCAAAAATAAGAAAAATAGGTATACCCCTGCATACCCCAGTTTTTCTATATAAAAATGGGGTATAAGGGGGTATACATTGCACGGACATGTTTTCGTGATGTGCCTTTGCTGAAATGCTACGCCCCTTTATTTCTCTATTCTTTAACCAAGGGCTTAATCTTTATATAATATTATACCTCTTTGTATAAAACTTACATAAGCTCAGAGAAACAAAAGTTATCCAATTATCCATCTTCAAAGTTGCGAAAATATTTCCTACATATAAACGCCGTATTTCATTTCATCTTCAGTGTCCTGAAAAAAGTTTTTTGTTGTGATATATGAGAAATCGAGCATAAAGTTTATACTTTCAACTACTAAAATGTTTGGTCTATATGTACCCGATATCGTGTTTATTCGTTCAGGTAGTGGTTAAATATAAACCTGAAAATCTCCAAAAGAGGTCAGATAAAAATTTTGAACCCCATTATGATAACTTACCCATGCAGTATACAGAAATGTTTTTCATCTTTAAAAATGAAAAGATGAAAAAAATGTGTATTTGTTTAAGTTGTTGTTTGACGCCCAAATCAACATCTATGGTCATGTTGGGTTGTTGCCTCCATTTTATCGGGCTTGGTTGTCCTGACATCCAAAAAAAAATGTTTCAAGTATAAGCATCCAACTAGGCCGAAAAAGCTTATACCGTATGTATGGAAGGTTTGACTTGAACCACTATTCCTGGACAGGCTCAGACCTGAGCGGCTAATTAGTAATCAGATGGTAGATGCTTTGCCTGGAGGCAAAAGCAGCCCGTCTATTTCTTTGGCCCCAATTGGCGGGGGTTAAGAAAATATTTCGTTATTTTCCCATAATTTGGCTCAAACATTGATTATGGGTACTCGCTAAATGAGTACACACAAGCTATGATTTGGATCAAAGATAAGAAAAAACGGTATACCCCTGTGCACCCCAGTTTCACTACATGTATTTAAAAGTTGGGTTAGGGGGTGTATTTTTCATAGGCATGCTATCCTGATGTTGACCCTTGACGAAATACAACAATCAATAGAATTGTATATATAAGTTCAAGTTTAAGGTTGATTATAAAATATTTTATTCCTATGTATTGTCCTCACAAGTGCGTAATGTACAATATAAGGCATAAGAAATAAAACATTTGTATTCCATTTATCATTGTCTTGAAAGATGATAAACGAAATGAAATTATCAGCCCACCAATATTTAAGTTTAGCCCACTGGGTGCTTCCTTAGTCCCGATATAAAAAGGTTTTGTTTGACTTTTCGGTACCGGATTTTTCTACTACGTTAACAGAGTAAATCTCCACAAAACAGAGTTGCCAATAACATCAATTTCATAATTTATACTCCTTTTTAACGGATCAAATAAAGAAATACTATAAAATTGCATACAAAGCACTATAGTGCATACAAAGCACTATTTCATGACTTGAAATTCTTTCAATGACGTCATAAATGAGAATCAAATCAAATCATTGACCAAATTCTAGGAATTATTGTAGAAAAAAAATCTGATACCAGAATCAAACAAAACCAAATCCTATCTGGACCTATAGTAAAAGTCAAACAAAACCTTTTTGTATCGGGACGAAGGAAGCACCCAGTGCACATACGTTAATTGAAACTGAAAATGGGAAAAAGGCGACATAAATAAAGCCAACAAATATGACGATCATTCGCGATACGCATATGTACATGTATAATGTACATGTGATCATGCGCGGATCCAGAAATTTTCATGAGAGGGGGTCCAACGAAAATGGTAATTTTTGGTCAAAGACGAGGGGGGATCCAACCCCCAAAATATCCCGAAATTACCTTTTTTTAGGTTAAATTTTCAAATTCCAGAGGGGGATCCACCCCCTCTGGATCCGCCCATGCTGATATTGATTTGACGGCGCCTCACTTTTTCGAAGTGCACGATAGTCCGCTATATTCGATCGAGAGCAGGGAAATCATTATAGGCCATACCGCGGTTTCAGGTACTCAAGCCTCATCAGCCTACGGTGATTCTATAAACCAGTCAGCACAGAGCCAGAAATACATACTACCTCATCAAAACAGTAAAGGTAATTTGTTTTTGTTGTAAAAACGAAATAAATGTTTAAAAAGAATTTTATTTATTTCAATTTTGCTCCAAATATTGATACACGGTGGGAACATGTTAGAGCCAAGGTAAAACTTGGGTGTGCTATTCTTTTTTTATTTTTGTTCCATAACATAGACTGACGGTACTCGTTATAACAGCCTCGTTTGAACTCTGTCGTATCAGAGGATGTATTGAATATAAATTGCAGTTATTCTAATAGGATTTCTTGATGGTAAAATCAGGGTCCAAGGTTTTAACCTTTTTTCATGTTCAGCTCAGCTGAGACTAAAAATCTTGCTCATAAATGTTAAAATGCCTACAATTGTTGGCATTTTAAAGTTTCTTAAGGCTTGTGTGATCTAAAATCAACATTTCAGCTGGACTTTTTCAGTATTTATAAGCAGTTTAAATTTAACGGAGTGGCTATTGACAAACGTTTGTCATTAGCGATTTTTCGTATAAATCGCTATTGACAAACGTTTGTCATTAGCGATTTCTCGATTTCTAAATTTAATGCTCAGCTGAGATGAGCGTGTAAACTTTTTATAATCTCGGAGCCTGGTAAAACGCAATAATACTTTGATAAGGGATGTCATTCGGTGTCACATTAAATGTTCAAACGTTCGGAAACAACAGCTGGACGGTTTAAACCTTCGGATCGTATGTTCCACTTAACATACAAAAACTTGCCCATGCAATAAAAAGAAATTTTTCGAGCTTTAAAAATCGAAAATGTTCAGCTGAAAATTTTTGATGTCTTTCTTATTTTTGCTCAAAACATAGATTGTGGGCACACGTTAGAACCGCCTCGGTTTGAAATTTGAAGATGTATACTATGCAATCGTTCCTCCAAACGTTTGCTACAATACCAGATCTGTTGTTGCTAGGCAACCAAAGAATGCGAGGTAAATGAACACTGATGAGACTGTCCAAGCGACCTTTACTAACCATACCCTCTTACAAAAATGTGTAAAAGTTCAGAGTCAAATTAGCATATCGTCAAATCTAGCCATGATAAATGCACAATATTTTCAGCACAAATGTACATAACATATATGTGTCCACATGTAACGTATCAACTTATACCGAGTTTAGTAATCATGACTTTCTGAGATACAAATTCTGAACCGACCTACGCGTATCAATTATGTACCAGAGTTAAATGTTTCTATGTGAGGCAACTTCCTACATCTACTTTGACAGAATACTAGAATTGATTTTCTCCCTTTGGTTGTTATATACATTAGCCAATGACACATCAATTCAGATTGCCGCGTGGTGCAATCTTTTTCTATATATCTTTTTCTTTTTCTATATCTTTTTCTATATTTTTCTGTTTGTATTCAAACATCTCAAGCTAAGTCAGTTTGGTTTGTGTCTGTACCGAGAGGGATTGCAGTTTTTTGCGGCTTCTTTGTAACACCATTCAGTCAACATGTATCGACACATACACACACACACGCACGCACGCACACACGCGCGCGAGTGGAGAGAGAGAGAGAGAGAGAGAGAGAGAGAGAGAGAGAGAGAGAGAGAGAAAGGGAACAAAATGAAAACTATTCACAATTTACAATATAGGGATCAAACATGGGTTTCTATGTATTAACATCTGCTGGGCCTGAGGGAGGCGTTGAAACCCGAGTCTGAAAGGTCACAAAACGGTCAGAAATATCCAATATTTTAACTAGTTTTCAATTGAAAAGCCTTTATGACCAAATTTGACTTTGCTGTAAAACAGGTCAAGGTCATGATATATACAAACTATAATGGGCTTGAGTCCCCGGTGCTATAACAAATGTTTCGTTGAAATCGGTAAACAGGTTCTGAAGAATAAAAAATAAAATTGCGATACATGAATGTTTAAGGTTTTTGCTATTAATAGCCCTAGCGGCCAACTTTTTCATTTGACCTGGATCATTAATATAAACTTTCTTTCACTTTTTCCTAAAGATGCTCCAAAGAAGTTTGGCTTTGATTGGCCCAGTGGTTTCAGAGGAGATGTTTGAACTATGTGGACAACCTAGAATAGTAAAGCCCTTAATACCCCAGTTTTACTATATTAATTGGGATTTAAGGGGGTATACATGTAGACATCAACGATAACGGACGCCAGGGCATGTGGATACTATAAGTTTGAACTATGTGGACAACCTAGTATAGTATAGCCCTTTATACCCCAGTTTTACTATATAAATTGGGATTTAAGGGGGTATACATGTACATGTACTTGACATGGACATTTGTTCCTAGTACAGTTTGGCAGCCTATACTCTTAAGACAATCTCATTGGATTCAAACATTACGAAAACATGCCCATGCAATTTAGAAAAAAAAAATTGGTTGTAAAAATGATAATTTTTGGGTTGAAAATTTTTGATATTTTTCTTATTTTTGCTCAAAACTTATATTGTGGATACACGTTAGAACCGCCTCGGTGAGGCGGTTCTAACGAGTACCCACAATCTATGATTTGGAGAAATAATAAAAAAATAGATATACCCCTCTGAACCCCAGTTTTGCTGTATAAAAGTTGTGTTATAGGGGGTATACATTACATGGACATGATTTCCAGATGAAACCATTGAATGATTCTTGTTAATCACTTTCATTTTAAGCCATGTTACGGAGTATAACGTTAGCGGGTTCAACTATTGCGAGACCGTTCTAATGTGTACCCATAATCAATGTTTTAACCGCCGGATATAAGAAAATATCATTTTTTTTTATGAAAATCTTCAATGTTTACAGCTAAAGAAACAATCATCAGGAAAACATGTCCGCGAATTTTTTACCCCCTTAAACCCCACTTTTATACAGTAAAAATGGGGTATGCAGGGGTATACCTATTTTTCTTATTTTTGCTCCAAAACATAGATTGTGGGTACTCGTTAGAACCGCATCGGCAAGGCGGTTCTAACGTGTACCCACAATCTATGTTTTGAGCAAAAATAAGAAAAATATCAAAAGTTTTCCACCGAAAATTTTCATATTTTAAAATTTTAAAAATCTCTGTATATTGCATGGGCATGTTTTCGTAATGAATATTCCCTGGGCGTTTTTCGTCAGTTTAATGGAAGCGTCGATGCGTTCATAATTACTAGGTAAAGTCAGGGCCATGGGTTATTTAACCGATGCCTGCAAGTTCGTCCAGTGGTTATCAATTTTCTTTATGGAAGGTCAGTTTTCCTAACTTGTCTGAAAGTCACTGAACCTCCCAGTGGCAGGTTACCAGTTTAAGTGCACATTTATTACATCACTAATTGACACACGTTTTTTTTTTCTGGAACAGAGGGAGAGGGCGAATTGCCATAGAAAATGTTTATGACATACATGACTGTAACTTCTCGAAAAAAGCATGATCGATCCCGATCCACTTCGATGCAAATAAAACGCGCTTCGGATCTGCGAATAGGACACATCACTGATCGCACCCCTGGTCGGTTGACTTACATGAGACCAGGGCTCGAGCATACGGGACTTTTAAAGACAGCCAGGTATCGGCAACTGGCTTGAAGGTTAATAGGGAATTACAATGGAACCTGTTGGTTTTATGGTAATATCTTTAAAACTAATCGATGCATCATTCCTGTGCAAACATATGTTTTTCCTTATTACCTCCCAAACGTCCTGATATAAGTTTTATGAAATTTGGATTAGTACTTTTTGGACCTTTTTCGTCATTTTTGTTCAAACCTAGGACTAATTAAACATATAGTGAAATTTCTGTATGAAATGGGTTCACTGTTAGAAAACCGGTCATAATTATTTTAATAATGTAAATATTTTTTCTGTGCAAACGGGGGCATATGCGCAATTAAATGGCGAACACGCTGATATGAAATTTGAATAAATAAACAAAAAATAAATATAGCCCTTTTGATATCCAAGCAAGCAAACCATTTTATTTTTCATTAATTTTTCAACGCTTCGCATCTAATCGCTGTTATTGATTTTAATGTCGCTATCTTATTAGTCTACAGGTAAATCTCTTAGCATTTGCAGGTAAGTCCGTACCCTAATCCATAATCCATTTGATTGACCGAGTTTTATTTATTTATTTATTTATTTATTTATTTATTTATTTATTTATTTATTTATTTATTATCGTCCTTATGCAATATGTTTAAGGATGTTCGCTGCCAATGAAAAAGTATTCAAACTTTTTTTCTAACCACTCTTTTTTGATTCCAAAATACAACATAAGACATTTGAAAGCAAAATAAATATAGGGTAGTGTGCATTTTTTCAAGCTACAGGCCTCTGAATGAGACCTCTGAGCATCATGTTTTAAAGTTAGTAAAATTAATTTAATTTTTAATTCTTTGAAACAAACCTGTCTTGAACAAAAATACACCTAGAATGCTTTCAAAAGTCATAATATTTACGTAACGCAGACTATTTTTGGCCTAACGCATAGAACAATTTGCAACTGGAAGTGGATGACAAAATTTTACGAGTATTTTTCCAACCCTACCCCCATACTTGAAAAGGCGGAAAAAATCAATATTTTGAAATGTGCCAAACCCATATTTGTTTATTCAAACTTTTTCTTGTATTTTCACACAACATAGAACTTTGTTATATTGTTCGAATAAAAGAAAGAAATATATAGGGTAGTGTGCATATAAGAGAGAACCAACAACTTGAAAATCACCATTCTCAGCCTTTTTTCAGCTATTTTGTTTCTTTAAGCCCATGTCATAAAACCACCTAAAATTTTAAAGCCACCGCACCAAAGACACAAAGACTGACTTAGAAGACCATGTACACATATACTGCAGCTAAAATAAGCAAAGAAATAGTTTAATTAATTGGTAAATGTGTAATATTCAAGTTTAATCTACCCTACCCCCTAAATTTCACTGACAACTAAATTTTTCTGAAAAGTTGCAGAAAATGGGGTGAAAAAATGAAGTTTCTTAGATTGACAATTTTCATGGCTCGTTCAATGCATATCATCATTATGTATCCAAATATAAAATATTAGGAAAATATCTCCAACCGTTTACGAGATATTCAACAAAAGAAAAACCGGAAGTTCCGAAATGTCAAATGTTAGCAGCGAACATCCTTAAATAATATACATGATGAAACAGGAATTGATAATTTTAGATTATGTTACGACAAAAGCAGTATACATTATCAATTTCACAAATATTTTATGTAATAAAAAAAGAAAAATAAGAATAGTAGTATAATTAAAGAATAACAGGCCTGAAAAATATCATTCATTTCATAAAGTTTTGAAAGTAAGCTGACATTGTGATAGCGCATCTTTAAATGTCAGGTGTGAACTGGTAGCCACTGACTGTAGCACGCGTGTCTATAATTGATTTATGACACCAACTATTGCCCTTTCAGAGTAATGTTATTACAATAAGCGGTATTTGTGGCAGCCTATCATCACATATTTAAAAGAATCAAAATTAATAATTTACCACTAGGACCCCAAATAAATGACAAGATTATATTTTACAAGTCTTCCCCTATGCTAAGCCATGTAGGCTGCTAAAATTATATTTTTGTGACTTTTCTCGAAAAGAGCCTCTTTAATTGATGATGTAAGAACAAAGAATACATCAATTCTTGAATTTTATGTTCAAATAATGAAAGAACAAAACCTTCATTTTTAATGAACCCCGTTTATTGTTGCGATGATGTATTGCACCTTTTTTTATTTTAAAATATTTTTTGTTCATTATTTTCTTTGTTCAGAGAGAGAGAGAGAGAGAGAGAGAGAGAGAGAGAGAGAGAGAGAATGTCTTTTTTTTTTTCGAAAATCACAGTATGCTTTTGATTGCTGCATGTTTCATTACAGAAACTTGCCCATGCAAAATGCAGAGATTTGTTTCTGCTGTAAAAAAAATGAAAATTTCATTAGAAAATTGTTGATAGTTTTCATAATTTTGGTCAAATGATTGATCTCGGTACACGTTAGAATCGCCTCGCCGAGGCGGTTCTAACGACTACCTACAATTTATGTTTTGGGTCAAAAATTAGAAAAAGAGGTATAATCCTGTCAACCCCAGTTTTACTATATAAAAGAGGGGGGGGGGGATACATTTCACGGACAGGTTTTTATAATGTTCTTTTCAACAATTTAATCATCATTCCAATACTTTATCAAGGACAAACTTGTTCATTTAAATCAACTAAAATAAAGAAGCTAAACATTCTGGTTTGTAGCCCCTAATCCGTTAAATTACCTGAGCGTGTCAGGTATATGAAACTATAAAATGAGCCGCATCATGAGAAAACAAGATATTTGCCTACGCGAAAACAAAGACGCAGAACAGTTGTACAGTAACTGCACAAATGAACAGCGCCTTTTATTTCGCTACACGGATAATAAAATTATTATTCTACTTAAATCCGAAAGTTCAAGCTTCTAGCCTTGTCTATGACTGTACAGCCTGGTTTATGTCAGACCTTGTCGAAAATACCGATGACAGGTTTTCTCGCATCGCGGCTCAAATCTGCGCAAACATTTACCTGAGGGCACGTGTCTGTTGTAAGGACTAAAGGACTCATATTTTATGTACAAACTTTACGCGCCGCGACACAAACTGTATATAGATTTTCCGTCCAGGCTGGATTCAAACCTGTTGCTCACACACAGAAAATACTATGTGTGTCAAAATAAGAAAAAAAAAATGATTTGCGAGTTTGTTTTTGTGCCGCTCATGAAAATCTAGTTAACTATACTTGTTTCAAGAAAACCGCATATTTTGAAGAATTAAATTAAATCATGATTTTTGTTTTAAATTGATTAAAATTGTGCTTTTTTTCTGATTATTCGCATGTAATTTGAATGATGGTATTTAGATTATTACATGCGCTTTAAGCCTTAACTGTGGCTGGATTTATAAAGTACACACATGTACATACATGTAATTGATTGACTTTGCGATAATTTGCATACACACATACAAATACATACACGCTCATTATAAAATTATGAAATACATGTACGTGTCTAATTCATTTAAATTTATTTGTTTTCAAAGCTTTAAGTATTTGGTGAAATGAGCAAATTAATTTAATGTAGCGAAAACAGAAATTAAAATTTTCCAAGAAGCGACCTGTCTTGATTTGCCACTGCTTATATTATCGCATTTGAACATTTAGGTATCAGAGTGTCATTATAGCTTCATGATTTGAAGAAGGTAAACCTATCAAAATCTGCAACCTTCACTTTAGACATTTATCGTATGCGCACGTATCCTTGACAACAGTGACTATATTCTAAAGGTATAATACAGGTAAAGTTGTAACGAAGGGAACTCTGACAGGTAGTATCGATTTTCCCAGAAAACTCAGTTAATTCCCCTGTTTAGCGATTTACCTGTAATTTAGCGAAACAATCGATTGTCCCTCGAAGTTGGACATGGTTATATTTTTTTTTTCATGCTCAACTCAGCTGAGACCAAAATTTATCCTGCTCATAAATGTTAAAATGCCATCAATTGTTGGCCTTTTAACAATTATGTGCAGGATAAATTGCTAGTTTTTGAGTTTTGAACCTATATTTTCCACAATTTTTGACTATTTCAACATCTATGAGCAGTTGAAATTTCATGCTCAGCTGAGCTGAGCTTGAAGAAAGTTTTATAACCTCAAGGCCAGGATAAACAGAACATGCTGTCACATGTTTCGTCGCATTTGATTGTAGTTTCTCCTCACAAGAGCCTTGCATGAGAAAACCAACAATTTGTTTCCGACATGGTCCGACAGTATTAAGTCAGTATTAGGAATTTAATAAGAAGAGGGTTTTTATTGTCTGTGTAGTGAAAACAAACTTAAGGCAGTTAATGCACAGCTGATCTGCGTCTTTGTTTTTGCATAATATTATACTAATAGTTGATTTTCTCACTTGCAAACTAAGCGGACAAGGAAGTTAATTTACACATGAGCCGCCGCATCAGAAAACCAACAATCTGTGTTTTCGACCAGGTCCGACACACACCAGGCTGTACAGCTACAGAAGCATGCAAGAAGCTTGAAATTTCAGTATTATGAAGAAGAGATCGGGCAAAAGAAGTCACTGGTCAGCTATACAGTAACTGCATCTGTGCCTTTCTTTTCGTCTAAGGGTGTTGCTGGTTTTCTTATGAGGCGGCTCAAATATAATCTTCAATAGGACAATATGTTTCGCTATCCGGTAAATACCATAGTTTTGGTACACCTTTGATGTGCATTAAAAAGAAACATACATGTAAGCCCAAACGAAATATCATGGTAACTCAGTTGACAGGTCTTTAAGAAAAAGCATCGCAGTAAGGCAAGAGCTCTAACGAAAGCATGGCAATCAGATCATTTCATGGCAAACCAGACTCGGTCTTGTTCAAACATTTAGGCAAATCACTGTACACTAGATAAACTACATGTGTAGTCGCTTGAAACTTTACACCATTGGAATGTCAAGTAGGTGTTTATATAAAGTCAAATTTTGAATCAAACCGGCATAATAAGACGGTAAATTAGTGTTAAAGATCTGCGAAAATTATCAATTCATACAATAATGGCAGAAGGTGGAGATTCTGTGGACTCCGGTCAAACATCAAGAGGCAGGTGGAGGGATAACATGCCGGATATGTCATCGCTGTATTTGGGCTCGGACGGTATCGAACCAGTGCGCTGCAGAGAACACGGGCAGGAGTTTAAGCATTTCTGTAAAACTCACATGACTGAGCTTTGTATCACATGTAGAAGAATGGAGCATAAACAGTGTAAAACAGTTATTGACATTAAAGATGCCGCTGAAAACATTTACAGTAAATTGCATGGCGGAAAGATTACCCAAAGCGTAAAAGACCTCAATGAGCGTTTCAAAGACTTGAAGGCTGCTATCGAAGATATGAAAACTAAACTACCTATCAAAACAAATGCTGCTATAGACAAAGTGAAACAAAAAAGGAAGGATCTTGATGCGTATCTTGATAAACTTGAAGCCGAGGCAGTGGCCGAGATTCGTCGGAAAATGGAGGAATATAGAAAATCAATAGAAGAAATTATACATGTTTGCGAGGCTTCACTTTCGTCTCTGAGTACGAGGATTTCTGATATTGAGAGAACAGTGTTGGGCGGAAATGAAGAGGAAAAATTCATTGCAATCAATAAAACTTCCATTCAGACTAATAAATATTTAGATATTTTGTTCGATTTAAAAAAAGAAATCAGAGATATTGATGTTAACTTCGAGCCAAATGTTACATTGCCTGATGAATTCAAGACATTAGGAACCATATCTGTTGAAATGTCTACGGTTACAGATGTGTTCGCCGACACAACGCCAATATATACTGGGGAGATGGAGGTGAAACGTGATAAAGTTGGTGATAAAGTTCCTGTTGTTGGCTCATTTGATGTCTTACAAGACGGGAGAAAGTTTGTACTGGATATTATGAATGGCAAGATACGGTTATACGATAGAAACAATACCTTCGTCAGAGAGACTGTCCTACCTGTCCAGGAAGGTGAACAATGTCACAGTGTTGTTCTTAACAATAACACCGAGACTCTGGTTACAACTACCCACGGCAGAGTTTTCAAAGTCATGAATGGTGACGAGTTGGCAGTTAGTGAAATAGAGACCAAGTATCGTTTTCACAGAATGACAAAGTATGGTGAGGACAATCTATGTGTTATATATCACAATGGTCAGGGACAGATATGTATCATAGACAAAAACATGGAGAACATAATCAAGACTATACAAAAGGGTGATTGGACACAATTCAAAGCTCTTGCTTATCTTGGTTTCAGTGCTGACAAGAACACTATTTATGTTCTGGACAATAAGAAAGGTTGTTATGGAATAACATTAGACGGCCGGATTATATTTAACTACCAGAATCAAGAGGCTGAGTATTATTATGGATTGGTAGTTGATAGTGATGGACTTTACATAGGTACTAGAGTCAAAGGTAAATACCAGGTGGAAAAACTCAACTTCAACGGTGAACGACAAGAAGTGTATTCCATCTTTGGTGATTCCTGGCCATTGAGACTGGTGGAGAACAATCTTGCTGTGTTTCAGCGTGACAATAGGAGGATTGGGTTCTATGACTTATTGAAGTAGGAGATCATGGGCCTCGCTTATGATGAGATACTTATGACACAGGAGGAAATTATATAAACCTGCTTAGTCACGTGCTTGCTTAATTATCTTGAAATAGACACAAGAAAACGTGTCCATGAAAATTATTCCCCCTTCAACTCCACTTTTATATATAAAAAAGAAACTGGGGTTTGCAGGGGTAAACCTTTCTTTCTTATTTTTGACCCAAAGCATTGATTGTGGTACTCGTTAGAACCGCCTCGGCAAGGCGGTTCTAACGTATATCCACAATTAATTATTTGAGCTAAAGCATTAAAACTTTCAACCGTTTTCAAATGAAATATTCAATTTTTATAGCTGAAAAAATCTCTGTATTATTGCATAGACAAGTTTTCATAAGATGTGTTTACATGTGCTGAACGTCAATATGATTCTACAAGTCATCTTTTTGACGGTGTTGCATTCGGGATCTTAAAACTTTAACTGCTTTGATGCATGTACAATGTATGTGATCGTGTTTTAGAACGATATATATTTTGTCAATATAATGATTTTTCTTTGGTTTATGATTTTGCCCAGTAAAGTAATGATATAAAATGTATGTATAGTGCACATACTTTGACCGTGCCAGTTGAACTCACGTGACACAAAGTTTTATAAACACAAGAAAATGGACACCGCCGCATTTGTTTTATACATTTTTCAGTGTATTGTGAAGAAGGGGTCATATATTGTTTACTATCAAAGTGTCGCATAATTGAAAAAATGCACATTTAAGTAGTCCGATCATTAAATGTTTATCTATGTCAGAGGTCAAACGACACAGTCAAAGTAATTTTGTAATATAGTATCACAATTATAATATGAATTTATGATGTTTGCTTTAACATATACTCAACAAAAAAGTTAAGGAAAATGTGTTTGTGGGCCGGTAACACAAGAACTGTTATATTTATGAAATTTGAACTCCATATCATTATGAAGTGTCTTTTGATGTTTCAAATGAGGGTTTATTTGAGATGATGACACTTACAGAAGCTTTAAAAATTAATGACAAAGTTGACTGGTCGCCCCTCCATGTTTCACAAAATTGCCATATTGTTCGATTTGTGTATCAATTGTCACTGGAGCTTTTTCACACAATAACCATGTCTTCATAGACCCATTTTCTCATGGACAGCTGTACAGTGCACACACTGAGGTGAGCAGACCTGTTGTAAAGCATTTTCAGCACCAGTGCCATTGTTGGTACCGGGAAGACAATGTCAGGTGAGATTGCACCAGCATCACCCAAGATTACCTACGTCAGAACAACGTTGAGGCCAATGACTAGGCAACCTACCCGCCAGAAATGTCTCCCGCTGAACAAGCGTTACACATTCTGGGACAGCATGATATGGTCTGGTGTGGAATACTGGCACCAAAACCTCACCAGGCTCTTGCTGTGGTGCTTCAGGAGGAAAGGAGGTTGATTTCTCAGCCGCTAAATTCGGCATGGTGTTAGTCAGATTAAAGAATCGTCGGTTGGCTGTGGTGCTTTGCAGCACAGCTATTGCCATCTAGGAAATGCTGCTAATGCAGAAAAAGCAGTGTGCCATGTCTCAACATCTTGTCTTGTGCAATAATCTGTTGTCATGAGAAAACTTATCTTCAAAGTCTATGCTTTTAAAGTCTACATTGACACGCTTTACTAAAACCAAACAATTTGCAAATTTGTAAAAACTGGTCGACTTTGACATTGTTTTTCTTAGCTACTGCAGCTGATGCTACAAGTTCAAATGAGGCCTCATTGGAAAGATAAAAAAAAACACTTTATAATATACTAAAAGTTGAATTTCTAACTTTTTTCTAGATTTATTGCAATAAGCACTCAAACATATTTTCCTTAACTTTTTTTGTTGAGTATATAATGCGAATTGTTAATATGTCGTGTTAAAAGATCAGTTTTGGTTCCATGTTTCGTTAACTGAACAGTACAAACGGGACAATGCTGGTCATTGGGTGACGACAATAAACTTACAATGGTCATTATAATATGGGCCGACTCATTAGAAAACCAACAATCTGCATGTTCGAAAACAAAGACACAGATCAGCTTCGCAGTAACTGCGAAGCTGATCAGCGCCTTTGTTTTCGCTTCACATCTAGTACAATCAATCTTCTACTTCAATCCTAAATTTCAAGCTTCTAGCCTTTTTTCTGTAACTACACAGGTCGGTTTTTGTCAGAATATGTCGGAACCCCATTATTGGTTTCATCGTGCGCAGGCTCATTTATGACACACAAGAGACAACACTTTCAACCGGCTTTGTCTTTTGTCTTTGATTGTCATTACACAAACAAGCCCATGCAATATACACATTTTCATGAAAGCTGTAAAAAAAAAAAAAAAAAAAAAAAAAAAAAAAAAAAAAAAAAACACCTCGTGGAGGCGCTTCTAATGAGTATCCACAATCAATGGTTTAGGGTATAACTGAGAAAAATAGGTTTACCTTGTAAACTCCGGGTTTTACTATATACATGTATAACTGGGGTCGTAAGTGGGTACATATTGCAGGGACATGTATGCATAATGAGAGCCTGCCCTGTACATTGCTTATTTTTCTACTTTTGTTTGTTACTTTATTATATGCGTCCTCAGACTAGAGTAAAATGGAACAAGTGCTAATCACTATTTGTCCGAGCCAAGGATCGAACCAGGACCTTTTGCGTGCTGAGGAGGAAACATTCTGCCGCATCGCTATAAATAAAACCTGCCTATACCACAAGGCAGTACAAGTTTGTATTACACCTACTACTAATAAACAACTATTAAATTTACTATCCGGAAAACATGTCCATGTAATGTATACCCCCTTAAACCCCGCTTTTATTTAGAAAACCTGGGGTTTACAGTTGTATACTTATTTTTGCTCTTATTTTTGCTCCAAAACATAGATTGTGGGTACTCGGCGAGGCGTTCTAACGTGTGCCCACAATCAATGTTTTGAACATTAAAAATGTTAAAAGATTTTCAGCTGAAAATTTTTTACAGAATTAAAAATTGCTGTATATAACATGGGCATGTTTTCATAATGTATTATTAGACTATGGGCACTGTTGGAGAAAGAACGTGTTGTGTTTCAGAATGACAACGGGTATAATTATGTGAACACGTCCATGCAATATGTACACAGATTTTTATAGCTGTAAAATTGAATATTTTCAAAAGAATTATATAAACATAAATCGTGGGTTCGCGTTAGAACCAACTCGTTTAGGCGGTTCTAGCTAGTACCCACAATCTATGTTTTGAGTCAAGAATCAGAAAACTTGTATACCCTCTATACTCCAGTTCTACTTTATAAAAGTGGGATGTGAAGGGATACATATTACACGGATATGTTAGAGTGATGGTTGAAATATTATTTGCTCTAGAAGTACAGGAAGTAGGAGTCAAACATGATGCCTATCCAGTGAAAAAAGGCCATTTTTCATACCAAAGACTAAAATACCAAAGGCATTACCCCGTTTAAAAAGCGAGATGATATTGTCCTAGTATCAGAATATAAGGAGAATAATTATTGCCGCGTCACGAGAAAACCGAGAAAACAAAGTCACAGATCAGCTGTGCAGTAATACAGATTGTTGGTCTTCTGATGCGGCGGCTGAGCGGACAAGGAAGTTAACAAACACGTGAGTGGCTCATTTGTAAGTTAACTTCCTTGTCCGTTAAATTTGAAAGTGATTCGCTGAACCAGAAAAACAACAATTTGCATAATGCGAAAACAAAGACGCAGATCAGCTGTGCAGTAACTGCACAGCTGATCAGCGCCTTTGTTTTCGCTACACGGATAGTACGATTCCTCTCCTTTCTTAATCCATTAGTTCAAGTCTGTGATACAGGTAGGCAATGATCGGTTTATGTCGGACCTGGTCGGAAATCTTAAAGACCGGTTTTCTCGCGTCGCGGCTCACTTAACGGTCATGAGATGGTATCCACTTAAGGCTCCTCTTTTGTTTTGTTCTATATACATTTTGCAATATTTTATGTTTTATGTAAATACCGTATTCGTTCTAATTAGCAATCACCGTCCAATTAGCGCACACCCTGGTCGTTTCCGAAAACATGTGCATAGGCGCACACTGCTCGACAAGCATGATCGTATTTTAAACCAAATTTACACATAAATACTATATTCAAACTTAACCTTGAATGATTAAACTTTATGTTAAAACGAATGGAACTCTTAAGTGATTGAAAAGAATATGTAAATTATGCAATGATGGTGTTGAGGATAAAATCCATTTTCTCTTAAAATGTCCTATTTTAGATAATGTCAGGAAAGCTACTCTTTCTGTGATCTACAGAATACATCCAAACATTGAGAGATTAAAAGACAAAGACAAGTTTATTTGGCTAATGACCATTGAAGACTTAAATTTGCTTCACTTGGTTTATCAATTACTGTCATCACTTTGTTAACACAGAGCACTTTTAGTTAAAATATTGACATGGTTGATGTGTTGTTGTCTGGTACAGCGTGTCTTCGCAAATTCTTTTACAATGATATTTATCAGGTTACATGTATATTTTGTGACATGACAGTTTAAATAATATCTGTGGGTATAAGCGACTGGCGTACTCCATTATCTGGTGAAGATGGCTTCTAATTGCCGAGTCTAACTATTCAAGACTTTGGAGTATGTAAGGAAGTGCCCGGTCGGTACCGTTGTTTAACACCCTTTGCGATGAACTATGAACTTGGCCGATGATTTCCGGACATGACCGGGTACGTCCGCACTTATTTGGGCAAGTGGATTTTTTTTTTTTTTTTTTTTTTTTTTTTTTTTTTTTTTTTTTTCATAAAATCTGCCTTTTATGGGCGCATTTTCAGTATTTATTGTTAAATGTTATATGATTTGCAAATAAAATTGAGTTGAGTTGAGTCATTGATATTTTTGATATGATTTTTTCAGCAGTTTTTTATGTTGTTTTTCTTCGCCAGTGCTGTGAGCTATTTAGAATGATATTAAGTTGCCTTATTTTCAAGTTTTTTTAAAAAAAAGTCAAGCGCATTGTGCGCTTATTAGAATGAAAACGGTATATGTATATGTTTTATTTACTGTTTAGAAGAATGTGCTTAACCCTCTTTAAATAATGTTTGTAAATAAATAAATAAAATATGTAGATGTGTTCACTCAAACTATACAAGTAATGAATACCCTTTCACACCAAACTTTTATAGTGAAACTGGGGTGTCTCAGGAAATAAAGTCCATGAATTAAATATCCCCATATTCCCATTTTTACAGTAAAACTGAGGTTGAATGGGGTATACTTATTTTTCTTATTTTTGATCCAAAAATAGAACCGCCCCGCCGAGGCGGTTCTAAAGTGTTCCCACAATCAATGTTTTGAGCAAAACCGTTAAAAATATCAATTTTTTTCAGCGAAATTCTTAATTTTTGCAGCTGAAAAAAATATTTGTTATCACATGGGCAAGTGTTCGTAATGTATCCCGGGTAAACAATTAATTTTCCTATGTTTCCTATGTTCTAGACTGCAAAAATAATTAACAAGTACCCCTCTATACCCCAGTTTTATTATGAAAAAGAGGATTACATGGACATAAGTAAAAAAATGTACAAGTAGGCAATGATCTGGAAAAAGCGCAATCAGAACGAAATTCCCACTCTAGAAACCGAATTGGAAAAACCTGAATTGCCAATTAGGTACGTATACTAAGAAAACATACCGTAAGCCAAGTGAGCAGCTATTTCCCAATAGGCGGCTACTCAGTTACCCGAACCTAACTAAAACTATGAAAACATACCACGGGTGGTAATCAGGGGAACTAGCTCCATAAAGAGTCAACGAGATTTTGTTCCCTCGACACATCCGGGAACTCACGAGCTAGTCCTCTCGACGGAAAAACAGTAAACAAAGGTATGTCTCGAAGCATTTTATCAATATTTATTTCTTTATAAGCTGTCTGCTGCAAAATCCGGCAATGGTAGTCTGTGTAGATATGATTTAACTCCACTCGCTGATAGCATTGGTCCTTGGAATATGCACGGTGCGAATATGATTGTAAAAGGGCGTTGAAGACACGAAATGAAAATATGTCAACACGAAGATTTGGGACCACTATTTTTTCATTTTTCGTCAAATATATATCCTTCCAATCGCATGAAACATCATCCCTGATAAAACTAAGCCCCTGAAACCATATAAAAGCAAAATATTCCGGTGGAAACATTGTTTTGGGAGGATATTGACTAAATTACCGTCCGGGCTAGTCCTCTCGACATGGAGCTAGGTGCCTCGTCAAGGAGATAGCACCCTCGTTGAGGTTTTACTGAGTCAAAAATGTCATTTCATGATAGCTGTCGTTCCTGGTTTTAGCACCATAGATATGAAATGATCATAAATTGTATAGCTACACAATTAGCATGGGCCATGATGGTATACTATTTTGTAACTTGCACATTATGATTTACAATATAAATATCACGAGAAATGGGATAGTAAACAGCAATTTTACAGATGTTTTACAGATGTTAACCGTTTCATATAGTCTGATTTTTTTCAATGTGCAGGGCGGAGCCTGTCAATTTTTGATTGACAATGACAAAGTTGACCATTACATTTAAAAATAGGTAGTTCTCACTTGGACTGTTACTTTGACCCACTTGTTATTGTTGAACCAATCAGTGTCAAAATTAAACCTCATGCACTGAAAATGATGGGTAAACACATACTGTCATAGAAAAAATATTCTGTACTTCATGACTGTATTTATGTATGACCATATTGAAAATTCCCTTAGTAAATGCCTGGTAAACATTCTTGTTGTATGACTCTCTGTTTTTCGTTTCAAGTTTAAAACTTTAATTCTGATACAATTAAATATCAAATAATGCAGGCTAACTTTAAATTATTAATTTACTAATGAAGGCGGCAGAAACAAGTGCAATAACTACAGTATGGATCTGTAAAGTGCTACTGACAGCTTAGTAAAGTTAGCAGCGAATCTGTTGCAGCAGCAGCAGCAGCAAAAAAAAAAATAAAAAATAAAAAAATAAAAAAAAAAAAAATAAATAAATAAATAAATAAATAAAAAATAAACGGTCAAGTTAGCTGCAGCGAAACTTTTTGCCACCTATTGTCTATTGTTCATACAGACAAGGCTCCAGCGTATCATCGTCTATCTTGAAGCTTACACTGATGAGCAAATCACTAAGGTGAGCTACGGCACAATTCGGTCTCTCGTTTTCGTTTAAGTCTGTCTATGAGCACTATAAGATGATGAATGTCTTCACAAACAGAAGGTTTTTATCCCACCTATTACCCAATCTATGGACACTTTTACTGTTGGCAGGGAACTTTTGTCCTTAAGCTCTGTTATGGGTGGGATAGAGAAGTCTTGTTTGCAGCATAAGTATTCGTTTCCTATAGCACTCACAGCCAGACGAAACTGTAAAAAATCAGTAACAATTTCCATAAAGTTGGTAATATGAGGTCTAGAAAAGTTATGTTGCAGAATTCATCATCATTTTCTACATAGCGATCACAGCCAGACGAAAAAGAAAAAAAAAAATAATAAGAATAAAATAATAAAAAAATGGTGACAAACATTTCCACTTACATGGAACTTTTTTCGTAGGCGACGTCGAAAAGATATGATTGTGGCAAAAAAATGTCATTTTCTTATGCGTTAAAGCCAAAACATTCTGCGACAAAAATGTTCGCTGCAAGCGAAATTGCTGCTTACTTGACTGTTTTCGCTGTAGCAAAATAGCTGCTTACTTGACCAATTTCGCTGCAGCAAAATTTCCGCTAACTTGACTGTATTTTGCTGCTGCAAATTTAATTCTAACGCTGCAAGCAAAATTGCCGTTAACTTGACTGCTTTTGCTGTAGCAAAATTGCTGCCACATGTAACATGACCGATTTTGCTGCAGTAAAAATGCTGCTAACTTGACCGTTTTTGATGCAGCAAATTTGCTGCTAATTTGACCGAGCTGACCTTGTAGGAAAAATAAGTCAAATCAGCTAGTTCTCCGAATCGCTTTATTTTTTCGAATGGTACTTTAGTAACCTTCTACTGCGGTCATGTACCATCAGTAAAGCAAAGAGTTGTTTACAAAAATAGAGGCATTGGCTAACTTGATAGAAATATTTGAGTGTAGCAGTATGGTTATATTTTAGAAACAAAATGTTTATGTTTTTGTGTGTCTACCATACACTTCACCTATTTTGAAATCATTCAGGTGAAACACAGGTATAGCACAAAGACAACAAGCATAGTCATCTTTACCTCCATTATACATTGTCAGCTCTGGGACCCTATCTCAACAATGAAATCATCCAAGGCTGGGCTTAGCTAAGCCTTGCCCTGCACATTGAAAAAAATCCAAGTATAACTCACAGCAGACCACAATTCATTATGCTACTGTATTATCTTAAAACATACGCACGAAAACAACACATTACGAAAACACGCCTATACAAAATACAGCGATTTGTCAGAAGTAAAAATGAAAGTTTCAGTTGAAAATTCGTATTTTTTTTTTTTTTTTTTTTTTTTTTTTGCTTCATATGGTGACTCACCCGTTTACCGGTGTATACCGTTTACCGGTGCAATTCATAAAATTGCTGTATTTTATATGTTTTACGATTTTCCTTTGCTGATTAGCGATTTTTGGGCCAACATATTTTACTGTTTAGCGATTTTTGGGCCTAACATTTACTGATAAGCGATTTTTGGGCCAAAATTTTACTGATTGGCGAGTTCAGAGGTACCCCATTGAAACCCTCATATAAGAGGTTTGTGTACAAGGAATACTAGACGAAATGTTCGGTCGGTGTTCCGTGATACCTCCTTTCTAGGAGTGAACGAGGTACCGAAGTGTAGTGGAGTGCAGGTTAGCCAGCTTATCTATCGATCGCCGGTTTGGGCGTCAACGAGAAGAGGGGAGCATAATTTAAAGAAATCGATTGAGTAGTTTCAAACAAAGATCAGCTGGCTAAGCTGCACCCCGTTACACTTCGGTGGCTCGTAAAAGCATTTGCACAGAGGCACCACACACGGAAGACCGACGCGAGGATTCCGTCTTATTCCAACATTAAAACCTCAACGAGGGTGCTATCTCCTTGACGAGGCACCTAGCTCCATGTCGAGAGGACTAGCTCGGACGGTAATTTAGTCCATATCCTCCCAAAACAATGTTTCCACCGGATTATTTTGCTTTTATATGGTTTCAGGGGCTTAGTTTTACCAGGGATGATGTTTCATGCGATTGGAAGGATATATATTTGACGAAAAATGAAAAAATAGTGGTCCCAAATCTTCGTGTTGACATATTTTCATTTCGTGTCTTCAACGCTCTTTTACAATCATATTCGCACCGTGCATATTCCAAGGACCAATCCTATCAGCGAGTGGAGTTAAATCATATCTACACAGACTACCATTGTCGGATTTTGCAGCAGACAGCTTATAAAGAAATACATATTGATAAAATGCTTCGAGACATACCTTTGTTTACTGTTTTTCCGTCGAGAGGACTAGCTCGTGAGTTCGCGGATGTGTCGAGGGAACAAAATCTCGTTGACTCTTTTTGGAGCTAGTTCCCCTGATTACCACCCGTGCATACATAAGGTTCAAACAACACAAAACTTCGACCCCAAAACATAAAACAAATAGAACCACGAGTAAGTGAGTATACTAATTTAGTAAGTAAGTATTCTAAGTACATGTATACATAACAATGTACGGCCCCAATGTAAATTATTAGTAACAGACATGCGTATTTAATTTAATACATTATTAGTAAATCAATGCGCAATAATACATTAGTACACCGAACTATTTTAGTCTTATAATGGACTTGAGCCGACTGGTGCATTAGCAAATATGAGCAATTAAAATTTGGGACGAGTAGAACAAAACCCGGATGGTTCGTACCATGTCTGTACTCACATAACGTCTTTTGGACTCTCTGATTAATAATAACCTCTGGTCTAATAATGATTATCTGTTATGCGGCAATCCATTAAGTTACATGCATTAACTTTTTGGAAGTGCATTTAGTTTCCATCTGCATGTGAAGTGACAAACTACAATAGTTTATTGACCTGTTCATTTATTTGTAAAACTTAATGCCTGTGTCAAGTTTAAAAGTCGGTTTTGTGATGATAATCGTTCCATAACATTATCTGATTTTCTTATTTCTTGTTTTTGTAAGGAATCCATTTGAATACCATTAAAATTAACCATATCATCAGCTGTTTGTATTTATTTGATCTTATTATTTGGTTTAAAACCCATGGTTAGGCTCAGAAAGTGTATATTTTGGCTTGTTCTGCTTCTGCTGTTGCTTAGCAACCACGCATGTTAAAGATAGGAAAATGACATAAATGATATAATTTCTCTTGTTGTCCTCATTTTCTATCATTTATCATAAAAAAAATCACTGATGAGACTGCACAAGCAACTGTTGTGCACGTTTTATTAACCCTACCCCCTTACAAAAATGTGTAAAGATTCGGGGGTCATATTCAAATTAGCATGGCGTCAAATCTAGCCATGATAAAAGCACAAACTTTTCGGCACAAATGTATAGGATATATGTGCCCACATGTAATGTATCAACTCATACCGAGTCTAGTAATACTGCAGAATCACCGTCATTAATTCTTAACCGGCTCCCTTCCCCCCCGCCCTATATCGATTATGCACACATCATTTGTAACTGCGCCCCCAGTCCCGAAGAATAGCGGAAACATTTGCCTTTCAAGTCTAAATGTTTCAATGTGAGGCAACTTCCTGTATCTACTTTCACAGAATACTGTTGATTTTCTCCCTTGGGTTGTCATGCATGAGCCAATGACACAACAATGCAGTTGACAGATTGCCGCGTAGGTTTCAGATCGTTTCACTTCATAGTTGGTGCAATCTCTATATGGCCGACTTCGATTGGGACTATGGTAAGGACTATGGTAGCTACCATTATTGTTCGATTCGTAATTATAGTAAAGCTCTTCTGTAATGGAGATAGAAATGACCATTACCAAAGGTACCCAGCCCATAGGAATGGTAGCTACCATGGTTAGTTTGGTAAAACTTCTGTGATGGAGGCTTCTAACGATGGCTGTGATTGGTCAATCTCATTTGTTATGGAAGAGTCGGATACCAGACCACAGCTACCATAGTAACACCATAGTTAGCATAGTTCCAACCGAAGTCGTCCTATATATATGGGTTAACTCGAAACTGCAGCACTATACATGTAGTTTCTCGAAATCGCAGCACTATAGTCTGGCTTTCGTTGCCGGTTTTAAAAGGGCTACTGATGGGGGTTCATTAACCAAATTTGGGCAATATAGTCCATACTTCCTCCCTTTGAATGTTTTACTGCTTCCAAAGGATCAAACCATTATATTGCATTTGCTATTACTGCAGCCGGCGTTGTGCCGTGTGGCGGCCCTAACAATTCTCCCCGTACATCATGCAGATAACATTTTTCTTTCACTCCTTTGAGATCATTCAATATATTCAGAGTGTTCAAAGCACTAACATGTACGTTCAGAAACACAATTATAAGCAATGTTTTAATTATTTGACCCCGTTTAAGAATGAGCCTTTGATTTAGACTTCATTACCCGAAAATGCGCAATATAGTCTATACTACCTCTCCTTTTGAATCATGTACATTTTTGTTTTGTAAACATGTCGTGGCAAAGGTCACCTTGGTTCCGTGTTCCGTTAACTTAACAGGTAAACGGGACAAAGTTGGTCACGGGAAGGTGACAATCAACAATGCACGTATTATACTGCTTCCAAAGGATCAAACCATTAGATTTTATTTAAGACGTCGCGTCAGGAATTGCCTTCATGTTTGTAACGTCAAAATCGACGTAAATTACGGCGTTTCATATTTGAACATGAATGTTAAGGTTTTGTTCGGTAGAGTACATAATTTCTTCAAGTTACTCACCAAATGTCATTGTATGTCATGTACATGAAGCGCGTGGTAACAGCGATGAAAGAAAAAGAAAGTAGAGTGATTTATGTAGCGACAGCAAAAGTTTTACTTCCACAAATAGGAGGTTCCGGTCGTGTTAGGAAGCTCAGTCATGCTAACCACACTATCCTATGGCATGCATACTCGAGGCAGATATTCAGTATTTTGTGTTCATTTTTCAGATATTAACTAACAACTGTTCTTCATAGATCACATAAAAATGAAGATACATGTCTTTACGAAAGCATGTTCGAGATGACAGTATTTAACGCAAATTATATAACGCGACGTTACATGTAAGAATACGCCATTTTTCATCTGTGTTACAAACTGTAAACGCACATTTAAAAATTCGCTAACAATTCAATAGTTGCAGTTTCAGGACAAAATTTCATACACTACGACTTCAGAATGTGAGGATTATTGTCATCAATTTATTTGTTCGAAATGCATACAATAGCTACGTCAATGTGTTTGCAAATAGCATAGCTAGTTTCAATACTTCACAAAATTTGCCGATTTTTGAAAATTGTTATAGGGCTGTCACACATTCGCGTATCGGCTCACGTATCTACGGCGTATCGAGAAACGAAAGGTACGTCACACGTACGTCGTAGATACGTGGGAATACGTAGCTCATACTCTTCGATACGTAGCTCATACTCCTCATACGCCGAGGTACTACGTTTTTTTATGTGTGCACTTAAAAATTCGTAGCTCGTACGTAGCAGGTCCGATACGCCGTACATACGTCACACATACGTGGTACATACGAAAGCAACGTGGTAGGTACGTCGTAGATACGTAGCTCATACTCCTGATACGCCACACGTACGTAGCGGTTAACATGCCACGTAACCGTGACGTATGTACAGCGTACCTTTCGTATCTGCTACGTATGTGTGACGTATGTGTGGCGTATCCTTGAATGTCTTTTCGTATCTACGGCGTATCAACGACGTACGTGTCACTGTGGCGTATTTCGCGTATCAATGGCGTATGTGCTACGTATGTGCTACGTTCGTTTCGCTGCTGTGGAGTATGTGTGACGTATTAGGAGTATTAGGAATATTTTGTAGCGTTCCAAGAGAATCTTAATGCTTCTATATGTATGTTTTCGTTTTCCGAAGTCATGGATCAGATGTTTCTCACGGTTCTGGGTGTCGTGCAGGGTTCTTTCATGGCTACGCTTGGTGTAGCCTCCGTCTTTGTTCATGTCGTCTTACGACTCAACGGGAGAGCTTGAAGATGTTCCCCCACCACCACGACCACCACCACACCTCGGTTTTTTTTTCTTCGGTGCTAATCTAGATTATTTAGATTTCTCCGGTGGCATCTTCGACCTCTGATAATTGATAACTATACTGAGAGGATTTAAAAACTTAAGTTTTATATAAAAAGTGTGCTGCAACAAACCATATTTAAGAATTGGATTCTTAATACAAAATTTACCTCCAGCTACGTTATCCCTTCAAAATGATGTCACAAAACAAGAAAAACTCACTACGTGGAGCACGCAGGCGTCACTTTTGCAACGCCAGGGCCAAAATTCGAGTGTTCATGTTTCAATTAACGATACGGTCGATACGATTTAATGTTATGCTTGAATGACTTTTGACATCAGCTCTAGTCAGGCTGGTCATTTAAAACGTCTTACATCAAATAACACGAGTTGGTGTATGCCGTTGTCATCAAATTAACGTCATTTACCCGACGTCTCGCTTTGTGCAATTTTTTTAATTTTAAAGAATGCATAACGAATTTGAACGGTAAGATTTCCTGCTGCACTGAGAGAAAGCTCTCAACAACACAAAAGTTAATTTGGAAACCTTCCGTTACGTCATTTTGACGTTTTTACATGTAAAACCGGTCGGTTACGAAAGTCCTCTGAAACACAAAGGATAAAATAGCTCTCGCAGCATTATGGAAGGAATCGGTCAATGGACCTCAGAAGATGCCGTTAGACCGATTTTTAATCTTTTATCTCTGACGTTTACGTAAAAATCGCAATGGAAACGTCGATATTTAAAACCTTGGATACGGACGAATTATTTCGATTTTGTGCTAATAAATGCGTCAATTTTGCTTCCGCGGATACCAGATGACAACTGTATTGGAATGAAGATTCCACCACATCAGAAAACGTCAAAAACGCTTCTCTCTATTTGACGTTAACAATTGATCTCAAATTTTATGGACGTAAATCACAAAATAATCGATATGTCGAGAATGTGTTTTGATGTTAAAATTGAATATGCTTATTTGCAATATGTCCATCAGAAAAAAATGACGTTAAATGCAGACTTGTTTGCCGTACACGTGTTTTGAGATGTGGCGTAAAAGATGACGTAACTCTTCTACGTTAATTTGATTTGAACTTTGAAAGAGTCAAACAGTAACCTCGTACAAAACAAGTTTAAACTTGCACAATCACAACTTATTTTCATTATTAAGTTCCCCAAAACGGTATGTTGAAAACACTTAAGTTTCTAATTCCTCTCAGTATATAATGTGCGAATTGCACGAACAAAGTGAACACAACCGTTTGTTCTCATAGGTATTAAAAAGCAATTGGTACAGAACAGATACGCCGCAGATAAGAATGGAACGTAGTTCATACGCCGTAGATACGTCACGCGTACACTTCATACGTCATACATACGTCACACGTACGTAGCACATACGCATTGATACGCCGTACATACGAAAGTGAAATTCCATACGAATACAGATACGTCACGGATACGCCACGGGAACGTAGCAGGAACGTCACACGTACGTGGTACATACGTCTCTCGAGCAAAATACGGCTCAGACCTCGGCGTATCGACATTTTCATAGATACGTGAGCGATACGCCGCTGATACGTGAATGTGTGACAGAGCTATTACAAATGAACATACGGCTTTTCATTGCATCTCTACTTTGTAACATGTACAAAGAATCAAATGAAAATTTGCTTTAATGTTAGTCATTATGTTAGCACTTGATCAGTGTATGAGGATATATAATAGCACTAAAGAACCTTTGCAACTCTGCATTTTAAATACGTGTCAAGAAAAAACGTCACTTTCTAATATTGTGACATATCCATCAAATGCAAAAATACTGGCAATGTGTAGTTTCCCCAACGTCAATTGGCTTGAAAGTTTAATAAAATGCACAAAACATATTACCAATGCATACGAGCTGTGTAGTAATAGTGTTCAAACACGCCAGAATATGCAAGCTATGATTATGTTTCTTGTATGCAAATGTTATTTCCCGTTTCAGAAAATTGTGACATATTTTCCGTTTTAAAATAATCGCTCATATTTCGAAAAATATAAAGTTAAGAACTTAAAAAATAATATTAGTCAACTCAAGTTATATTTGTTTATGTAACTATAAATTAAAATGATGCGGTGCGCAACATAAACTAAAGTGATTGCTATGGAAACTGAGATTATCACAGTTAAATGTTCTTAAAAACGCATGACATACGTTAAACGCTTTATCTTAGGTCGTTCTAGTCGACGCATTTAAGAATGCAAATGTACGCCACACCCAGAAATCATTTGTAAAAACGCAGAGTGCTTCCGCGGTAAATTCGACGGAATAATTACCGAGCTAAGTTTAATTGAATGCTCGGTAGTGCAGACCGTTGTTACAAGTTTACAGTCCGGTAAAATCGCCGCGAAAATCAGTACCACGCTAAAATAGGACGCAACAAAATATAAGTTTCAACATTTATCAAATTGCGCATTTCAAAAGGAGTATTTTGTTGAAATTTGAGCAGAATGCCTCCAAAAATAAGCATGTTACACGTACATTTATATATCGTTATGTCGACTTTTCCGTATGACGGCAACTTCTGACGCGACGTCTTTAAACTGTTTGTATTCAAATATCTCAATCTATGTCGGTTGGCTTGTGTTTCGAGAGGGATTCCAATTTTTGGCGGCTTCTTTGTATTACCATTCTGTCAACATGCATTGACACACACCATGCATTGACACACACACACACACACACACACACACACACACAAAAGACAAAAATGAAAACTATACACGGTTAACAATATAAAGGGATCAAACATGTTTTATTATGCATTAACATCTGCTGACCCCGAGGGAGGCGTTGAGACCCGAGCCTGGAAGGTCACATAACGGTCTGAAAAAAATCCAATATTTTAACTCTTTTTCAAATGAAAAGACTATATGACCAAATTTGACTTTGCTATAAAACAGGTCAAGGTCAACCCAAGGTCGCGATACATACAAACTATAACTGGCTGGAGTCCCCGATGCTACAAACAATGTTTCGTTGAAATCGGTAAACAGGTTCTGAAGTATATAAAAACAAACTGAGATACATGTACATGACTTTTTAAGGTTTTTGCTATTAATAGCCCTAGCGGCCAACTTTTTCATCTGACTTGGACCATTAATACAAACTTTCTTTCACTTTTTCCAAAAGATGCTCCACATGAAGTTTGGCTTTGATTCGACCAGCGGTTCAAGCTAAGAGGAGATGTTTGAACATTGTGGACAGCAAAGTCAGCGACGAATGTCAGAGCGTGGGTATACTATAAGCTAATCTGTGAGCCTTTGTATAGTATAGCCCTTTATATCCCCGTTTTACTATATAATACCCCAGTTTTGCTATATAAATTGGAATTTAAGATGGTATACGTGACATAGTCTTGTGTTCCTAATACACTGTGTCAGCCTGTACTTTTAAGACAACATCATTGGATTTATAACCATTGAATGATTTTTGTTTATCACGATGTAGCCTTGCTACACGGCACGGGGCAGGTTGTTTTTGTTAGATCGCACGTTTCGTTCAACATGATTGTCTGTGTAAGTAGCTATCTACAACACTTGAGACTTAGTATGAGAAAACAACAATTTGTTTCCGATCAGGATCGTCAGTATTCAGCCTGTACAGTCACAGAATTAGCCTAGGAGATTGAAATGTCAGATTTAAGAAAAAGAGTGGTTGTTTTATCCGTGTAGCGAAAATTAAGGGGCTGATCTGCGTCGTCTTTCGCAAAAACAAATTGTAGGTTTTGTTAGTGCAGCGACTCCCTCTCAAATTAAGCTGATAAGGAAGTAAATTTACAAATGCCGCCGCATGAGAAAACCAACAATCTGTGTTTTCGACCAGGTCCGAAACACACCACGCTGTATAGCTGCAGAAGCAGGCAAGAAGCTTGAAATTTCAGTGTTATGATGAAGAGATCGGGCAAAAAGAAGTCACTGGTCAGCTATACAGTAACTGCATCTGTGCCTTTCTTTTCGTCTATGCATGTTGCTGGTTTTCTTACGCGGCGGCTCAAATATAATCTTGAACACCTGAAGGACGATAGGACAATATGTTTCGCTATCCGGTAAATACCATAGTTTTGGTACACCTTTGATATGCATTAAAAAGAAACATACATGTAAGCCCAAACGAACTATCATGGCAACTCAGTTGACAGGTTTTTAAGAAGAAGCATCGCAGTAAGGCAAGAGCCTTAACGAAAGCATGTCAATCAGATCATTTCATGGCAAACCAGACTCGGTCTTGTTCAAAGATTTAGGCAAATCATTGTACACTAGATAAACTACATGTGTAGTCGCTTGAAACTTTATACCATTGGAATGTCAAGTAGGTGTGTTATAAAGTCAAATTTTGAATCAAACCGGCATAATAAGACGGTAAATTAGTGTTAAAGATCTGCGAAAATTATCAATTCATACAATAATGGCAGAAGGTGGAGATTCTGTGGACTCCGGTCAAACATCAAGAGGCAGATGGAGGGATAACATGCCGAATATGTCATCGCTGTATTTGGGCTCGGACGGTATCGAACCAGTGCTCTGCAGAGAACACGGGCAGGAGTTTAAACATTTCTGTAAAACTCACATGACTGAGCTTTGTATCACATGTAGAAGAATGGAGCATAAACAGTGTAAAACAGTTATTGACATTAAAGATGCCGCTGAAAACATTTACAGTAAATTGCATGGCGGAAAGATTACCCAAAGCGTAAAAGACCTCAATGAGCGTTTCAAAGACTTGAAGGCTGCTATCGAAGATATGAAAACTAAACTACCTATCAAAACAAATGAGGCTATAGACAAAGTGAAACAAAAAAGGAAGGATCTTGATGCGTATCTTGATAACCTTGAAGCCGAGGCAGTGGCCGAGATTCGTCGGAAAATGGAGGAATATAGAAAATCAATAGTAGAAATTATACATGTTTGCGAGGCTTCACTTTCGTCTCTGAGTACGAGGATTTCTGATATTGAGAGAACAGTGTTGGGCGGAAATGAAGAGGAAAAATTCATTGCAATCAATAAAACTTCCATTCAGACTAATAAATATTTAGATATTTTGTTCGATTTAAAAAAAGAAATCAGAGATATTGATGTTAACTTCGAGCCAAATGTTACATTGCCTGATGAATTCAAGACATTAGGAACCATATCTGTTGAAATGTCTACGGTTACAGATGTGTTCGCCGACACAACGCCAATATATACTGGGGAGATGGAGGTGAAACGTGATAAAGTTGGTGATAAAGTTCCTTTTGTTTTATCATTTAATGTCTTACAAGACGGGAGAAAGCTCGTACTGGACTATAACAATAAAAAGATACAGGCATACGATAGAAACAACATCTTCGTCACAGAGACTGTCCTACCTGTCCAGGAACATGAACAATGTAAACGTGTTGTCCTTAACAATAACACCGAGGCTCTGGTAACAACTACCCACGGCAGTGTCTTCAAAGTCATGATTGGTGACGAGTTGGCAGTAAGTGAAATAGAGACCAATTATCGTATTCATAGAATGACAAAGTATGGTGAGGACAATCTGTGTGTTATATATCACGATGGCCAGGGACAGATATGTATCATAGACAAAAACATGAATAACATAATCCAGACTATACAAAAGGGTGATTGGGCACAATTCAAATCTTATGCTTTTCTTGGTGTCAGTGTTGACAAGAACACTATTTATGTTCTGGACAATAAGAAAGGTTGTTATGGAATAACATTAGACGGTCGGATTATATATCACTACCAG
Organism: Rugalucina vietnamica; assembly: GCA_964017185.1. Classification (NCBI taxonomy): domain Eukaryota; kingdom Metazoa; phylum Mollusca; class Bivalvia; order Lucinida; family Lucinidae; genus Rugalucina; species Rugalucina vietnamica. Next base: position 11,813,103 of record OZ024881.1, on the reverse strand, counting down.
AATCAAGAGGCCGATCTTTATTTCGGATTGGTAGTTGATAGTGATGGACTTTACATAGGCACTAAAGTCAAAGGTAAATACCAGGTTGAAAAGCTCAACTTCGACGGTGAACAACAAGAAGTGTGTTCAATCTTTGGTAATTCCTTTCCATTGAGACTGGTGGAGAACAATCTTGCTGTGTTTCAGTGTGACAATAGGAGGATCGGGTTCTATGACTTATTGAAGTAGGAGATCATGGGCCTCGCTTATGATGAGATACTTATGACACAGGAGAAAATTATCAAATCCTGCTTAGTCATATGCTTGCTAAATTATATTGGAATTACTGGAGATAGACGTCAAGAAATATACATAAGAAAACATGCCCATGAAAAGTATACCCCCTTAAACTCCACTTTTAAATAGAAAAAGAAACTGGGGTTTGCAGGGGTAAACTGTTGTTATCTTATTTTTGATCCAAAACATTAATTGTGGTACTCATTAGAACCGCCTCGGCGAGGCGGTTCTAACGTGTAGCCACAATCAATGTTTTGAGCTAAAGCATTATAAGTTTCAAACATTTTCAAATGGAATTTTCAATTTTTATAGCTGCAAAAATCGCTGTATATTGCATGGGCAAGTTTTCGTAATGTATAATACCATTAGGTGTGTCTATATGTGCTGAATCTACCAGACATGTTTGATGGTGTTGCATTCGGGATCTTAAAACTCTGACGTGTGTACAATGTATATGATCGTGTTTTAGAACGATATTCTTTTGTCAATATAATGATTTTTCTTTGGTTTATGTTTTACCCAGTATAGAAATGATATAAAATGTTTGTATAGTGAACATACCGTATTCGTTCTAATTAGCGCACATGCTCCAATAAGCGCACACCCTGGTTGTTTTTGAAGAACACATGCATAAGCACACACTGCTCGACTTGCATATTGATAATATTAGTAAAAGAAAGCGTATTAACCGCATTAAAACTTAACCTTAAATGGTCAAGCACTATTTTGAAACGATTGGAACACTTAAATGGTACCATGATTGATTATTCTGACATGTTTATTTTATCAGTAAATGCGTTGTTTTGGTTCGTAGTGTGCGCTTATTAGAACGACATTCTGTTACCGTAACTATAATTATTTTTGAAAAGTTAAGCACACTGTGCGCTAATTAGAACGAAAATAACTGACGATGTCATTGTGCTATGGTGGATAGAATTTTATCACTAGGCGACACTTTGAAAAGGTCATTCACTGTACATGTTCGATGGATATTCAATGCAAACCAAAGATACTGCTTCTGTCCTTGCGGTTTCGGTTTTCGGCAAGGAGGCAGCGGTTGAGACATGATTATAGCCTGGCCTACGGGGTCGTGGCCCTTGTCTAGAATGGTGCGGACAAGGGGTGTGACTGGAGCACTGGGAAATGTAGAAACCTTTACGATCGAGCAAACGACTGGTTGCTCGATCAACCTAAAATAAACTAAAATTCTGGCGAAATAAATGGCAATCTATGTACAGTAAATGGCTTTTTGTCTACCGCAGCACCTTATGTACGATATTGTATATAGTGTTCTTCGAAATGTGTCATGTCACGAAATAATCTGATTTCCATATCTGAACTTTTTCAACAGGCGCTGTTCTTCTGCATAAGCGACAAGTATTTAAAACACATTGGGTCGGTTTGATATCCCATACAAAGCCCCGCAAGTAGAATAGAATACAGATTCTCTCGTGACAGGGCACCAACCTCGAAAATGAAATGTCGCAGAATTGCCATGCTCATACTTACCAGTAAAATGCCTTTTTCATCATGAATTCTAATGTGTAAATAAAAATGTATTACAATATTCCATTCACAAGTTTTCACAATCACCACGTGGATATCCGAACTCCTCGCATGTACCATAATGTGGCCTAAGATCGCACAAGAAAAGCGTGCTAATTACACGCCATATGACCAAACAATATTCTTCCAGTGACAGTGAAAATTTGAGAGTGTCATATTTACTGGCAAATCGATTATATTTTACTTTCTGTTTACATATTGAACTCTTTTCTTCTCTCTCTTCCCCCTCTCTCTCCCTGCCTCTCTCTCTCTCTCTCTCTCTCTCTCTCTCTCTCTCTCTTGTTCGTCCGTCGGTCCCTACCTGTTGGGGTAATACATTAAGCATTGTATCTCCTATTTGAAGCTAGCAAGTTGCTATTATTTATTTCGTATAGTGCTAGTGATTATCAAATTATTTTGCTACTCTTCCCATTCTTCCTTGTTTTACCATCTTTTCTTCATACATTTCTTTTTCTGCCTATTCTGAAACATTTTTTCGAGCATGTTGTAAGCGCCATGTAGCCATATGTTGAAGTAACGTATATATATGCTCATATGTAACTTTGTTATCTGAGCCTTGAATAAAAAGTTTCTTATGTTATGTTATGGTACTTTGACCTTGCCGGTTGACCTCACGTGACAAAGTTTTATAAACACAAGAAAATGGACACCGCCGTATTTGTTTTATACATTTTTCAGTGTATTGTGAAGCAGGGGTCATATATTGTTTACCATCAAAGTGTCGCATAATTGAAAACATGCAAATTTAAGTAGTCCAATCATTAAATGTTTATCTATGTCAGAGGTCAGTCGAAACGGTCAAAGTATTTTTGTAAAATAGTATGTGAATTTATAATGTTTACTGTAATATTTGCGATTTTTTTTTTTTATTCAGTTTAACGTCCCTTTCAAGATTATTTCAGCTCATATGAGACGGGCCAATCAGCAGGTGGGGCGAAGACGGGAGAACCCCGAGAAAAAACACCTGACACACCCGCAAGCAGAACTTGGCTTGTATCACATGAGGCCAGAGCGGGGCTCGAACCCACACCAGACACAGCGGTGAGATGATCGAATAGCTAATTGCGTTAATGAAATATCAGCGCTGTTAACCACTCGGCCACGGGGGTCGCCGTTTGCGAATTGTAAATATGTCGTGTTTAAAGATCACTTTTGGTTCCGATTTTCCTTAACTAAACAGTAAAAACGGGACAATGCTTGTAATGGGGTGACGACAATAAAACTGACTATGATTATTGTAATATGAGCCGCGTCATTAGAAAACCAACAATCTGCATATGCGAAAGCAAAGGCGCAGATCATCTTCGCAGTGACTGCAAAGCTGATCAGCGCCTTTGTTTTCGCTTCACATCTAGTACAATCAATCTTCTTCTTCAATCCTAAATTTCAAGCTTCTAGCCTTTTTTCTGTAGCTGCACAGGTCGGTTTGTCTCGGATTTGGTCGGAAACCCAAATTGTTGGTTTTCCCATGCGTAGGCTAATATAGTTGAAAAAATGATACTGATTATTCAAAGATGCATGGTAACAGGGCTATACCATTTTTTGCTCGAACAGATATATAACGGTTAATAAATGCAATCTGTAGAGGCAAACTCTAAAACTTGGGATAGCGTTGCACATTGAAACAAGCAATGATATTTAAAAGTTTGCAGTAGATGTCATACGTCGATATTGTTTGTTTATAACGGCTTCCTTAGATCTATAAACGATTTCTTATTTTAAAAACGTAGACTGTATGTATACATTACAACCGCCTCGCCGAGGCGGTTCTAATGGGTACTCCCAATCTAAGGTTTAGAGCAAAAAAGAGAAAAAAGGTATACCTTGTAAACTCCAGTTTTACTATAATATAATTGAGCCGCGCCATGAGAAAACCGGATTTTTGCCTAGGCGAAAACAAAGGCGCAGATCAGCTTCGCAGTAACTGCGAAGCTGATCAGCGCCTTTGTTTTCGCTACACGGATAGCACAATCCCTCTTCTTTTTAAATCCAAAATTTCAGGCTTCTAGCCTGATTCTGTGACTGTACAGGCCGGTTTGTGTCAGACCTGGTCGGAAACCCCGAAGACCGGTTTTCTCGCGTCGCGGTTCATATAAAACTGGGGTGTTAAGGGATACATATTGCAGGGACATGGTAGAGTGATGCGTTGTGGCCTGCTTTGTACATTGCTTATTTTTCTAATTTTGTTTTTCGCTTCATTACATAAGCCTCTTCGGAAATCACATTGTTGGTTTTCCCACGAGGCGGCTCATGTGTTGGAACCTGCCCTGTACATTGCTTTTTTTTTCTAATTTTGATTTTCGCTTCATTACATCAGCCGCGACGCGAGAAAATCAGTCTTCGGTGTTTCCAACCAGATCCAAAGCAAATCGACCTGTATAGTCACAGAAGAAGGCTAGAAGCTTGAAACTTTGGAAATGGGCAGATGACGAATTGTTCTATCCGTGTAGCGAAAATACAGGCGCTAATCAGCTATGCAGTTTCTGCACAGCTGATCTGCGCATTGGTTTTTGGAAAGTCGAATATCTGGTTTTCTCATGACGCGGCTCATTATTATTACTATCATGGAATTAGATTAGAGTAACATGTAAAAAATGGAAATTCCCTTCTCAGTTAGAATTATTATTTTTTTTTTTTATTTTAAGCTTAGTCAGTGTTAGCAATTATGATTTCAAAGGAAAATAGATACTGTTTTCCTTTTGTGCACAACACAGGTGTTGTGCAATTTCGCAGACGGGTTTGGTATCATCCTCAAATTAACAAAAGGCGGAAGACATAAAGTATCTGAAGTTGCATGTTAATACATACTAAAGAAATTTGAACAAGAATACGATATAACAGTAAATAGATGGATTGCGTGATCGTGTCTTTACTTGATAACGCATAATACTTATAGAAATAGCCAATAGAAATACTTCAACATTAAGATCAGGAAGAATTGTATACGCTGACATTTGAAGCAATACAAATGTTTTGCATTAGTACAAAAACAACAGTTTATAAGGTATTTGTAAGACAGACCGTGTATTACAAGGAAAAATATAAATTATTACTTTGTCCCGATTCCTAACTTGCGCACGGACAATTCCGGAATCGAACAGATTTTTGCACATTTTTAAAAAAGACCCATTACAAACCTTATCACGCTCGGGGTCAGGCTGGTGCAGTTACAGAGGCTTGAACTTGAAGCTTCTATATTTGCAAATTTGCAATGTTGCAACAACGTGAACAGCAAGTCATAAACTACATGTACATGCACTAGATAGACCAGTGCTCTATGCACCATACTAACGTTATATTTTTTTTTTTTACAAACGTTGGCAAATGTTGGGGAAAATGGCGGCCCCCGTGGCTGCGGTTAAGAGCGCTGTTTCCTAATCACTCGATCATCTCACCGCTGTGCCTGGTGTGGGTTCGAGCCCCGCTCTGGCCACATGTGAGACAAGCCAAGTTCTGCTTGTGGGTGTGCCAGGTGGATTTTCTGGGGGTTCTCCCGTTTTCGCCCCACCTACTTATTGGCCCGTCTTATAACATCTGGTTTACGAGTCCAAAACTGAAGCCAAGAAGGCTTCTACAAGCATAATATACATGCTTTGGACAAAATGGGACATTTTTAACAACACTGTAAGTAATGTAAATAGTTTAGATACCCTTTCATTTGATACATTTTCTACTCATATTATGACAACTCTTACGTTGTCGTTACTTCATCTATGTGCAAATAGTAATTTGTAAAATATGATTGAAAGTCAACTGGCAGCAGCTATTTTATGTTAAAATGCTATAATAAGTTGACTGGCAGCAGCGATTAATCCTAAAATGGCTTGTGACGGTCAACTTGCAGCAGGTAATTTAATGTAAAATCGCTATTACCAGTCAACTGGCAGCAGCCACTTTAACGTAAAATCGCTATTACCAGTCAACTGGCAGCAGCCAATTTAACGTAAAATCGCTATTACCAGTCAACTGGCAGCAGCCATTTTAACGTAAAATCTCTGCTGCCAGTCAACTGGTAATAGCCACTCCGTTAAAAATATCAAAATTTTTAGCTGAAAAAAAAAATCAATTTAAAAATTGTCTTATATTGCATGGGCATGTTTTCGTAAAGACATTAATAAGCGATGACCACGGAGTCTGATGGAGAAAGAACCTTTTTACATAACGAAAACTTGCCCATGCAATAAACAGAGATTTTTTTAGCTTTAAAAATTGAAAATTTTCAGCTGGAAATTTTTTATATTTTTCTTACTTTTGCCCCAAAACATAGATTGTGAGTACACGTTAGAACCGCTTCTTATTGAATAAGAAAAATAGATATACCCATTCAAACCTTAGTTTTTCTAGGTAAAAGTGGGGTTTAAGGGAGTATATATGTCACGGACATGTTTTCCTGTTGGATAAAGAACTTGTTGTTTTTCAGTATGACAGCGGGGATCATTATGTGAACACGCCCATGCAATATACACGGACTTTTTTTTGAAACAGTGACATGGAACTTTCTCAAAAGAAAGAAAAATGACAAGTTTTTAAACATAGATTGTGGGTACACGTTAGAACCAACTCGTTTAGGCGGTTCTAGCTAGTACCCACAATCTATGTTTTGAGTCAAGAATCGGAAAACTTGTATACCCTCTATACTCCAGTTCTACTTTATAAAAGTGGGATGTGAAGGGATACATATTACACGGATATGTTAGAGTGATGGTTGAAATATTATTTGCTCTAGAAGTACAGGAAGTAGGAGTCATACATGATGCCTATCCGGTGAAAAAAGGCCATTTTTCATACCAAAGACTAAAATACCAAAGGCATTACCCCGTTTAAAAAGCGAGATGATATTGTCCTAGTATCAGAATATAAGGAGAATAATTTGAGCCACGTCACGAGAAAACCGGATTTTTTTCTTTGTGAAAACACAGATCAGCTGTGCAGTAATACAGATTGTTGGTCTTCTGATGCGGCGGCTGAGCGGACAAGGAAGTTAACAAACACGTGAGCGGCTCATTTGTAAGTTAACTTCCTTGTCCGTTAAATTTGAAAGTGATTCGCTGCACCAGAAAAACAAAAAAACGCATATGCGAAAACAAAGACGCAGATCAGCTATGCAGTAACTGCACAGCTGATCAGCGCCTTTGTTTTCGCTACACGGATAGTACGATTCCTCTCCTTTCTTAATCCATTAGTTCAAGTCTGTGATACAGGTAGGCAATGATCGGTTTATGTCGGACCTGGTCGGAAATCTTAAAGACCGGTTTTCTCGCGTCGCGGCTCACTTAACGGTCATGAGATGGTATCCACTTAAGGCTCCTCTTTTGTTTTGTTCTATATACATTTTGCAATATTTTATGTTTTATGTAAATACCGTATTCGTTCTAATTAGCAATCACCGTCCAATTAGCGCACACCCTGGTCGTTTCCGAAAACATGTGCATAGGCGCACACTGCTCGACAAGCATGATCGTATTTTAAACCAAATTTACACATAAATACCATATTCAAACTTAACCTTGAATGATTAAACTTTATGTTAAAACGAATGGAACTCTTAAGTGATTGAAAAGAATATGTAAATTATGCAATGATGGTGTTGAGGATAAAATCCATTTTCTCTTAAAATGTCCTATTTTAGATAATGTCAGGAAAGCTACTCTTTCTGTGATCTACAGAATACATCCAAACATTGAGAGATTAAAAGACAAAGACAAGTTTATTTGGCTAATGAACATTGAAGACTTAAATTTGCTTCACTTGGTTTATCAATTACTGTCATCACTTTGTTAACACAGAGCACTTTAGTTACAATATTTACATGGTTGATGTGTTGTTGTCTGGTACAGCGTGTCTTCGCAAATTCTTTTACAATGATATTTATCAGGTTACATGTATATTTTGTGACATGACAGTTTAAATAATATCTGTGGGTATAAGCGACTGGCGTACTCCATTATCTGGTGAAGATGGTTTCTAATTGCCGAGTCTGTAAGGAAGTGCCTGGTCGGTACCGTTGTTTAACACCCTTTGCGATGAACTATGAACTTGGCCGATGATTTCCGGGCCTGCCCGGGTACTTCCGCACTTACTGGGGCAAGGGGATTTTTTTTTTTCTTGTCATAAATTCTGCCTCTTATGGGCGCATTTTATTTATTTATTGTTAAATGTTATATGATTTGCAAACAAAATTGAGTTGAGTTGAGTCATTGATATTTTGACATGATTTTTTCAGCATTTTTTATGTTGTTTTTCTTCGCCAGTGCTGTGTGCTACTTAGAATGATATTAAATTGCCTTAATTTCAAGTTATTTATCAAAAGTCAAGCGCATTGTGCGCTTATTAGAACGAGTACGGTATACGTATATGTTTTATCTACTGTTTAGTAGAATGTGCTTAACCCTCTTTAAATAATGTTTGTAAATAAATAAATAAAATATGCAGATGTGTTCACTTAAATCATTACGAAAACTTGCCCATGCAATAAACAGAGATTTTTGAGCTTTAAAAATTGAACATTTTCAGCTGAAAAAATTTGATATTTTTCTTATTTTTGCTCAAAACATAGATTGTGGGTACTCGTTAGAACCGCCTCAATCTATGTTTTAGAGCAAAAATAGGAAAAATAGGTATACCCCTGCATACTCCAGATTTGCTCTATAAAAGTGGGGTATAAGGGGGTATACATTTCACGGACATGTTTTCCTGATGTATACAAGTAATGAATACCCTTTCACACCAAACTTTTATAGTGAAACTGGGGTGTCCCGGGAAATCAAGTCCATGAATTAAATGTCCCCATATACCCATTTTTACAGTAAAACTGAGGTTTACAGGGGTATACTTATTTTTCTTATTTTTGATTAAAAAATAGAACCGCCCCGCCGAGGCGGTTCTAAAGTATTCCCACAATCAATGTTTTGAGCAAAACCGTTAAAAATATCTTCTTCTTTTTTTTCAACGAAATTCTTAATTTTTGCAGCTGAAAAAATATCTGTTATCACATAGGCAAGTTTTCGTAATGGAACCCGGGTAAACAATTAATTTTCCTATGTTTCCTATGTTCCTATGTTCTAGGCGGCAAAAATAGGCATACCCCTCTATACCCCAGTTTTATTATGAAAAGTGGTGTTTACATGGACAAAAGTAAAAAGGTACAAGTAGGCAATGATCAGGAAAAGGCGCAATCAGAACGAAATTCCCACTATAAAAACCGAGGTGGGAAAATCTAAATTGACACTGATAAGGTTCTTATACTAAGAAAACATATCGTAAGCCGAGTGAGCAGCTATTTCCCAACAGGCGGCCACTCAGTTACCCGAACTTAACTAAAACTATGAAAACGTACATAAGGTTTAAACAACACAAAATTCTACTCCAAAACATAAAACAAATAGACCCACAACAGAAGTATCGCCTTGGAACGATAAGTAAATTATACACGTATAGTATACATTTTAAGTAAGTAAGTAAGTATGTAAGTAAGTAAGGAAGGAAGTAAATTCTTTCTTTTATGAGGGTGACCCATTTGGTTATATCCAATCTTCCATGGGGCCCTCAAATGCATATGAATCACCAACAACATGAACATATGAATCACATGTTTTCCAGTTTTTCAGTTGGAAACAGTGGTGAAACCGGTTGAATATTACGTAATTTTCTTATGTTTTGTATTTAAACATAGTGTGGTCCTGGTGTGGTCATGTATTAGAATCGCCTCAACTTGTGTTCATAAACTGAGGTTTTTTTTTTTTTTTTCACAGTTGTTCAAGTGAAGAATCTGCCTTATTGAATAGGCGTGTTTCGTAATGATTAATTTCCTTACTAAAGCCTTATACAAAGATGGCTCCTTTTGGTTCCTTTTAACCGGTAAACAAACAATGCAGGTCATATGGAGACGATCAAACGTTCCAGGATTTGTACAGTACTTCATTTATAGCCTAATAACGAGACACGAAGAGAAAAGTGAAAAGTATTTATTTCCACAAAACACATCATATGCATGCTAAAAGCGATAATCATTGTAATTTTAAATCATTGCATTAATCACATGATTTTTTACGTTTCATAAATTACATACAATCGAAACTTTTCAGCGTAGACCTGCGTCACAAACACTAAAATTTTGATTGACACATGTCTGTTCCTATTGGACAAAATCATTTATTTAATTCATATCTTAAGTTCAGTCCTAGCACGACTGAAACTTTATGTATCTCAGACACATAGGAATTTATAGCAGCGACAACCAACGTTCGGGATACAGCCTTCTCCTTTGGTACAACATTCGACTTTTCCCGGAAGATATTCACATTTCCTTGTTCCTGTGGGACATGTCTGCAAATATATATACGATAAACATTATAATGAATCTTTGCAAACTTTTATCAACATTGAGAAACAATATTTATCATGCAATGCATCAAAATTAAATCAAACTATTTTAAGTATAAACTTTCTTTATTTTACTTCAATTACACAAAAAGCTCGTTGAACTTATATACGCAGTCTTGAAGGCGCGGATGTTGGCGTTATGTGGTCAAACGTGGTGGAGGAGAACCCGGGGAAAACCACCGAACCTGGACGGGCGACCACTACCCTGCCACATGCCTTGACCCGGATTCGAACCCGGATCGCCGTGGTGACAAGCGAGTGCGTTATTCACTACGCTATCCAGGCCCCTTTTTATTATTTTACTAGAGGTTTGATCAATAAAAACATAACTGAGTTCCTTCAAGAGCAATGAAAATATTAATTAGAAAAAGGAAGGATCACACAGTGCTTTCGGTAACCAAAGTCTCACCAGTGACATTATGAAGACTATCACATCCCTGTACCAGTAAGGGGTCAATAACTTGTTTCCAGTCTGCTAGTGTCCAGGTCGACTCTGGCCCCTACCTCTGTCAGTGACCGTGCCCCTACCAGTAAGGGGTCAATAACTTGCTTCCAGTCTGCCAGTGACCAGGTCGACTCTGACACCTACCTCTGTCAGTGACCGTGCCCCTACCAGTAAGGGGTCAATAACTTGTTTCCAGTCATTCAGTGACCAGGTCGACTCTGACACATACCTCTGTCAGTGACCGTGCCTCTACCAGTAAGGGGTCAATAACTTGTTTCCAGACCGTGCCCCTACCAGTAAGGGGTCAATAACTTGTTTCAAGTCTGCTAGTGACCAGGTCGACTCTGACTCCTACCTCTGACAGTGACCGTGCCCCTACCAGTAAGGGGTCAATAACTTGTTTCCAGTCTGCCAGTGACCAGGTCGACTCTGACACCTACCTCTGTCAGTGACCGTGCCCCTACCAGTAAGGGGTCAATAACTTGTTTCCAGACCGTGCCCCTACCAGTAAGGGGTCAATAACTTGTTTCAAGTCTGCTAGTGACCAGGTCGACTCTGACTCCTACCTCTGACAGTGACCGTGCCCCTACCAGTAAGGGGTCAATAACTTGTTTCCAGTCTGCCAGTGACCAGGTCGACTCTGACACCTACCTCTGTCAGTGACCGTGCCCCTACTAGTAAGGGGTCAATAACATGTTTCAAGTTTGCTAGTGTCCAGGTCGACACTGACTCCTACCTCTGTCAGTGACCGTACCCCTACCAGTAAGGGGTCAATAATTTGTTTCAAGTCTGCCTGTGACAAGGTCGACTCTGACACCTACCTCTGACAGTGACCGTGCCCCTACCAGTAAGGGGGCAATAACTTGTTTCCAGTCTGCCAGTGACCAGGTCGACTCTGACACCTACCTCTGTCAGTGACCGTGCCCCCCCCCCCCCAGTAAGGGGTCAATAACTTGTTTCCAGTCTGTCAGTGACCAGGTTGACTCTGATTCCTACCTCTGTCAGTGACCTTGCCCCTACCGGTTAAGGGTCAATAACTTGTTTCCAGTCATTCAGTGACCAGGTCTACTCTGACACCTACCTCTATCAGTGACCGGGCCCCTACCAGTAAGCGGTCAATAACTTGTTTCCAGTCTGCTAGTGACCAGGTCGACTCTGATACCTTCCTCTGTCAGAGACCGTGCTCCTACCAGTAAGGGGTCAATAACTTGTTTCCAGTCTGCCAGTGACCAGGTCGACTCTGACACCTAACTCAGTCAGTGACCGTGCCCCTACCAGTAAGGGGTCAATAACTAGTTTCCAGTCTGCCAGTGACCAGGTCCACTCTGGCCCCTACCTCTGTCAGTGACCATGCCCCTACCAGTAAGGGGTAAATAACCTCTGTCAGAGACCGTGCTCCTACCAGTAAGGGGTAAATAACTTGTTTCCAGTCTGCCAGTGACCAGGTCGACTCTGACACCTACCTCTGTCAGAGACCGTGCCCCTACCAGTAAGGGGTCAATAACTTGTTTCCAGTCTACTAGTGACCAGGTCGACTCTGAAAAGGTACAAGTAGGCAAAGATCAGGAAAAGGCGCAATCAGAAAAGGACTCCCACTCCAAAAACCGAGGTGGAAAAAAACAAACTAACAATCAGGTACTTATACCATGAAACATATAGTAAGCCGAATGCGCAGCTATTTTCCCAATAGGTGGCCCCTCAGTTACCTTAACTTAACTAAAAATATGAAAACATACATAAGGCGCCAACAGCACAAAAAATTAAACACCAAGACTTAAAACAAAAAGAACCACCACAGAAGTATCGACTTGGAACGATCAGTAACACAAAGTTACCGGCGGGCTTAAACCGGTTTTACAGGTACCTAACCTCACCCTCAGGATCCGCAGTGGTTCAGTGATATACAAGAAATAGGAAAAATTATATTAACAATTAACTAAACATAGATACCAACGTTTAACATGAATAACGGAAAGCAGGGTGAGCAGCTATTGAAGGTATTAGGTGGTCACAGTGCTAGCTTGGACAATAAAATGCAGAGGGCTAAGTGAACAGCCAAATTATTTTCGGGTGGCCACAAAGCCATGCAACATGAAACTCGTAATTCGAATAACTTTGATAAATGTGAACCACAACAGTAGTACCGCCTCGGTACGGTCAGTTATAAATAACTGGGGGGGTTTAAACCGGTTTTACAGGCGCCTAACCTCACCCTCAGCTTCTGCAGTGGTTCATAACATTTAGTTAGTTCTTCGGTCCTCGTGGTGAATCTCTAACTAGTCAATGAATCATCAAGAACAAACAAATAAATTATGATAAACATCCTGATGAATCAAAAACCAGGACTCACAGACTGAGTAAGCTGCCCGACGATGGAGATCCCTGGGCGCCGAATAACCTACTAACTCCGGAGCAAAAGAAAAACACCAGTTGGACCCCGGTGGGCCAAGCAACAGACAAGAAGCTCCGGTCCCAACCAACTAAAATGAATAGCTTTATGTCGGGGCCATCATAGAGTCTGACGCCCGACCCACCGGCGTGCAATTAAAGAAGGCAGCATAGTTATCAACCATGATTGGGTTAGAAAAAAAAATAAGCAAGCAGACTGTCGCATAACATTCAAGTTATAACCTATACGTCTGTAACGTGTTATGATTTTTCTGAACTGACAAGAAAAATCATTAATTCCTTTAAGTTTCTTAAATTTGTAAACCAAGTCATCATAAAATTCAGGTTCCGAAAGGCCCTCACTTAAAAACGTCTTTAACCCACCATTATATTTGGAAATCAATTCATAGTGTCTACGATAAAATTTAGAAAGGTTTTTCGAAGTTTATGATACCGATAGCCCTGTTGGAGAAGTTTTGCCGTTAAATATTTATTTCGAGCGTTGAAGTCTGTAACATGATTGCAGACTCTAGCAAACCTAATAAGTTGCGAAATGTATACACGATAAGAAGCACGACGAGGAACGTCACCATCCAAAAAAGAAAAATTTACTATATCAAAATCAAAGTCATCGAGCTTATCATAAATTTTTGAAGAAACAAATCCATTTGCAACAGAAAGATGTAGATCTAAAAAGGGGGCTTCGGTATCTGAGATATTGGCTTAGTTCAACTGAAGTTCAGGTGGATAAATTTGACTGACCATACATTCAAAATAAGGGTTGTCAATGTTCAAAACCTACCTTCGCCAGTGACTGTGCCCATACCAGTAAGGGGTCAATAACTTGTTTCCAGTCTGCCAGTGACCAGGTCGACTCTGACACCTACCACTGTCAGAGGCCGTGCCCCTACCAGTAAGGGGTCAATAACTTGTTTGTAGTCTGCAAGTGACCAGGTCGACTCTGACACCTACCTCTGTCAGTGACCGTGCCCCTACCAGTAAGGGGTCAATAACTTGTTTCTAGTCTGCAAGTGACCAGGTCGACTCTGACACCTACCTCTGTCAGTGACCGTGCCCCTACCAGTAAGGGGTCAATAACTTGTTTCCAGTCTGCCAGTGACCAGGTCGACACTGACACCTACCTCTGTCAGTGACCGTGCCCCTACCAGTAAGGGGTCAATAACTTGTTTCCAGTCTGCCAGTGACCAGGTCGACTCTGACATCTACCTCTGTCAGTGACCGTGCCCCTACCAGTAAGGGGTCAATAACTTGTTTCCAGTCTGCTAGTGACCAGGTCGACTCTGACACCTACCTCTGTCAGTGACCGTGCCCCTACCAGTAAGGGGTCAATAACTTGTTTCCAGTCTACTAGTGTCCAGGTCGACTCTGACACCTATCTCTGTCAGTGACCGTGCCCCTACCAGTAAGGGGTCAATAACTTGTTTCTAGTCTGCCAGTGACCAGGTCGACACTGACACCTACCTCTGTCAGTGACCGTGCCCCTACCAGTAAGGGGTCAATAACTTGTTTCCAGTCTGCTAGTGACCAGGTCGACTCTGACATCTACCTCTGTCAGTGACCGTGCCCCTACCAGTAAGGGGTCAATAACTTGTTTCCAGTTATTTTTAAAGCCCAAAAAATATTTGTATATTGCATGGGCAAGTTTTCGTTATGATACAAAAATGACCATCTCAGCATACCTTCAGTTTACAACTTGTACTCGCGTATGTACAAATAATGGTCATTCGTCCTTCAAAATGGCCACATGAATAAAAATAAAACTGAGATCCTTTTAAGAGCAGTGAAAATATTGATGAGAAAGGGGATGGGATAAAGATTCATCTGACGTTACCGCTCAATGCTGAAAAGGCGTTTGACTGGTAAGTTTTCCTTTCCAATATGTCCAATATCTAAACATCACACCCACAACAAGCATGCACACAGAAAATCAACCGATTGAGTATTAAAATGTTACACTGATAATACCACGTATACTTACAAATTGAGCGCGAATGACCATTTAGCACGGTGACCGACGGAACGGCTGAAACACAAGTATCAAAGTTTATTGTGTTGACTATTTGATGATATTGCAGAACTGTCCATAACCATCACACCCAAGTCAAAGTGATGTATGGTACCAGTGCCGAGACGTGACTTTAAAATTACCATGACAATGGTGGCAACCATGACTAACAAACCTCGGTAAGGTTTTGAACAGTCCATGGCATGAGAAACATTTAATTTATTTGAAACACATAATTTAACGTTGACATGTGACGTGTGATTTTGACTGAATGCCTGTATCTACGGACTATTTCTCAAAAACAGATCAATACACCTGTGCTGGACTGACAATTGAATACGGATTAATATGATTTAAAGTGTTTTGACATTATGGCATCAATATTGTAAGAGAAGTGACTGAAATAAAGCGTGTGTTTTTGTTCAATATATAAAGTGACATATAAACTTTACGATAAATGTACTCTTTAGCAATTCAATAGTTTGTTCAATGTTTAGAGATGTACAATGAAGCCACTTCTTAAATCTTGCATGCCATGTTCTGACCACTGACCATTGCGCGATATCATACGATGTAAATGTTGACCATTGGTACAGTCATATAATTCAAAAGTACACGGGACCATAAGGCCATATTGTTGCGGTCTTCAGAGAAATCAATCGAAAGCAATAACTGATCATTACAGATGCGTGAAATTTCAACACGAATATGAGCTAAATATTTCGATCGTTTCATCGAATAGATCGAAATAATTGTCTATGCGACACGAGAGCGCGAATAATTCGCTGTAGTATACTGAAGGTTATGCACGGGCGATTCAGTGAGTAAGCGGTTTACTATGATTTTAAAGTTCAGTTTCTAGGGCACTCTCTCGAAGTGAACAGCTTTGTACCAAAATTTGTATAGATATGTTGATCTTAAGGTGTTAGATTGCCACCTTCCCTCTAGGAATATACTGCAAGGCACGTAATCTACAGCTTTTTTTAACCGAAACGCAAGCAAAAAATAAGGGCTGGTTGAGGTATGTTTTTGCTGGGCGGCGGGGATTCTGTACGGGGTCGAGATCATCCACAGTAGACCTCTGAAAGTGACCCAGCGATTGTCCAATACTTAAGCTTGTCACACTTATTTTAGTCTTTCAAATTCATCCTGCAAGCGCTTAAAGCCAGATGTACGTAATTGACCTCACGGTAGAAATTTTTTGCTTTTTGCATGTGAGTGTATTTTGATGTCCTACATGCGAAAATGAAAAGAAATCGATACCGTTCCGAGCTTGTTTTCGAGATATCGGCCTTCAAAATCGTCAAATTTGAGAGCGAAAATACATTGACGTCAACGTAAAATGCGATTTTTAGACCCCATTTTTGTTATTTTTCTTGATATATTTCAAAAAATCCACGGTAGGATGTTTTAAAAAACTGATATGTATTAGAGAAATTCCTGAACTACATATAGATATCGAGAAAGTCCTTAGTTACCGGATTCGTTTTCCTGCTATAGGCGTGCGAAGAGAGGTAGTCGTTGCTGAATTCAGTACATTTTACGCGCGACGTCGATTTTGCGCCAAAATTTCCGACAGTGTTTAGTATTCAATATTGCTAACTGTCGCGGAAATGTTGTTTTCTTCGGGATAACATGTCCACAATCTATGTTTTGAGCAAAAATGATAAATAATATCAAACGTTTTACATTTCTGAAGTCCTCTGCATAATTGTACGGATATAGTTTCGTATTCCGAACGTAATCTGACGCTAGAATTGACGTTTCGAGCGAAAACTGACGTTACCAATGCGGCGTAAAAATGACGTTTCGACCCTTAGATACGCACGTTCCTTTGAGCGCCTTCAATTACGTACATCTGTCTTTAAACCGCATATTTATTTTACGTAAAAAACAATCCGCCAGTGCTGTCACTTTCTCAGGTTCACTGTTCACTTCAATAAAGTGCGCCACATTGAATCAAATGTGTTGTTTTGGTTTGTTGCCGAAGTGAAGAATAGACTTCATTTGGATAGTTGTCTCGAATGAATTCCGATCTATGCAGATAGAGAGATTTTCAAACTTGCTTGCGATACTCATGTATCAGCTTATTTTGCACCCAAACAACCGGTTTGACCTGGGGAAAACACAATCTGAAAAACAAAATCACTCTACCCTATGTACTTTATGCCGACCAGAAATGAATATAGTAAAAATGAGAAAACAAAATCAACGTGATGATTTAAATGTTGCATCAGTGTAATAACATCATATTTTCGTATCACGTTTGGCCAAATTGCCAACTGGTAACAACATCAGTTGGTAGTGTTGGACCAGTGTTTGATTTGGTTGTAAACTCAGAGAATACATTTCATCGCATCGAGGCCATCACACTCGCCTATTCACGTTTTCAGGTTTAACCGGGTTGTAATAGGATACGAAATGAGCCGCCGCATATTAACCCCCAACAATCTATAAACGTGAAAACAAAGACACAGACCAGCTGGGCATAAACTACACACCAGATCAGCGCCATTGGTTTTGCTTCACAGATAGTACATACAATGATCGCTCTCTTATTGTTTTTATGTGTATATTAGTAGCCCGAGAGCCAGCAGTATATTTAATCATGTTGTTGAGGCCAAAAAGTTTGAAGGCATGTTCTGAAGCAGAAAAGTATGCTGAATTTAAAAATTAAAGTCTTAGAAAAATCAAACGGTACACAACTCGGACGAATACCCCCGGTATGACCCTTTTTTAAAATAGAATCGAAATTGGAATATATCAATCATATCTCAGCAAGCACTTGCTTTGAACCATTGAATTTGGTATCACATTAAAGCACATGATTATATACACATGGAAATAAGTTAGGGAACACCTGTAATAATGTGACTACCACCTTTGGACTGTATATATCCTTCTTTGTTAAACATATGAAGAATGTTTTGACAACTTGTGAGAATCTGTAATATCCAAAGTTGCTTGTATGTGAAAATGGTTAGCATCAAACATTATCTGTGGCGGACAGCGGCCATCTTTGATTCAGAAATTCTTTGCTAAATTCAAGAAACGCTTGCGATAACTTCATTATTTTAACTCGCATTGTCGTAATTTTTCGCAAGCTTAAAGCTGAGACATTGCTTGTTGAACTCTGATCACAAATTCTTTATTTTTGACCGACTGTCGGCGGTATGTCCATACTTTCCCAGGGGTAGGTTTCTTGATCACGTTTTGTTCTTTGGGTATACATTTTGCAGGCTGTAAATGTTGGGTCAGATATTCGATATGACCCTTTAGGAATCTAAACATGCACGTTCTGGTTATAGTGTCCTAGCGGAATTATTCTTTTACGGCTTTATTTGCAAAATATCCAAGAATTTTGCTTTCCATAGAAATCAATGCAAACAGTAGATTTTGTATGATTAGCTGGTTTAGAGATGGCGCATGAAGTTTTAGGTCCGAAGTCGTATATTCATTCAGAGCGATCAGATTCAACATTTCATTCCTGTTTTGCTTTCAAAAATTGAGTTTTGCGGAGTGCAGAAGCAAAAAGGCAAACTTGTATGCTGTAAAAGAGGAGTTTTTCATATATGGCATATTGTATCCTCCGTAGTACAAAGACAAAATGTTGTGAATTTCCATAAATTGGTCTGTAGCTAGGCCAAGGTATGAAATATATGTGATAAAAATTTCAGTATCGCCAGAAAAAAGGAAAACGGATTTTTTTCAAACGTGCGCCAAGAGCTAAAAGTGTTAGAAACTTATTTCCATGTGTATATATACCCCTGACCAGTGGCCGAATTGACCAGTGGCCGAGGTTCAAATTGACTAGGGTCGGATTGTTAGGGTCGGAATTGACTAGGACCGAATTAGCCAAGGTCCGAATTGTCCATAATCCGTCCGACGGCACAATAGTCCGGACACAATAGTCTGCGGCCTGTGAGTCGGAACGTCAGTCCAAAATCATTGTTGCAAAAATGCACTTATATTTTTATGGATATTTGCCTTTATATGAGCATAGACTATGATGCAGCCCTGTGAAAACCGGTATCAAAATTTTCAAGTAAAAGGGAACATAGTAAAACTTCGAACAGATGTCAACAAGTGACGCCGCTAAGGCACTGTCTGTGTTTTGACATGAAGGTGGCATACGCCGTTGCCTCGCCTATGCTTCTTTTGTACCATATGATTTCTGCGACCAGCATACTAATTCGTCGGTCGGTGCCAAAACCTCCTTACTCGTCTTTTTAGCCAAAATGTTCTTTTTTACACTGCGGAAATACAAACCATTTAGCGCACATTCTATCAAATTATCGTAGTCCTAGGCCCATACAATTTTGCGCACCTATAAAAATTATAAAGCTTTGTCTTTTTCCTGAAAAGTTGGAAAATCGCAGAAACTTGAATTTGAAACCCGACCTACGATATAAGGTTCCTTGCTGAATTAGATCAGCTGGCTAGACTTCACTCCGCACCACTTCGGTATTTTCGCTAGACGCTAGGTATGGTGGTATAACGAAACACTGATGGGAATATCCCGTTTATTGCGAAATAAGAAAACTACAAAATCAAAGCGTTTGTGGACAACACAACGAGGTTCTATTGCAGTGAAATCAGTAAATTACACTGGTTTCTAACGAATACTCAGAATCCGTGATTTTAGTGAAACCAAGTGGTAATTATACACACCGGATTAACGGTTAAATGTGTGTAGCTTAAAAGTTATTTTAAATAAAAGTCTGTACTTTGACTTTCGCAATCGTAAACATCATGATTTATCAATGTTAAATAGTTGTTGGCAATTTAAATCGACAACTTAGCCTTTTGCACAATAGTTTACTTCAACGCCTTTGTTGTCTTTGTGAACAGGATGTAAACTGAGATGGCATGAGTGATTTATACTGCTTCTGTGCATATAAACAAAAATATGGTACAGTAGCATAAGACCCGTAATATGTACGCACTTGAAGACATCATACGTATGTATTGATTTTCAAAATAAGAACAGATCGTGGGTCACGTCCCAGATTTGTTTGTCTGTTTGTCGGTTTGTTTCTTTGTCTTGGTGGGACGGAACCAACACAGTATTATATCTATGTGGAGAACATAAATGATGTCGTTCTCTAACACAACTCAGCTTAAGTGTGGTTATAAAACCATGGCCTCTCTCTGAGTGTGATTTGCGACTCAGGTAGCGCATTTTCCCACCTGACCGCTTGAGCACGCGCAAACATAGCCTATGGTGCGAGGAAAATATGACACTTAACCATTTTGCAACATCATTTGCCGTGCGGTGACCTGTGGCTGTGTAAGACTTCAAGTCTAGAGGTCCTGATTATGCACCCAACTGTTGCCGTGTGTTGTCTTTGAGCAAGATGCATATACCCTCCATAGTAAACCCTCCATTTTGGGTAATACCCAGTATGCGGTGACCATGTCCCGACATGACTTAAGAAAGTTATTGTGCGAGGAGACGGTAAGCTACAACACAAAACAATGATTAATGCCAGTAAATTAATTTGAGACACTGTCTTTGGGTAAGCAGTTGGCAAGCTGAGCCTGGCGTCCTTTTATGGGCGAACATTACAGACCCAGATGTGACGCAGATAAACGGGTAGACACCCAGGCCTAAAAATTCGCCCAATGTATGATCTTCAACATTAGACCATCACACCTTTTGTGTGGAGGGAATGGAACGAAATCGATTTTCTTGCTAGATTGTGTGCTACTACAAGCTTTTGTCGCCACAAAACTCCGGCTTATTTCGAAAGCGGTATGAATTAAAAACGAAGTGGGCTTCTATGTTGGGCTTTTCCCTCGCTTCGAAACCTATGTGTGTTAAACAAACAACGTCTCAACGTCGCTTAAACGTGTTCATTTATTGAATTTCCCCCTTAAAACCCACTTTTATTTTCTAAACCTGAGGTTTGCGGTGGTATACTTTTTTCTTAATTATGCTCCAAAAACAAATCTTTGGGGTACTCTTTAGAACCGCCTCGCCGTTTACCTTCAATCTACGTTTTGAGCAAAACTCTAAAATATAAAACAGTTTCATCTGAGAATTTTCATTTTTTACAAGTCTAAAATATCTTTTTTCTTACATGGTTATGTTTTCGCAATAATGTGTTCACCATTCAGCCAAGCCTTGCTTCTAAGGTTTCACCGACTTTATAAAATATGCAAGTTTGCACTTTGCAAGATAATGTACTCATAATAATTTTATGGTCCGTACATTGGTTAAAATCTAGAACATCTATTTCGTGCAGGGATTCATGACGGATTCGGTTACATCATCCAAATATCATCCAAATATCATCTACAGAATGCATGCACTGTTCATCCAAATTTGCGTCGTCGGTTTTTGTCTGTTTGAGGCTTTACGTGCCTTGACCCACTTGGCCGGGTTCGCAGGTTCGATCTCGAGCGTCTCAAGTCCGTTTGATGAGACCATTACGAAAACCATGCCCATATAATATACAGAGATTCATTACAGATGTAAAAATTGAAAAAAATTCCATCAGAAAAGAAATGAATTTTTTAATATTTTTGCTCGAAACATACATTGTGGGTACACGTTAGAACCGCCTCGCTAAGACAGTTCTAACGAGTACCCACAATGTATGTCTTGGATCAAAAACAAGAAAATTAGGTATACTCCTGCAAACCCCAGTTTTTCTACATAAAAGTTGTGTTTACGAGGTATACATTTCACGGACATACTTGCCGGATGTATAAACCGAGGTCTTATGACAATATTCAAGGTCAATTTCCTGATAAACACATACTGTGACTACGCTAAAGATTCTGCTGTCACCTAGTGTTTTTTATCTAGTCTTCAGACCTGCCTTACGGACAAAACTGTAACACACAATCTTGGACAGGTGTGTTAGTGTATGCACCACAGCAGAGAAGATCTATAGATTTTCCCCTGTGACGAGCGCTATTAATGTATATGTAACATTTGAAACACAGTAGTTTGTGAAAGGAGCTTAATTGGCACCACTGTTTATTCGGTTAATAACCCCTATTGGTGCAATATGTCCCAGAGATCAAAGGACTGTCATAAAGAGGTGATTACCTCATCTCTGCAGAGACAATAGTGAGGCCCCTAAAGGATTATACCTGATATCCACTGTTTATTGGTTTGATGATCCCCGATTAACTGTGCAATAAAGCTGCATTCCTCTGCAATTTGTATTTTTTTACCTGTTGGGGTCTCTGTATTCAGAGTCAATGTCAGGCAACTAGGTTTCTTAGTGTCTTGTCTCTTATCACTGATCAGCTAATGGCCCTCAATAGACAGTACAATATGTCTCTTATCACTGATCAGCTAATGATCCTCAAAAGACAGGACAATATGTCCTTATCACTGATCAGCTAATGACCCTCAATAGACAGGACAATATGTCCTTATCACTGATCAGCTAATGACCCTCAATAGACAGGACAACATGTCCTTATCACTGATCAGCTAATGACCCTCAATCCCTCAATAGACAGGATAATATGTCTTTTAGGCTTATCACTGGATGAACATTTTTCACCGACAGGATTTGCTGTTGTTAGAGACAGCTCACTTTAGTCTTACGTGTCGCGTTGCACAGTATATAAAACTATTATAGGCCAAGGTTAAATTCACAAAATACCAAGGATTGTCTCGTTTCAAGGAATGCTAAAAATAGACATCATGCGAAAACCGATTTAGTTTCAAAAAGTATAGCGATGTAAAATCAGTTATTGTGACACGATTAATGTGTCTGCTTCCGTCTAAACTGGTTTTGGACAGGTAACGGTAACTGTAAGCAATGACCAGGAAATTGTACGATCAGAACGAAAATCCCACTCCAAAAACCGAGATGAAAAAAAAATACATTGTACTTGCCCAACGATAACCGTTTGGTAAGCCGAATGAGCAGCTATTTTTCAATAGGTGGTCACGCAGCTGGACTTACATAAATACGTGCGTAAGAGGTGCAGATATGACAATAATTTAACACAAAATCATGTAATAATTAGAGCCACAACAGACATATCGCACTGTATTCATATTTCTAATATAAATCTTTTTTGCACAAATAGCATTTTAGTATTCCTTAACAGGTTAAAGGGATCGGTAGATGTACTCTACTTATATTTTCACACGAAACCGACATTTCAAAAGGCAGTGGCCACCCCCAGCAAAAATAAAAAAGCCGTTTTACACTTTTTGCCATGTGGCGTCTTTTAGGGTTAACGGAGAAAAAATATTTTCATTTCACAAGAAGCTTGTAGCAATCCATACATGAAAGACACTTTAGTTTTAGTTTTGTCTGTTTTTTTTTTTATCATTCTACATGTCTTCGAAAATGAATTATCCGGCAGAATTGGAGTTTTACAATCTTGATGAAGTATATGTGACGTCACGTGACATCAATTTTGCCATCGTTCCAGGCTACTGGGACAGTGAAAAGTGGACGTCAGTCTGTTCAACCAAACATTTTACGTCAAGGCGTTAATGTCTCTAGATAATCGACGTACGGCGCTAAATTACGTCGAAATTACGTCGACCATGACCATTCAAACACGCCAGCATCAGTATCAGTGCCAGACAATCAGCACAATTGGCAACATTTGTGCTTTTAATGATAAAGCGATGCTCTGTATGCCAAGGGGCAAATTGTAGTCATGCTCAATATTACTTTGCAGTTTTGGATTTTAGGGGTATTGCTATATCGAAAACTGTTTATCTTACATTACTCATTATTTTGAAACAAATTCACAGCACAGTTTGCATACATATCGATGTTTATGTTTGTGAAATTTCATTGAAATCGCACTACTACAAATATGCTAAACATTTGAATAAAAAATTTTGCGTACATGTAGCTCTTCAGTGTATAGGGCCTACTACTACAATGAAAATTAATACATTTTTAAGGAAAATAGTCATGCGCCATATTCTTTCTACTTATTTATATTCCAAGAATAAGATTCGACTGCTTATGCACTAGACATTTGTAATGAA
The DNA here is from genome assembly GCA_964017185.1 of Rugalucina vietnamica. NCBI lineage: Eukaryota > Metazoa > Mollusca > Bivalvia > Lucinida > Lucinidae > Rugalucina > Rugalucina vietnamica. Next base: position 11,789,034 of record OZ024881.1, on the reverse strand, counting down.
AGGGAGGGCAGGGTAAAGCTGTGGAAATGAGCTGGGACCTTTTAACCTTTAATTTTTCCCTGAGTGCTCAAACACCTTCTACATGTACAATTATTGTCATTTCCCAGTACTGGAATTAACTCTAGGATTAAAGTCGCCAGGAAAGAATTGCCTAGTCTTTATGGGCATTGTAAAACTGGTCCTTCACCTCACTAACAATGCTGACATGATTATTGCCTTACAGGCGTTTACTCGTATGATCATTAAATAAATTTCTTTTGGCATCCAGCAAACCGTTATGCTCTCTCTCTCTCTCTCTCCCTCTCTCTCTCTCTCTCTCTCTCTCTCTCTCTCTCTACGTCACCATATAATGAGCAAGTATTCGTAATGGAAAATAATTATAAATATGGTACTCATTCCCGTGGTGTAAAACTGCATTTTGGCCAAAAGTCGAGTTACGGGGTTTTGACACTCGACCGACGATATCGGTGATATCTAGTATAAGCGGTATCGACTGTTGCATCTGCACAAGGAAGGGAGTTATGTAAATGTTTATCCGCATGAGACATGTGTCATGCGGATAAACGAAATCAGAAGCTTATAATAAATTAACAAATTTTACAAACCGATTCGTCCCAACAACAATTCGCCTTTTTCCTCGTTTACTTTGTGTTCAGACCTCGTTTACTGGTAGTAGGCCTCGTTTACTGTACGTAAAGACAGACCGATGTGATACCAGCGCTTGTCCAATCTAGTGAATTACGTACGGGCTTTCGCAGCATTTATCAAGAACCGGTCTGGATTGGTGATTTCCTTGTAACTTGTACATGTAGTTGCGTTATTTTTTTGATGATCGTCTTATTTTGTTAGGTATTTGTAACAATAGCTAAAATATTCCAGTAAAAGATGCACTTGTCTACAAAGTTTAAATTAATGTACAATGTAGGAAAACAAACGATTTTCGACATTGAGTAGCTTTTTCTACAGTAATCTCTCCTGATCTATTTAAAGACATCCTTGAAATTTTCCACAGATAAAATGAAGTATTTTGTGATTCTGCGTACCTTTACATTTGGAAATTTATAATTTATTCCATACATGCCTTACATAGAGGTCTTACACAACACCCAATAAGTAGGTCTAAAATGTTTTCAAAATTCACAATTGGCAGTTTATAGATATGTTGATTGAAGGTATGTGATAAGTCTCATGGGAATGAAAAGAATAAAAGGGGAAGTTAGGCTCACAAAGGAGGATGTCCAAAATGCTTTTTCGATACTTCTTGGTCTCCTGTTCCCACACTGTTCTCTTGTGTCAGACAGCCGCTGTTACAGCGATATAGATATATGTTATTTGAAGATATGTGACAAGTTTCGTAAGCATCCTAAAGGATGACAAATGTAGCCAGGCCCCCAACATCAAATGAGGTTTCCAAAATGCTTATTTCTATATTTCTCGGTCTTCTTCTCCCAAGCGAGTTTTTATGTCAGCAATACGCTGGTACTGCGACATAGATAAACCGTATGCTACATGATATGAGGGTATGTGGTTAGTCTTATTAGGATTGAATGAGAAAGAATATCCAGGCCCCCAAGTGTATGTTGTGTCAAAATTTTCTATGTAAAAGTGCTATTTTTACTACCTTTAGGGCTACTGCCCTTAACCTAGCCATTGTGCCGCTGGTACTTCAATATGGAATTATAATGCTATATGCATGTACTGATGGACTTTAATAACGCAACATTTTATATCGGTCATCATTGGCTTAAAACTGATCAAAGCATTAAGTAAACATAATTTCCTGATTTGCAACACCAAAGACAATATACTTGTATTCATCGATGAAAACGTGTTCGCTAAATTATTTGCTAATGCTGCTTTTTCAACGTCATTGAAACGTAACTTTTTTCTGAAGGAAACTTAACAGTGGCATCAAAAAAGGGTTTTGTGAATGCAAACCATCTCAGGCTTTATCTATCAATCTAAAGAATAAGCAAAATAAACACTGGGGCTTTCTTTCAATGTTATTTAATGCGCTAGGGTTTTTCGCTGACGTCAAACGTAAGTTGCTAAAACACAGAGGCATTCGATTACAACACCAAAAGCTTTGATACTTTTACGTTAGTGCCGTGCCTATACATTGTGTTCGAAAAGTTTTGACTTTGTTTCAAATTTGCACACACACACAAAATAAGTTTTCTTTATAAACGTTAACCTGGCGTAATCACAACGTTTTAATGTAAATGAAAGCCAACCAATAGCTTTCGTTTGGGATTTGCTGTTTCTTTCCAGGAATCATGTTGGACCTGAAGAATTCATTAGTCTTCATTGACCACGCGTGAAATCATACTGTATGGAGTTAATCACGGGCACTGGTATTTCGCTGTTGGTATTGAAGTTAAGCAGACTGATTGTACTTTTCAGTACAACAAACAGTTTCGGAATAACCCTGTATTCTGAAAGAAGTAATCAATAATTAAAGTGTTGCGTTTTTTAAAGTCCGTGAGTATATGAGACGCGATGCGGGAGAACCGGTCTTTGGGATTTCCGAGACGGTCAAACACAACAAAGCAGCCAAAGAAGAAAATTTTAGATATAAGTTTAAGAGGAAATGTACTATATGTCTAACGAAAATAAAGGCGCTGAGCAGCTGGTCTGTGATTTTGTTTTCCAAACTAAACTTCCGGTTTTCTCATAATGGTGTGTTGAGAGTCTCATAAGGATCGAGAGAGGATTTGAAGGGTTGCTGGACCTCCAAATGTCAAACTGGAGTGTCGAAAATGCTCTGTTGGATACTGCGCGTAATCCTTCTTCCAAACTAGCTCTTGTGCCAGCAAGCCGCTGATCGTGCGATATGTAAGCAACATACTGAACAGTGTTGGTGCATTAACACAGTCCTGTTTGATCCCATGTCAACTCAAAGGGTTCATAGAACACTCCAACATTTTGCACATGTGCCTGAATACCGTCATGAAACTGCCGCATAGTTCAGTTGCCAAACACGGATTTGGCCTGTGACCTGGAAATGTGTGCCGCATAAAATGTCTTTAAGCTTTTCACTTCTTAATACCATACGGATAAAGAAACCGAGTGATGCCACCTTGGCATTATTGAACATTTTGAAATATTCAAGATGGCGGACAAACTGGAGGAGTGACACATCACTATAATCCATGTATTTGAAGTCAAACGAAAATATTTCTTGTAGCCCGTACTGTTTTTCGAACTCTAGAATCAACACTTGTTATAAATCGTTCCCGCGTATCGTCTGCTTCTTTGTATGTTATAAAAGGTTTTCTGACTTCAAATTGCATTTAATATTTTCTATACGTAAATAATCAATGTATTGTTAAATGTTCTGTTGAATTGTTTTCAGTACCATTTGCTTTGAATCACTGATTTAAGGTTAACTATAGTGCGGTTTCACGCAGTAAGCCGTAAATGTACTTTTAAGGTTTAGTTCATTGCTTAAAATTTAAGATAAATCATCTAACCGTAAGTCAAGGAGCTAGAAATTTGAAAATTCGATCCGCACAACTTACCCGCAAGAAAAGGTTTGACTTTTTAGACGATAAGAAATATCCTTCTACAACATTTCTAGGCACGTCGTGCGGTCAAATTGTAGTAGCAATTTTTCAGGAGCACGCGTTTTGTACAGCCACGCCATATTGTAACTGTTTAAGAAAAAGTGCAACATATGTATAAATAATTTTATATAAATGATCCTTAAACTCGTTATTTACTGCTTAACACTTGTTTGCACACTAATGCGACTACGGGGACATATGTTTACGTCTAGAAACACATCCATGTATTATTCATGCCACATCTATGCAGTCCTAATTACCCCACCCATTCAGTTATACACACATATACGAATACACGTATTCTAACCCAGGGGATAACTTGATCTACCTTGCAACCCCCGGGACAAATTTTTATGGGAGCCAAATCATTAACTTGGACCCCCGAAATGCAAAGAAATGTTGTGCTCAACGATAAACTTGTTTACACTATGCAAAAACAGATGGTTTCCGTGTCAACCGTTAACGTGATTCTTGAGCATAGGGGTGTACATACAAAATTGGTCAGATATACGCTGTTACTTATTCTAGACCATTGAACCTGGTCTCATTGAAAAGCTAAGATATAGTCCTTTCATCTTATGGTAAGTAATGCATGTCATCTTATTTGCATTTATTCATGAATTTTAATAATACATTAAACTGACAGAAAAATCGTTAAAAATCCATAAATAAACTTATTTCAGGCCCAAACTATCGTTGTGACACTTTGTTATTGAACCAGTAAAACCGTATGATAAATTTATTGATGAAATAAGCCAATCTGGCATCATCCGGATTTCAAATCAGGATACCCATACCAACTTATTTCTGCTAAAACATTTTCTATAGACGCTATTGCACGGTCATAATTGGGTTCATGCCGGACTAAATTCGATATTTCTGTGGTGGTTCTTATTGTTTTATGTCTTGGTGTTTAAAATTTTTTGTGCTGTTTGCACCTTATGTATGTTTTAATATTTTTGTTAAGTTTAGGTAACTTAGTGGCCACCTACTGGCAACATAGCTGCTCATTCGGCTTATGATACATGTATGTTTTCATGGTATAAGTACCTAATTGTTTATTTAGTTTTTTTCCCACCTCGGGTTTTTAAGTAGGAATCTTTTTCTGATTCCGCCTTTTCCTGGGCGTTGCCTACTTATACCGTTGTGAAAGATGTGGCGGATCTAAGGCAGGCAGATAGTGACAGGTCAGTGGTGTCTCATAAAGACGAAATGACAAGTCGAATTGAGACTGACGCTAAGGGACAGAGAAAACATCAGAGACAAGTTGAAACATGTATCTAGATCCTTTGAATAAAGAAGGGCACCCTACATGCTTTATAAATGTGGTCACTGGCAAAATAAGTACACCAAGTTTTAGCACACGGAAATAAGGTGATGGAATATTTCGAAAATAGTTCGCCGGAAAGTTTCCACAGCTCACTCACTACAACGGTGGTTACAATGGCAAAAAAAAAAAAAAAAAAAAAAAAAAAACAACACAAAAAAAATAAATAAATAAATAAATCATTCCCAAGAAAAGTCGTCAGGTAATTGTCCAGGTGTGAATCAATATTCGCTATAAGATTAATAGGGCGATATTACAATTTTAATAAATATCTTTTTCAAAGTCAAAATTATCTTTTAGGTGCAAATGGTTTCAATTACACAAATTATTCAGCTTTAACATGATGTTTTTAAATTCAAGATACCATAATTAGAAATTAGTCTTTATTCGTACTTTATCTAAGAACACATAAAATGATTAAACAAATAGAAAAATGCCGAAATTAGATAAGGGCACCAATTTTCAAGCTGCCCTTTTTACCGTAATTCACAAAAATATCGCTAAGGCGCAAACGGATACATTTTCTATATGCTTTATATTTTTATCTGATATAATTTTCATAAGTGTGACATAAATAGAAATTAGTCTTTATGCCTAAGAAATAAAACTTTTCAAAAAATTATTTTGTTTCGTTTGTGTTCGGACTTTTCCGTAGATTTTACGAAAAACCTCGGCACCTGTCATTACCTGGGACGAGTCATTTACAACACCTGATATTGTAACTTTTTAATATGGGACACGTTGGGTGTATAGTCAGGGATAGAGTAGTTTAATACTGACTTGAATAAATAGATAAATAAATAACTAAATTTAAATAGATAAATAAATAAATGAATTAATAAATAAATAAATGAAATAATAAAATAAACTTTATTCCATTTTCTGAACGGATCCAGAAAAAGTGCATTAATGATAGTGTATATTTTGGTTGAAATGCGATCTAAATACAGACTAAACTGCATATTGATATAGAAAGAAAGAAAGAAAAAAAAGAAAGAAAGAAAGAAAAAATTAAACGGCATATTTATATAGAAAGAAAGAAAGAGAGAGAGAGAGAGAAAAGAGAAAGAAAGAAAAGAAGAAAAAAAGAAAGAAAATACAAAATTGATAGGCAAATAAATATATAAATAAATAAATAAATAAATAAATAAATATCAAATCAGGAAAAAAACATTCAGAGATATACGTTGTCTGAAAATAAAATAAATAAATATAAATAAATGAATAAATAAATAAATAAAATTCAGGAAAAAAATATTGAGAGATATATGTTGTCCGAAAATAAAATAAGTCCATGAATGAAGTACGCATTTTTAAAAAGTAGCAATTTTAGACGTCTTGAATCCGCAAACATCGACAACTTTAATCTAGCTGTTTGGAACAAATTAGTTGTTTGCTCACTTATTGTTGTTCGAACTTTACTCAATGAAATATCTCAAATTTTGCCTCTTGGCCGGGAGATTGTTTTTACAATAACGAGAATTATCTATCGGCACGCGTCACGTGTCAAAATTCTTGTATATTCAGTCCACTCCTGTCGACTACCGTAAAGAAATTACTTTATCTTGATCTTGACTCAAGATACCACAGAATACTATTCTATTCGTGTATGTTGCTATACAATCTTACAGATCTTTTTCACAAGTTTCTGTAAAATAATGAAATGTTTGCTCTTTAAAAATGTGCAAAAATCTTGAATACACACAATGCAAAGTAAGAAAGATAGAAAGAAAATGTCACATAAAAAATAAGCATATTTTGCCACTTGGCCGGGAGATTGTTTTTACAAAAACGAGAATTATCTATCGGCACGCGTCGCGTGTCAAAATTCTTGTATATTCAGTCCAATCATGTCGACTACCGTGAAGGGATCACTTTATCCTGATCTTGACTCGAGATACTACAGAATACTGTTCTACTCGTGTCTGTTGCTATACAATCTAAATGATTTTTTTTTTGTTCGCGAGATACACACAAGAAGTAAGAAAGACAGAAAGAAAGAAAATTCACATAAAGAATGAGCATATGCGCAAGCATTGATTCATTACAAAAACTTGCCCATGCAAAATACAAAGATTTTTTTCGGAAACAAAAATAAATTATAATAATCTTTGAAAAGAAAATATGAAAAAAAAAATTTGGTTCAAAATAGCCGAGGCGGTTCTAACGAGTACCCAATACCTATGTTTCGAAAATAGGTATACCCCTGCAAACCCGGTCTTTCTATATATAGTGGAGTATAAGGGGGTATATATTTCATACGCGGACATGACTTTATGCTTATCTTAAATGCGAACATTATGGTGCAGATTGCAACAGGGGATCTTAAAATTTGATTCAACTAACAGAGAGAGAGAGAGAGAGAGAGAGAGAGAGAAAGAAAAGGTCACATAGAGAGAACATCGATTTACGAATAATGTACATTTTAATTGCGAACATTATGTTACAGATTGGCACCGTGGATCTTGAAAATAAATAAAACTGACAGAGAGAGAGAGAGACAGAGAGAGAGAATGAGAGAGAGAATGAGAGAGGATAATATACGTATTGTTATACAAGAATCGACATTGTGCAAATTTTGAGCTTGAACACTGATGCATATCAGCATCAAGTAGAAGCGACCTTGGTTTTGTTACAAACATTTTCCAAAAATACGTACTTAATTAATAGTTTCATTGCAAATGCTCTACCTAGTAGAAATAAAAGCGCGGGAACCTACATTTTTTGTTACAATTAAACATCCTCAAAATACTAAACCGCAGTGAGAGCCATAAAAAGTGTTGATTACATCCCGGGGCTTATAAAAACACAAGAGATAAATGGATTAAAGTCATCATCGGGAATTCTCGTGAAGTCTCGTAAAATTACCGGAGATAGTATGCTTTGATAATTACCTGGGCGAGCTCAGGTAAGGCATCTCATAAACTACGAAGTTTCTTAGTCACGTGAATAAATAAATAAATAAATAAAAAAAAACACTAAAGTCGGAACAGAATAAAAACCTTTGACACAGAGCAAATTTTCTCAAGATTCATGCATTTAATGGCTGTAAGAAAGATTCGCCTTGCCAATGTATTTTATCACGAGTTGGCCCCTATCCCTATTTCAGTGTTCGAGCGTGGTGAACTGAATGAGCATTTACCGGACATAATCAACTTTACCGGACCTAATCAAGGAAGCAGCCGCATAGGTGAATGTTACGGCAGCAATAATAAAACATCTATGCCAGGTATAAGGTTTTACGTCTGGCATAACAAAACAGGAAAGCGATTGCTGACAAAAACTCCCGAGCGAAGGGCATTACCACCAACAACAGAGGCATTTACCGAAAATGTCAAACGGGCACATGTACAGACACTTATCTGGAAATCCAGTCTTGAATAAGAGCCAGTGATCTTAGATCCATCCAAATACGTGTGGTCAAAAGATGATAGGACCAGAGTTCTCGTGCCAATTACAACACCCGACAGATAGGCACCAGCACCAGATGACATCCTAACAACGGTATGTTGTGGCTGTACCTCAGAACAACCCACTTCAGCATCAAAATGCGGCTGCTATTCAGCACAACAAGCTCGCACAGTGTTTTGCAAATAACTGTGGCAATAATAAATTATTGGACACGTTTAGCCACTAATGACGCTAGCGATGATGAGGGAAAAGAAGCAAACAAAAATGCTTAGTCAAAATGCAATTTGCAGTGTCATCGGTATTCAGGTGATTCAGTATAGCTAAATGAGAGTTGAACCTCCAGTACTGCTGAGTTAAATTGTTACAATTTCATTGGGCTGATGTAATATCGGAGAATATGACATACGATAATATGACGTTGGCGGCAATCTTGGCTACCATCTTATCCCATCGTTATGACCCGGGGGTCAAAACTTAAATCAAACAACATTATGCTGTTTAAAACATTAAATAATTAAAAAAAAAAGAAAACATTTAAAATAAATACAAGACATTAGGTATATGCTGCTCGGGAATGTTGTTTTCTTATTTCTGGTGACCGTTTTGGACGCCATCTTGATTTTTTAACAACGCTCAAGGCTGCCAAGGCGGCATCATGCAGTTTCTGAACTGGCATGATCTGGTGAACTAGAAACTACAATAACACTTTATGCGGCACCAACTTCTAGATTATGCTGTTTAAATACTGGACTAGCACCATTGCTATGACTCTGGGTGGACGGCCAAACTTGGGAATGATTTTCCAGAGAATACATTTATTCGCGTCGGGGCTATCACACTCGAATAGATTCACGTTTTCAGGTTAAACCGTGTAAACCTGATATTTTCATAACATTTTAATTTACGAAATGACGAAATGAGCCGCATCAGAAAACCAACGTCTGTATATGCGAAAACAAATGAGCACATCAGCTGTGCAGTAACTGCACACCTGATCAGCGCCGTTATTTTCGCTTCACGGATAGTACATACAATTCCTCGTTCGTTTAAGTCCGAAATTGCAAGCTTCTAGTCTGCTTCTGTGACTGCAAAGGTCGGTTTGTGTCACAGCTGGTCGGTACCTGAAGTTGTTGGTTTTCTCATACGAAGATTCAAAATGGTATTACGAGAAACCCGACCGAACTCGATCACGTTGAAACTATGTTTGCAGTCATACGATAAATAATTCATGTATGTATCGTACTAAAATTCAAAGGCCTTGACACTGAAGTTTTGAAAAATGTAAGACAAGAAGATGACGAATATATATATATATATATATATATATATATATATATATATATATATATATATATATATATATATATATATATATATATATATATATATATATATATATATATATATATATATATATATTTTTTTTTTTTGCTTTGCTTTTACACCCAGCCGTTTCAAGGCCAAAACTGTGTGCAAACTCATACCGTACATACGGCTCGTCAAATTCCAACTGGTACGTCAAATTCCAGATGTTTATGTCAGCGCGTGCGTTTTGGCGGGTAAGTTATATATATATATATATATATATATATATATATATATATATATATATATATATATATATATATATATATATATATATATATATATATATTTTTTTTTTTTTTTTTGCTTTGCTTTTACACCCAGCCGTTTCAAGGCCAAAACTGTGTGCAAACTCATACCGTACATACGGCTCGTCAAATTCCAACTGGTACGTCAAATTCCAGATGTTTATGTCAGCGCGTGCGTTTTGGCGGGTAAGTTATTTTGCTGTATTTTTCAATGAATACTTAAACTTTTCATGGTATAATCTTATGGAGGCATATATTTTTTCAATATCCATCTGAAGTATCATTGATAATCAGCTTTTACAGTGTATTAATAGTTTTATTCCGTTGCTTGGCGACAAAAACAATACGTCAAAATACAGACGGGCGAATGTCATTTGATAAGTGAAATTACAGACGGCCGATACGGAACGACCCAGACGGTAGATCAACATTTTATGATATGGGTCTGCAACAGACGTATTAAAACTCTTCCTTGATGTGCAATAGTCAGTATATTGTTTAATTTGCATCACTAATAACATAAATTGCATAAAGAAAACATTAAATGGAAAGGAAATAAAGTGAAACGACTGCCTTTAAACGAAATTTATATGCCGTTTTTTGACTCAAGATGACCAGTCGATTAACAAAAAGTTGATTGTACTTTTGACTATATAGAAATTTGGGGGAAAAATGAAAGCAGATAGTGTGAACAGTTGATAATAATATACCACATAACTGATTTTTTTCGTCATATAGCTACTGCAAAGCAATATTAAATATTCAAATAGACCACTACGCGACTAAACGTACATGTATAAGCGCTATGAGACGGGGAAGGAGAATTATTTACGAATAGTGCATTGTTTCTAGCTTTAATTATATGCATACCCCTAATTTTGATCATAAATTCAGTATGGCAAGAGCCGGAACTGAACTTTTAGGTCTGTGCCTGGGCATACCAGGGTTCAAACTGATTGTTGGTTTCCTTAGAATGCTCCAATGTCCAGTGGCGTTGTTAGGCATCAGGTGTCTTCAAGCATTCGCTCTGTTGAGTCTTCGCCCTAGAAACTAGAAACACCATGACGTTACATGTGCTTTATTTGTATGCCGATGTGCTTCTTTGATGGAATATAATTTTATACCAACCGAACAAATACATGTTTATTGGTTTGTTTGAGTTGATGCTTTACGTTCCAGTCAACAGATAAGGTCATATCAGGACGTTGCCTCCATTTTATGGGAATTTTACCCGAAATGAGGCTGCCATGATTTGAAATATAACCGTCCAACTAAGCCAAAAAGGCTTGTACGTATGGATGGTATGACTTGAACCACGTTTTGGGCAGGCTCAGACCAGAGCGGTTTACCAGTAATCAGATGGTCAGTCAGTAGTGTATAAGCTTTGCCAGGAAGCACAAGCAGCCCATCTATTTCTTTATGCCCAAGTGGGCGGGTGCCCATATTCCCACCCGACCATCCACAAATACATGCTTAAAACCACATTGAAAAGTGAGGAGAGACATGGGCATAATCCACCAGTAATTTATCACTTCTTTTTCTAGATTTGAGCAGAAATGGCGGAGCGTTACCTTGAGGAGCCCCTCGAAAAAGCATGCTTCCAAGCTGACCGCTTGAGGAGACCAAATAATGCCAGGGTGTCATGGGTATTTGAAATAATCGCACTCAACACGTCTGATAAGACACACATCGAAAGTCGCGTCTACGTCTGTTATTTGATGTATCAACAGCTATTGTCCGTCTGGTTTTTCCCGTATAAAACAACTGTCGTGATTCGTATCAGGTAAAATCACACATGGTTCAAAAGAATGAGCTGCACGATCAATAGTAGTGATTAATTCGAGTAAAAGCTTAAATCATGTTTTTAAATAGATACTAATTAAGCTATGTATATTCGAGCATGCGACTTTCAAATATTTCTAGTTATGGGGATATTTGGCAGAAAGTATGGATGTTTTCTTAAAACGTGCCATTTTAAGACTTTCGTGCAATGCTTTCGCCAATCCACGGATAAGCTGACCATGACTCTTGTATGTGCAGATGCGTGGGTGTCCACACAAAACTGCCGATTATTATTTTTTTCTGAAACCGTTAGCTAAATTATAATAAAACAAGAAAAAAAATAACTTACCCGCCAAAACGCACGCGCTGACATAAACATTTGGAATTTGACGTACCAGTTGGAATTTGACGAGCCGTATGTACGGTGTGAAACTGCCTCAAATCTTAATGCTGTAGGGCCATACGTGCTAATATAGTGATGTGGTCGATCATCAGGAAAACATGTCCATGTAATGTATACATCACTTAAACCCAACTTTTATATAGTAAAGCTGGTGTTTGCAGTGGTATACCTATTTTTCTTGGTTTTGATTCAACACATAATAGATTGCTGGTACTCGTTAGAACCACCTCGCCGAGGCGGTTCCAATGTGTACCCACAATCAATGTTTTGACCAAAAAATTTTAAAATATCAAAAATTTCCCATTGAATTTTTCAATTTTTAAAGCTGATAAAAAGTCTTTGTATATTACATGGGCAAGTTTTCGTAATGTGAACGAAGACGTCATCAATAGCTTCTATATATAGAAAACTGAGGTAGTAGATTCATAGATAAAGTGGCGTACTAGTACTCTTGCTTGACCAAATAAAAATGTTGTACCGGCAGAGTGAGTCTATTAGAAAGCTTATGTTGAATATGACCCACAGCTCCCAATGCCCTGGACAAGCACGGGGTTGGGATCCCGAAAAAGATTAAAGCAGGCAATGACCAGGAAGTGGCGCAATCAGAAAGAACTTTCATTTCATTTTAAAAGTTACGATAGCTTAGAGTATCTGGAATAGCAAGTGCGTAAATTTTAAGGTGGTCATCTTAGCACCATCGTATGTATGTCGTAATAAGGGGAACTTACGATGCCTTTGATTTACTAACCCCGGTACTTATACTATAGGAACATATCGTAAGCCGAGTGAGCAGCTATTTCTCAATGAGCGGCCACTCAGTTGCCCGAGGTTATAATGTACAAACAGCATAAAAATTCAACACCAATATTGATTAAAACTTAAAGAGAAGTATCGCATTGCCTTACCCTCAGCTTCCGCTGTGGCTCACAAAATTTAGTTAGTTGTTCGGTCCTCATGGTGAAACCGGTTTCAGCCCCGAGTAATTTTATAGAACTGACCGTTCCAAGGTAATACTTCTTATTTTATATTTTGGTGTTGAAATTTTGTGCTGTTGACGACTTTTATATTGAGCTTATGTAACTGAGTGGCCACCCATAGGCAAATAGCTGTTCACTCAGCATACGATATGCTATCTCCGTATTAGTGCCTGATTGTCTTTTTTTTCTTTTCTTTTTTTTTTTTTTTTTTTTTTGTTTTGGTTTTGTTTTTCTCACCTCGGTTTTCAATCAGGGTGGGACTTTGGTTCTGACTGCACCGGCTGCTCATTCTCTTTCTATCCTAATGCGACTGGCCACATACTTTTATATAAAATATACATTTATACATTTATCGCAGTACTAGCGGTTTCCTGACACAAGAGCTAGTTTCGGAGCAGTAGACCTAGTAGTGTCGAAAATATCAAATATTGTACAGGCAAATGACCCTAGAGCCGTTTGGGGGCCTGGTTACCCTCCTAAACCTCTTTCAATCCTAGTAAGACTTGCCACATACATTCATATATACATCCTTATTATCACAGTATAAGCGGCTTCATGGCACAAGAGCTAGTCTGGGAGCAGTAGACCTAGACGTATCGAAAACAAAATTTTCTGCCCTCCCCCCTCTGAAATGGGGGAGGGGGGGGGGCTGGCTACCCATCTCATCCTCTTTCAATCCTTATAAGACTTGCCAAATACTTGTAATTACCATAATATCTATATCGTAGTACTACATGCTTCCTTATCACAAGAGCTAGTTTGGGAGCAGGAGACCGACAAAGATAGAAAATAAAATTTTGACCTCCCCCCTGTGACATTGGCGGACCTGGCTACCCATCTCATCCTCTTTCAATCCCGTTAAGAATTGCCACATACTTTTATATACCGTATATCTATCTCGCAGATTTAGTGGCTTCCTGGCGCCAGATCTAGTTTGGGAGCAGGAGACCGAGAAAGATCGAAAACATAATATTTGTCCCCCTCTGACATTTGGGGCCTTGCTACCCATCTCATCTTTTTTGTATCCTATTGAGACTCTGTCATATAACATATACATTTATCGCAGTACTAACAGTACTTCCTGAGCTAGTTTCGGAACAGAAGACCTAGAAGTGTCGAAAACTGCATTGCCAATTGCCAGTTTAAAAAGAGCTACTGATGAGGGTTCCATACCCGAAATTGCGCAATATAGTCCATAAGTTTACTGCTTCCAAAGGATTAAACCTTTATATTTTATTTGCTATTACTGCAGCTGGCGTTGTGCCGTGTGGCGGCCCTACAAAGTCTCCCCGTACATCATCCATAGTGCAGATTAAATTTTCTTTCGGTCCTTTGAGATTAGTAAAGATATTAAGAATGTTAAAAGACTTACGTTTAGAAACATAATTCTGAGCAATATTTTAATTGTTTGGCTCCGTTTAGAAATATGTATTTGATTTAGACTTCTCATAAATATTCTCGAAATTGCAGCACAATGGTCTCACCGCGTCCAATCGGAACGCCGGACGAACGGTCAAAACGCCGGATCTGCGTTATTTTAACTCCAGATTGCGGTAGTTTCCACTGGATTCGCCGCCATTTTCGTTGGATTTTTTTTTCGACCAGGTAACAAAAACGTTCATTATAAATATTAAAAGAGTTTATGTCAACGTAAGCACTAGCCTGTTCGGATCTACATACATGTCTCTAACCGCCGATTATTCTGCTGATGCAAAAGCTCCGCTAGGATATGCAAACATTCGAGGAGATTTTTGTTTTCCATGTTCGGCCTTACGCTAAAATAGTGTTCGCCCCAAAAAGTTTCGTACTATTGTCATTTTCTTCAAAGTATTGACAAACTGCTGGTTGATTTTGCATTTGTTCAGGAGACTATATCGTAAGAAGCCAATTGCTCGTGGTTTTTTACCCGAACAAGCGTACGTTTCAAGAAAATACCGCAAAATCAAAGTAACGCCGGATAATACGGCAATCTGAGTTTTCAAACTTGGCAAGTATTTGCATAGATTAATGTCTTGTAAGGTCTAGTAAGCAAGTGGAATGCTCATTTTTGTGCAGCATCACTTTCATGGAAATGAGAAATTTGCTTTCTGACTCTGACCTCCAGACATTAGTTCGACGTTCGGTTGTCATCAATGACTTGTTTTAAGGTTTTAAGTCTGAATTGAAGAGGCAAGATACTGGATCGTGTTTTGGAAGTATGCAGTGACCATAAAACAGGTTTCTTATAATAAATATAAGATCTTTGCTTACTTGTACCTTTTTCCTCAATACTTCGATCGATTATGGAAAGTTACTTCTGTTTAGGTCGGTCTCTTTTATAGTACCCCTACAACAAATTTACCGTCAGAATTATGACAAAAATGCCTATATTTGCCCAGTCGAGTAAGTTACCATAAGACCGAAAATGTTGGTCTATAGGCCAAATGCATTTAGGACAGATTTTTTCTGTTTATTGATCTACAAACCCGACCGACCGTAATTATCTAGAAAGTGAAAAAAGTAAGATTTAAAATCATTTATTTTTGTGTTTTCCCCACTCCCTGATATTTGTATATGAATAAAAATATGCTTCTAGCAACAAGTTCGTCTAAGATTTTGACCAATCTGTGTGCATACTATGGTGTTTTTCTGTGTTAATATTGACAGCCTAAGGTCTCTGAACAACAAATGAAAAATGATTAAGGTTATACCCTTTGGAAGCATTGAGAACTTTCAGAGGAGTTGCACAGAGGCCAGGAATGTCAGATGGTGATATCGAATTAAGAATTCGTTTCTCTTTTAATACTGCTTGTAGCCCAATGGGAGCGGTCGTTAACATGAGAGTAAGGAAAGTTGGGGGTTTTTTTTACATTATATGGGCATGATGGTCATCTTGGTCAGGTGAAATGGATTTTAATACTTGTGTTGGACCACCTTCCTATACATGTTTCATATAAGATTTGGATTTGATTGGCCAAACTGTATCAGAGGAGGAGGTTTAAATATTATGAAAAAAAAAGCAATGAACATATTACTGAGAAAAGGGTGGGTCAGACCGTGGTTTCGGCTACTCAAGCCTCATCAATGACCCTTTATACACGTATATTGCCCCGACCCGGGGTGGGTGCAGATGAACTCCTGGGTTCCAATTGTTTACAGACTCATTGATATTCAGTCCTACTGCCCATTTCATGCAAGATTTTCCTTTAAAAGTCATCTTAACAGTTTCCCCATTCATATGTGCATAGGTGACCAATGATGACCTTACCATAAAAAAGGTCAAGGTCAACATAGTGTCATGATTTATTTTGTAGTGCTTAAGTCGTCTATGTTCATGCCAAGTTTCGCTGAAATCGGTCAACCAATTCTAGAGAAGAAGATTTAAAGGGTTTTACCATATATAGGCATGGCGGCCATATTGGTCATGTAACCTAGGTTATATGAAGAAAGTCATTGAAAATACGGACAGACGGACGGACGGACGCCGGCTTGAGAACCATATTATAAGCTCCCCATGAGTCATTTTCAGAGATTGTATTTCGTCCTTCCACCCCACATCTGTTGATGTTTTGCTGTAAATGAACTATAAGAATATGTTGAATACGTAGACATAAGCTGTTGATCCGGTTCTGTTATTTAGTTGACTTGATTGAGAAAAAAATGAATGCATTCCGTTTATATTTCTAACAGTCTGTGACATATATCTACGCTAACTGGGTCGGGGTCAGTAAAACATTGTGTTGATGCAATATATTTTCAGATATGGATGCACCCAATCAATGTACTTGTTTGGTATGTGCTAGTCTATGTACCATCTAGGTAGCGAAAATATAGGTGCTAATCAGCAGTTACTGCATAGCTGATCTACATGTACGCATTAGTTTTCTTATAGCGATAATCAAGTTTCCTCATGGTGCGGCTCATAAAATCATTATTTTACCTTTCTGGCTCTGTTTTAAATAAATAAAAATAAAACTGAGATCCTTTAAGAGCAGTGAACATATTAATGTGAAAGGGGATGTGCCATACCGTGGTTTCGGCTACTTAAGCCTCTTCAGTGACTTCAGTGATCTAGTGTTTTTTTCAGGAGGGAAGTGTTTAACCGTAGAATTGACCTCTCCATATGTTTTCAGTATTCTGTCAATCATTTGACGTAATAAGGCTCCTTATGGGTTTATGAAGAACTGTTTCAATCAGTGATCTATAATACAAGTGTTGTAAATCTACTGTCCCTGTTTCAATGCACGATATTGAATTCCCTTTCTTGGGCCCCATGCACTTCGAGGCTAGACTAGGCTAGAGTTTGTTTTGTCGGCCATTTTTTGTCACTTTTCATCACTTCGAGTAATAAAGCTATTTTCTTCACGCTTACGAGATCAGTAAATACGATGCTTATGATAAAATTAAACTGGAGATGTATTGTTAAACGATATTAAGTAGTGTTGCTTAGTTTCAAATGTTTTTAAATTATAAGATTTGGACGAACTCTCTTGATCGTTGACCTATTTATCGGTTTTTATCGGAAAACGATCCATATGAAATTATGTTGTTCTCGTTCACGTCCGCTGTCATAGATGATTGACATGCGATATCACGATCTACCGGATTGGACCGAAACTGTCTGAAACGAACCGATATTGTCCGAAACGGACATAGATGAATTTTTCACCACATAGTAGCATGTGAAGAATTTTATGTGTACAACAATTCTGTGATTTACTTAGAACGCAGGAAAAACGTACCCGAAGAGTTATTGCACCCTGCATACATGTATCCGTCATGCAACCAGATTTCTTATAGTACGAATTTATGCTACATCACACCTGAGATAAAGATGTATCTGTATATGTCTCTGATCACACGACGCCACAAAAATTTTAGTTTAACCTCACTTTTAAGAATATACCATTTGAGTCACGTGCTAGCAGATTTTGGCTTATGTCACATAACCTTAGATTTAAATTATATTTATAGCACAGCTTTGAAACATTCGAACCATACTGGATTCACCTTGTCCTTCCATTATTGCTTGATTCTGTGGTAGTATTATTCTGATTGGCTCTAGCAAAATCAAACTTTCATCATGTATTTGAAATCTTTATTTGGAGACTTAGAGACTCTAATCAAGTAAGGCACAAGCACGCTATACAACTTTGGGTTACTCATATAGCAAGAAAATATGTTTGGAATTTTGAATAAAATCTTCTTTTGCTGGTGGAATTTTACATATGTTTGTTTGTTTCTTTTAAGTTTTAAAGGTCAAGTCAACAATTTTAAGACGTGGTGATGAAACCATTACGGTTTAACACAGTATACATTGTAGATCTGTTTTATTAAGTATAAAAATGCAGAAAACGTTACTAATTAAAATGAATAATTCTTCTTGTCGGTGTAGATTAATATCACACTCTCATATTTTAAACTGCCAAATTTCTATGAACCCCTCCGTATAGCATGTTACTAAGAACATGCTATAATTTTCTTGTTTACGTTTTATATGATTTACAAATAAATTGTCAATTATTTTCTTTGTGTTTAAATATTAGCCAGATTCTCAACCTGGTGCACTTTTTGCAGCTTATATTGCGCCCTTGGTAGAACAATCCAATCTACATAATTTCAAGAATCTAGTATTCCCCTGTACCATTTCAGCCCGGAATGTGTCGGCATTGGTCGGAAATTTGATGGTAGGTTTTCCCATGTACGTTTTAATGATGTATGGAAGAATTGTCCAGACATGATCATTGCTGTTGACTGGAACGTTCAGCCACAAAACATGCAAATAAGGAGGCAATTACACAAAAACGTCAGTCGCCTAATTGCATACCAATTATCGAGCACTACTTCAATAGATCGTCCTTTGTTGACACAAACTATATAACTCTGCTGGTCTATATACATGTATCTGTTCTCTTTCCGATCCTTTTTTCTCCAATAATTTCCTATTCATCTCTGCGATGAAACTAGGTCTGTCAAATTACTGTTCCCGGCACTGAAAATCATAATAATCAAATGGGCCGTTGTGTGAGGAAACCAAATTTGGGTTTCTGATCAGGTCCGACATATGCAGTCACAGATAGTCATTTCAGTTACTGCACAGTTGTTCTGCGCCTTTATTTTAGCCTATGCATGCTATTGGTTTTCTTATGCGGCTGCTCATTAATAATTGTTTGTATAATTCTGCAGAAAGACTTGGCCCATCCCTTTTTTTTATTAATATGCTCACTGCTCTTAATGGATTTGTTTTATTTTTATTTGCACAGGAACGCTGTGGTTATGATAACCGATTGCAAGTGGTAAGTGATTGTGCTAAAAAAATAAGCACTCCACTTGCGTACTAGACCTTACAAGTCATTAATATATGCAAATACTTACCAAGTTTGAAAACTCAGCCTTGCCGTATTATCCGGCGTTACTTTGATTTTGTGGTATTTTATTGAAACGAGCGCTTGTTCGGGCAAAAAATCACGAGCAATTGGCTTCTTACGATATAGTCTCATGTACAAATGCGCAATCAACCAGCAGTTTGTCAGTACCTTGAAGAAAATGACAATAGTACGAAACTTTTTGGGGCGAACACTATTTTAGCGTATGGCCGAACATGGAAAACAAAAATCTCCTCGAATGTTTGCATATACTAGCGGAGCTTATGCATCAGCAGAACAATCGGCGGTTAGAGACATGTATGTAGATCCGAACAGACTAGTGCTTACGTTGACATAAACTCTTTTAATATTTATAATAAACGTTTTTGTTACCTGGTCGAAAAAATTTCCTTCGAAAATGGCGGCGAATCCAGCGGAAACTACCGCAATCCGGAGTTAAAATAACGCAGATCCGGCGTTTCGACCGTTCGTCCGGCGTTTCGATTGAACGCGGTGGGTCTGGTGTTAGTTGCCAGTTTAAAAAGGCTACTGATGAGGGTTTATTACACGAAATTGCGCAAAAATGTCCATAAGCTTCCTGTGAAAGATTTTACTGCTTCAAAGGATCAAACCTTTATATTTTATTTGCTATTACTGCTGCTCGCGTTGTGCCGTGTGGCGGCCACAAAAAGTCTCCCCGTACAACATCCATAGTGCTGATTATATGTTTCTTTCGGTCCTTTGAGATCAGTAAAGCCATTCAAAGTGTTACAACACATACGTTTAGAAACATAATTCTAAGCAATTTTTTAATTGTTTGACCCCCGTTTAGAAATATGTCTTTCATTTAGACTTCTCGTATAAATACTCGAAATTGCAGCACAATAGCCTGGTGTTCGTTGCCAGTTTAGGGATACTGATGAGGGTTCATCAATGTAGTCCATAAGCTTCCTGTGAATGTTGGATCAAACCTTTATATTTTATTTCTGTAGACGAAAATATGACCCAAGAGCCATTGGGGGCTTCGCTACCCTCCTAATCCTTTTTCAATCTTAATGAGACTTGCCACATACATTCATATTGACGAACCATAACATTCAGGTGGTATGGTCTGTTTTATTTTAGAAATCGTGGATGGCTAGCACGTTTCTATGACGACATGCACAAGCACAAAATATGTCTTACAAAAAGTTATTGCTTGAAATAGAAAATCAATAATTTAACGTTTAAACAAGAAAACAGACAAACACTCTTGTACAACACAGTATAAGCCGCGTGCTGGCAAAAGAGCTGGTTCGGCGGCTGGAGATGCAAATTTACAGTAATTCTCTTTGGCTCCATGTTACTACTGGGTCACTGAGTAGGCTTAAGTAGCCGAAACTGCGGTATGGCCCATCCCCTTTCTCATTATTATGTTCACTGCTCTTATAGGATCTCTTATAGGATTATTTTTATTGGTGGCACAATAGCTGGTTTTGGAGCTGGAGATCGAGAAATATGGAACACATCATTTTGGACACCTCCTCTCATATTTTGCGCCCTGGCTACCCTTCGCAGTCTCTTTTAATCGTGATTTGACTAATAAAACACAATCCGTGAAAGAACATCTACCTATATCGCAGTATAGGCGGCTTTCTGGCACAAGAATTGGTTTCGGGGCTGGAGATCGAGAAATGAGCCACCCCATGGGACAACCAACAATCTGCATAGGCGAAATCAAAGGCGCAGATCAGCTTCGCGGTAACCGCAAAGCTGATCAGCGCCTTTGTTTTCGCTACTCGGATAGTACAATTCCTCTTCTACTTAAATCCAAAATTTCAAGCTTCTAGCTCTTTTCTGTGCTTGTACAGCCCGGTTTGTGTCGGACCAGTGCGGAAACCACATTGTTGGTTTTCCCACGAGGAGGCTCAAATAATGAAAACAACAATTTGGACACCCCCTCTGACTTATTTGTCTGTATGACTTGGTCCAAAATCTAATTTAAATATTATCCAGGAGATAGGATAAGGCGTCGCACACATTCTGACATGACCAAAGTGTATACTGACTTTGGTCACTGGAAGTGAAAAAGGAATTGTCACAGACCTTTATAGAACATCTGTCTATATCACAGTATAAACGGCTTGCTGGCACAAAAGCTGGTTTGGGAGCAGGAGACCGAGAAATATCGAAAAAAGCATTTTGGACACCACCATCCTGTCTATCCTTCTCATCCTCTTTCAATTCTAATGAGACTTGTCACAAACCTTCATAAAAGAACTATCTATACAGCATTTTTAACGGCTTGCTGGCACAAGAGCTGGTTTGGGAGCAGGAGACCGAGAAATTGGAAACACAATTGTGTTTTGCTTCAAATGGCAGCATTTGAAGTCAGCTTTTACAATTCTTCCTGTTCTTTATGTTGATTTTGTTTCTATTCTTTGATGTTATAAATATTATGCGTAAATGTAATTAACTGAAGACAAGATCAAGCAATCAATCTATTTATGGTTATATCGTATTCTTGTTCTAATATCTCAAAAAATATATATAAACATGCAAGTTCAGAAACTTTTTGTCTACCGCCTTTTGTTATTTTGAGAATGATACCGCTGACCCCAAGGGATGCGTTAAAACCCGAGCATGAACAGTGATGAAAGGTCACAAAACGATCTGAAAAATCCACATTTTTCCATTGAAAACCTGTTTTGACCAAATTTCTTTTCGCTAATACATTTTCGCTGTACTGATAAAAATATTTATTTCGCTGATCTAGTAAAAATGGTTTTATTACTGAAAATGACAATCTCTGCATTTCTGGTGACTTTGGTTGGGATTTTAACTTAATTACATCAAAAGTTTTTGTTACATGTGTTCGCCAGTTGAACACTTTTTTTTTTTTTTTTTTTTTTTTTTTTTTTTTTTTTTTTTATTTTATTTTCTTGATGAAATCGAGAATGTCCCCAGGAGAAAGGAAAAATAGTTTTTAGGATGTCCCCAGGAAAAATAATTTTTGGCGTTGTCACCAGTAAAAACGATAATCGGTGTCCCAGGCAAAGTTGTTCATCTTCATTACACTTCTGTTTGTTGTGCCTGCCTCTCTGTCGTGCTAGTTGCCTTTCGTTTCGTTTAAAACCTAGCTGGATGGCTACCTTGTTGGGAAAGAGCTAAGCATCCTGCTCTTCATGTGGGTTGTCGGAAAAAAGCTTTATTTTGTTTTATTCACTTTCCCACCTGGTGTCTATATTGGGACTTTAAATTAAATTGCATCGACCCCTGATCCCTCTATTCTTACTTTGCTGTAAAACAGGTCAAGGTCATGATATATACAACAATAATGGGATGGAGTCCCCGATGCCACAAACCATGTTTCGTTGAAATCGGTAAAGAGTTTTTCAGGGTTTTCCTACTAACAGCCCTAGCGGCCAACTTTTCTATCTGACTTGGACCATTAATACAAACTTTCACTTTTTCCTAAAGATGCTCCACATGAAGTTTGGTTTTGATTGGCCCAGCGGTTTCAGAGAAGATGTTTGAACACGACAGTGACGGACGTCAGGGCATGGGTATACTATAAGCTTACCTGTGAGACTTTGTATAGTAAAGCCCTTTATACCCAGTTTTACAACATAAATTGAGATTTAAACGGGTATACGTGACATGGGCATGTGATCCTAGTACAGTGTGGCAGCCTATACTTTTGAGACAACATCATTGGATTCAAAACATGCCCATGCATTATAGAGGAAATTTTTTGGTTGTAAAAATAAAAATTTTCGGTTGAAAATTTTTTATATCTTTTCTTATTTTTGCTCAAAACATAGATTGTGGGTACACGTTAGAACCGCCTCGGTGAGGCGGTTCTAACGAGTACCCACAATCTATGTTTTGGAGCAAAAATAAGAAAAATAGATATACCCCTCTCAACCCCAGTTTTGCTGTATAAAAGTGGGGTTCAAGGGGATATACATTACACGGACATGTTTTCCTGATGTAACCATTGAATGATTCTTGTTTATCACTTTCATTTTAAGCCATGTTACGGAGTATAACGTTAGCGGGTTCAACTATTGCGAGACGGTTCTAACGTGTACCCATAATCAATGCTTACCGAAAATAGGGAAAAATATATTTTTTTTCTCTAATGAAAATTTTTAATGTTTACAGCTAAAGAAACAATCATCAGGAAAACATGTCCGCGCAATGTATACCCCCTTAAACCCCACTTTTATACAGTAAAAATGGGGTATGCAGGGGTATACCTATTTTTCATATTTTTGCTCCAAAACATCGATTGTGGGTACTCGTTAGAACCGCATCGGCGAGGCGGTTCTAACGTGTAACCACAATCTATGTTTTGAGCAAAAATAAGAAAAATATCAAAAATTTTCCACCGAAAATTTTCATATTTTAAAATTTTAAAAATCTCTGTATATTGCATGGGCATGTTTTCGTAAAGACTGTTTATTCCCTGGGCGTTTTTCGTCAGTTTAATGGAGGCGTCGATGCGCTCATAATTACTAGGTTAAGTCAGGGTCATGGGTTATTTAACTGACGCCTGCAAGTTCGTCCAGTGGTTATCAATTTTCTTTATGGAAGGTCAGTTTTCCTAACTTGTCTGAAAGTCACTGAGCCTCCCAGTGGCAGGTTACCAGTTTTAAGTGCACATTTATTACATCACTAATTGACACACGTTTTTTTTTCTGGAACAGAGGGAGAGGGCGAATTGCCATAGAAAATGTTTATGACCTACATGACTGTAACTTCACGAAAAAAGCATGATCGATCCCGATCCACTTCGATGCAAATAAAACGCGCTCCGGATCTGCGAATAGGATACATCACTGATCGCACCCCTGGTCGGTTGACTTACATGAGACCAGGGCCCGAGGTTATAAAACTTTTTTTCATGCTCAACTCAGCTGAGACTAAAATTTATCCTGCTCATAAATGTTAAAATGCCATCAATTGTTGGCATTTTAACATTTATGCAGGATAAATTACTAGTTTTTGAGTTTTGAACCCATATTTTCTACAATTTTTGACTATTTCAACATCTATGAGCAGTTGAAATTTAATGCTCAGCTGAGCTGAGCTTGAAGAAAGTTTTATAACCTCAAAGCCAGGATGTCCGACATGTTTCGTCGCATTTGATTGTAGTTTCTCCTCAGAGCTGATCAACGCATGAGCCTTGCATGGGAAAACCAACAATTTGTTTCCGACATGGTCCGACAGTATTAGGTCAGTATAGTCACAGAAGAGGCCCGGGAGCTTGAAATGCCAGATTTAATAACGAGATCTGTGTACTGAAAACAAAGGCAGTTAATGCACAGCTGATCTGCGTCTTTGTTTATTGCATAATATTATATTAATAATGGTTTTCTGACTTTCAAACTAAGCGGACAAGGAAGTTAATTTACACATGAGCCGCCGCATCAGAAAACCAACAACCTGTGTTTTCGACCAGGTCCGACACACACCAGGCTGTACAGCTACAGAGGCAGGCAAGAAGCTTGAAATTTCAGTATTATGAAGAAGAGATCGGACAAAAGAAGTCACTGGTCAGCTATACAGTAACTGCATCTGTGCCTTTCTTTTCGTCTATGCATGTTGCTGGTTTTCTTATGCGGCGGCTCAAATATAATCTTGAACACCTGAAGGACAATATAGGACAATATGTTTCGCTATCCGGTAAATACCATAGTTTTGGTACACCTTTAAAACATACATGTAAGCCCAAACGAACTATCATGGTAACTCAGTTGGCAGGTTTTTAAGAAGAAGCATCGCAGTAAGGCAAGAGCCCTAACGAAAGCATGGCAATCAGATCATTTCATGGCAAACCAGACTCGGTCTTGTTCAAAGATTTAGGCAAATCATTGTACACTAGATAAATTACATGTGTTGTCGCTTGAAATTTTACACCATTGGAATGTCAAGTAGGCGTTTTATTAAGTCAAATTTTGAATCAAAACAGCATAATAAGACGATAGAATAGTGTTAAAGATCTGTGTAAATTATAAAATCATACAATAATGGCAGAAGGTGGAGATTCTGTGGACTCCGGTCAAACATCAAGAGGAAGATGGAGGGATAACATGCCGGATATGTCATCGCTGTATTTGGGCTCGGACGGTATCGAACCAGTGCGCTGCAGAGAACACGGGCAGGAGTTTAAACTTTTCTGTAAAACTCACATGACTGAACTTTGTATCATTTGTAGCAGAATGGACCATAAACGGTGTAAAACAGTTATTGACATTAAACATGCCGCTCAAAATATTTACAGTAAATTGCATGGCAAAAAGATTACCCAAAGCGTAAAAGACCTCAATGAGCGTTTCAAAGACTTGAAGGCTGCTATCGAAGATATGAAATCTAAACTTCCTATCAAAACAAATGCTGCTATAGACAAAGTGAAACAAAAAAGGAAGGATATTGATGCGTATCTTGATAAACTTGAAGCCGAGGCAGTGACCGAGATTCGTCGAAAAATGGAGGAATATAGAAAATCTATAGAAGAAATGATACATGTTTGCGAGGCTTCACTTTCGTCTCTGAGTACGAGAATTTCTGATATTGAGAGAACAGTGTTGGGCGGAAATGAAGAGGAAAAATTCATTGCAATCAACAAAACTTCAATTCAGACTAACAAACATTCAGATATCTTGTTCGATTTGAAAAGAGAAATAAGAGACATCAATATTAACTTCCAGCCAAACGTTACCGTATGATTGCCTGATCATATCAAGAACTTAGGTACAATATCTCTTGAAATGTCTACGGTTACAGACGTATTCGCCGACACAACGCCAATATATACTGGGGAGATGGAAGTGAAAGTTGGTGGTAAAGTTCCTGTTGTTACATCATTTAATGTCTTACAAGACGGGAGAAAGCTCGTACTGGACTATGACAATATCAAGATACAGTTATACGATAGAAAAAATACCTTCGTCACAGAGACTGTCCTACCTGTCCAGGAAGGTGAACAATGTCACAGTGTTGTTCTTAACAATAACACTGATGCTCTGGTTACAACTACCCACGGCAGTGTCTTCAAAGTCACGATTGGTGACGAGTTGGCAGTTAGTGAAATAAAGACCAAGTATCGTATTCATAGAATGACAAAGTATGGTGAGGACAATCTTTGTGTTATATATCACAATGGCCAGGGACAGATATGTATCATAGACAAAAACATGGAGAACATTATCAAGACTATACGAAACGGTGATTGGACACAATTCAAACATCTTGCTTTTCTTGGTGTCAGTGCTGACAAGAACACTATTTATGTTCTGGACTGGGAGAAAGGTTGTTATGGAATAACATTAGACGGCCGGATTATGTTTCACTACCAGAATCAAGAGGCTGAGTATTATTATGGATTGGTAGTTGATAGTGATGGGCTTTACATAGGCACTAGTGTCGACAATAAGTACCAGGTGGAAAAGCTCAACTTCAGCGGTGAACGACAAGAAGTGTGTTCTATCTTTGGCGATTCCCGGCCATTGAGACTGGTGGAGAACAATCTTGCTGTGTTTCAGTTTGACAATAGGAGGATCGGGTTCTATGACTTATTGAAGTAGGAGATCATGAACCATGCTGATGATGAGATACTTATGACACTGGAGAAGATTATCAAAAACTGCTTAGTCCCATGCTTGCTAAATTATATTGAAATTAGGTGAGATAGACGTCAAAAATATACATAAGAAAGCATGCCCATAATAGTATACCCCCTTAAATCCCACTTTTATATTGAAAAAGAAACTGGGGTTTGCAGGGGTAAACTTTTGTTATCTTATTTTTGACCAAAAACATTGATTGTGGGTACTCGTTAGAACCGCCTCGGCGAGGCGGTTCTAACGCGTATCCACAAAATCAATGTTTGAGCTAAAGCATTAAAACTTTCAAACATTTTCAAATGAAATTTTTAATTTTGTAGCTGCAAAAATCTCTGTATATTGCATGGGCAAGTTTTCGTAATGTATAATACCATTAGGTGTGTCT
Source organism: Rugalucina vietnamica (assembly GCA_964017185.1). NCBI lineage: Eukaryota > Metazoa > Mollusca > Bivalvia > Lucinida > Lucinidae > Rugalucina > Rugalucina vietnamica. Next base: position 11,761,616 of record OZ024881.1, on the reverse strand, counting down.
ATATGTGCTGAACGTCAATATGATTCTACCAGTCATCTGTTTGACGGCGTTGCATTCTGACTGCTTTGATGCATGTACAATGTATGTGATCGTGTTTTAGAACGATATATATTTTGTCAATATAATGATTTTTCTTTGGTTTATGTTTTTACGCAGAAAAGTAATGATATAAAATGTATGTATAGTGCACATACTTTGACCTTGCCGGCTGACATCACGTGACAAAGTTTTATAAACAAGAAAATGGACAATTCCGTATTTGTTTTAATACATTTTTCAGTGTATTGTGAACAGGGGTCATATATTGTTTACAATCAAAGTGTCGCATAATTGAAAACATGCAAATTTAAGTAGTCCGATCATTAAATGTTTATCTACATCAGGAAAACATGTCCGTGAAATGTGTACCCCCTCAAACCCCACTTTTATATAGCAAAACTGGGGTATGCAGGGGTATACCTATTTTTCTTATTTTTGCTCCAAAACATAGATTGTGGGTACTCGTTAGAATCGCCTCGGCGAGGCGGTTCTAACGTGTACCCACAATCTATGTTTTTAGCAAAAATAAGAAAAAAAGCAAAAATTTCCAATGAAAATTTTCATTTTTTACGACTTAAAAAATCTCGGTATATTGCATGGGCATGTTTTCGTAATGTATGTCAGAGGTCAACCGGCACGGTCACTTTTTTATGTATCATAATTATATTGCTTTAACTTATAATGCGAATTGTTAATATGTCGTGTTAAAAGATCACTTTTGGTACTAAACAGTTACAACGGGACAATGCCGATATATTATAAGATGAGTTGTCGCATCAGAAAACCAACAATGTGCATGTGCGAAAACAACTTCACAGTACATGTAACTGCGAAGCTAATCAGATATGCGTACATTGAGAATATAATAATAATTTGAGCCACCGCATCAGAAAACAAACATTCTGCTCCATTCATTGCATCAATCTGCAGCTGATCAGCGCCATTGTTTTTGATATACAGATAATACAATCCTAGTCTTTTTCTGTAACTGCGCAGGTCGGTTTGTGTCGGATTTGGTCGGAAACCCTAATTGTTGGTTTTTCCCATGCGTAGGCTCATATATGACATTCGAGAGACAGCACATCCAACCGGCTTTGTCTATGATCGACATCACGAAAACAAGACCATGCAATAAACACATTTTCCTGAAAGCTGTTAAAAATTGAAGAAAAAAAAAAAAAAAAAAAAAAAAAAGAAAAAAAAAACAGTAGAAAAAAAGTATTGTTAAAAACATAGATTGTGGGTATACATTAGAACCACCTCGTCGAGGCGCTTCTTATGAGTACCCACAATCAATGGTTTAGAGTATAACTGAGAAAAATAGGTATACCTTGTAAACTCTTGTAAACTCAAGTTTTACTATATACATGTATAACTGGGGGTGTAAGTGGGGACATATTGCAGGGACATGTATGAATAATGTGTTAGAGCCTGCCCTGTACATTGCTTATTTTTCTACTTTTGTTTGTTACTTTATTATATAATGATGCGTCCTCAGACTAGAGTAAAATGGAACAAGTGCTAATCACTATTTGTCCGAGCCAAGGATCGAACCAGGACCTTTTGCGTGCTGAGGAAACATTCTGCCGCATCGCTATAAATAAAACCTGCCTGTACCACAAGGCAGTACAAGTTTGTATTACACCTACTACTAATAAACAACTGTTAAATTTACTATCCGGAAAACATGTCCATGTAATGTATACCCCCTTAAACCCCGCTTTTATTTAGAAAACCTGGGGTTTACAGTTATATACCTATTGTTTTCTTATTTTTGCTCCAAAACATAGATTGTGGGTACTCGGCGAGGCGTTCATTGTTTTGAACATTAAAAATATTAAAAGATTTTCAGCTGAAATGTTTTTACAGAATTAAAAATTGCTGTATATTACATGGGTATATTTTCATAATGTATTATTAGACTATGGATACTGTTGGAGAAAGAACGTGTTGTGTTTCAGAATGACAGCGGGGTATCATTATGTGAACACGTCCATGCAATATGTACACAGATTTTTATAGCTGTAAAATTGAACATTTTCAAAAGAAAAGCACACATTGACGATTTTATATGAACATAAATCGTGGGTTCACGTTAGAACCGACTCGTATAGGCGGTACTAGCTAGCACCCACAATTTATGTTTTGGCTCAAAAATCAGAAAACTTGTATACCACTCTATACTCCAGTTTTACTTTATAAAAGTGGGGTGTAATGGTATATATATTGCATGGATATGTTAGATGTTAGAGTGATGATTTAATGTCATTTGCGATAGAAGTACAGGAAAAAGGAGTCATATATGATGCCTATCCATTGACCATAGGACCAATGGTCCTGTAAACGGTCACCTGAGATCTAGTATGCGACCTCAGCTGATCTTGCCATAAAATAGGTCATGGTCATCCCGGGGTTATGATTCATACAAACTTTTTTTTTTATTTGATTCAGTTTTACGTCCCTTTCAAGATTATTTCAGCTCATATGAGACGGGACAATCAGTAGATGGGCGAAAACGGGAGGACCCCGAGAAAAACCACGTGGCACACCGGCAAGCAGAACTTGGCTTGTCTCACATGTGGCCAGAGCGGGGTTTGAACCCACACCAGACACAGCGGTGAGATGATCGAGTGATTCAGAAACAGCGCTCTTAACCGCTCGGCCACGGGGACCGCTCATACAAACTTTGTAGAGCTCCACTCACTGATGCTTCAGGCAAAGGTCTTCCGGTTCTGAAGAAAAAGATTTATAAAAATCAAATCAAACATCTTTATTGAATCATCTCAGGTCATTTGACATGTGAGGTTATATGAGGACAACAGAAACTGGTGAGACATACATGCATAAAATACATTTTGTCTATATATATATATGTGTGTGTTTGTAAGTCATTATAACGGAAGTGGCAAGGAGAGAGATAACGGAAGTGGCAAGGAGAGAGAGAGAGAGAGAGAGAGAGAGAGAGAGAGAGAGAGAGAGAGAGAGAGAGAGAGAGAGAGAGAGAGAAGTCTTCGGACACTTATGGAGAGCAGAACATGTATCACAAATAACACTGAGTGATAATTGATAATAAGAGAGCATAAGTCTATGCAAAAACAAGAACATAATTCAGAATTTAGTTGCTGAAGCGAATCAACACGTATAGCATACGCCTAGTCGTCACAAGGGACGCTAGTGAATAATAGATTTACAGCATTCAACTGCTCGGGTTGTTTCCCTTCCTTTTAAGGTATGTAACAAAGACAAATCTTCACATCATCAGGTTGTAAACATGTAGACATATACGCAAAAAACCAAATGAGATAAGATAAGATAAGATAAGATAAGATAAGATAAGATAAGATAAGATAAGATAAGATAAGATAAGATAAGATAAAGATAAAGATAAAGTAAGGTAAGGATAAGATACGGTAAAGATAAATTAAAGATAAGGTAAAGATTTTAAAGGTTTTTGCTACTTATATTCATGGTGGCCATCTTGGTCATGTGACCTGGACCATTTATTTTAACTTTCATTCCCCTTTCCTAAAGATGCTCCACATAAAGTTTGGCTTTGTTTGGCTAAGCTGTTTCCGAGAAGAATATGTTTGAAAATTATGGTCATATGCATGCATATAGCCCTGGGGCAAGGGCAGACAACCCCCTGGGGACATTTCTTTTATAAACATAAATCTTCTGTCCATTTCCATACTCCCAGCAAGTTTCCCCCCATTTAATTACATCTTACTAATTTTCCCCATTCATCTGCATGGGTAACCTATGTTGGCCTTGCCATAGAATAGGTCAAGGTCATCCCAAGGTCATGATTTATATATACTTTGTAGAGCTCCTCTCCCTAATGCTTCATGCCAAGTTTCAAAATCATAGGCCTTCTGGTTCTGGAGAAGAAAATTTTTAAAGTTTTTTTTTTCTATATATAGCCATGGCGGCCATCTTGGTCATGTGACCTTGGCCATTTTTATTAACTTTCATTCTTCCTTCCTAAGAATGCTCCTTCTGAAGTTTGGCTTTGATTGGCCAAGCGGTTTCAGAGGAGAAGATCTTTGAATATAATGGTAATATACATGTATATTGCCCCGGGGTGGGGGCAGACCTGCCCCTGGGTCCATTTCTTTTTTCAGAATCATAAATCTTCAGTCCATTTACCCATTTCCATAAAGTTTTTCCCTTCAAATAACATTTTGACAATTTTCCCTATTCAAATGCATGAGCGACTTATGTTGACCTTGCCGTAAAATAGGTCAAGGTTGTCCCAATGTCATGATTTATATTAACTTTGTAGAGCTCCTCTCCCTGATGCTTCATGCCAAGTTTCAAATCGTAGGCCTTCTGTTACTGGAGAAGAAGATTTTTAAAAATTTTTGCTATTTATAGCCATGGCGGCCATCTTGGTCATGTGACCTTAACCTTTAATATAAATTTTTATTTCCTTATCCCAAGGATACTACATATTAAATTTGGCTTTGATTGGTCAAGCTGTTACTGAGAAAATTAGATTTTACATTTAATTTGCAAATGACCTTTGGCAAAGCTCAAGAAATGACCTTGACCTTTAATACTCATAAAACTTCATTAGCTGAACATGTTGTCTGTATCTACCAACTTTCAGGTCACAGGCTACAAAACTTCCTGAAAAATCCAATGTTTTCACTTTTTTTCCATTGAAAAGCCTATGTAACCAAAATTGACCTTGCCATAAAATAGGTCAAGGTCAACCCAAGGTCATGATTTATATACACTATGATGGGCCAGAGTCCAAGATGCTACATACCAAGTTTCGTTGAAATCGGTCCACCGGTTCCAAAGAAGAAGATTTTTTTATTGTTTTTAACATATATGGGCATGGCGGCTATCTTGGTCATGTGACCTTGACCATTTATCCCCCTTCCTAAGGATGCTCCACATGAAGTTTGGCTTTGACTGGCCAGCCAGAGGAGAAGATCTTTGAAATTGTGGACGACGGACGACGGACGACGACGGACGGACGCCGGAGCATGGGCATACTATAAGCTAACCTTCGGCTCAGGTGAGCTAAAATACCAAAAGTTTAAAAAGCGGGTGATATTGTCCATTCAGAATATAAGAAGATTGCACAGACATGTTACGTGATGGTCGAATATTATTTGCTCTAGAAGAACAGGAAGTAGGAGTCATACATGATGCCTAGCCATTGAACAAAAGGCCATATTTCATACCAAAGACTAAAATTCCAAAGGCATTACCCCGTTTAAAAAGCGAGATGATATTGTCCTAGTATCAGAATATAAGGAGAATAATTTTAGCCGCGTCACGAGAAAACGGGAATGTGAAAACAAAGTCACAGATCAGCTGTGCAGTAATACAGATTGTTGGTTTTCTAATGCGGCGGCTGAGCGGACAAGGAAGATAACTTACAAATGAGCGGCTTATTTGTAAGTTAACTTCCTTGTCCGCTAAATTGTATAAAGTTATTCCCTGCACCAGAAAAGCAACAATCTGCGTAGGTAACTGCACAGCAAATCAGCGTCATTGTTTTCGCTACACGGATGGTATTCTCCCCTTTCTAAATCCATTAGTTCACAGAAAGATACATGTAGGCAGTGATCGGTTTATGTCGGACCTGGTCGGAAATCTCGATGACCGGCTTTCTCACGCCGCGGCTCATTTAACGGTCAATATCCACTTAAGACTCCTTAATGTTTTGTTCTATGTATATTTTGCAATATTTCATATTTTATGTAAATACCGAAATACCGTATTCGTTTTAATTAGCACACACGGTCCAATAAGCGCACTCCCTGGTCGTTTAACGAAAAACGTGCATAAGCGCACACAAGCACATTTGTACTTTGCTTACCACAGCCTCAATACCTGGCTCATTTTTGAGCCTCATGAGATAATTGGTAGAAGTTAATAATCTCAGCAGGGATATATATACATATCCGCAAAAGAAACGCGAAAAAAATTGAAACCTAATTTTTTGAAAATGATCATTTTGATGAAGTTTTAAGTGATATGGCTAATGATTAATTACAGTAAGTAACAATCGACTAAAATTAGAGTTTTGTAGCATGTTTTATTATGACGGTGCAATGACGTTTCTGTACGAGCTCGTGTATTACAAATTTGCATCTAAAACATTCATGATTAATGTGATTTGAAAACAGATGGCATGAAGTGGTGGCCAGATGTCTAAACTAAAGAAATCGTAATATCAGATTTGAAAAATACTGCTTGTCAACGCTCCCAGTGGTCGCGTTTATCTGTTTACGTCAGCATATTGTTTTCAAATCGTCATATTGTTCACTATAGACACATTATGGTCTTTAATGTCGCGATTCATTTGGTGTCAAGTCAATATGTCAACAGCTATCTTATGACGTTAAAATATTTCGGGCACGTCTATTCACTTGATAGAAAACGGCAGTTAACGTCAAAATTCAAAAATACGTCACGCACAAGAAATAAGCGTCGGGGGAGGCATGATTTTTTACTGATTTGATTTTGGCTCCCTTATCACTTTTAAATACCGGTGTCAATTTGTGAACTTTTTGCAAGATAATTGAAGGTATCATGACCCTTTGGCTATTGAAAAGGGATAACTAAAATTTTACGCGGTAACGCGACAAGCGTATTAGTCTTAACGTCATGATTGTGTGATGGAGAATTAACGGGACTTTCGAAATGTATATTACTAAAATAAATTTTAATGTTATAGAAAGTTAAAAAAAAAAAAAAAGAAAAAAAGAAAGAAAGAAAGAAAGAAAAAAAAAACAAGTGAATTATTTTTTTTTTCGCGTTTCATTTGCGAATAAGTATATTATTGCCTAACAATGTGGTCACTAATTAGGACCACTTGGGGTGGAGATATTGAGCCACACTAGTACTATCTGTGATATACCGAACTAAAACAATCTACTTATTTTCGTAGTATTAAAAGAACCTTATTATATGCATAAGAATTTTGTAATTCCTTATTTTTAACTTTTCATGCTTAAAATGTGATGGTTTTCCAGCAGAATTATTTGACAACCAATATCTTTTAAGATATTGGTTTGGGCGCATGTCCCGAGCATGTATAAGACATGCGTTAAGTGGGCGCGTACACCGAGCATGTATAAGACGTGCATTAAATGGGCGCGTGCCCGGAGCATTTTTGAGACGTGCGTTAAATGTTTGATATGTGCTGTAGCGTGTGCTTAAAGTGTCTGGGACATAGCACAAAGGTAATCCAAATTTTCAGCGTGTAGAGATGGCACACACCCGAGTCACACCCTTATGTGTGACTGCTTATTAAATTTTAAAAAGCAAATTAATTTTATACATCCAAAATGTTCAGCGTGTTGTGATTTTTCACACAGGCGCTCGACGACTGGACTCATTTTTTTTTTTTTCATTTTCCACCGTTTGGAGACCCTTACGATATGTTCATGCAATTATTTTACCTTTAAAATCTTTTCTACCAATCCTCAATCAACCCTCGTCTATGGGCTACTATATAGACAAGGTCGGAAACGCGGTGTCCTAGTTTAATTGGGGTCATGGGATTTCCCGCATCTCAAACTCATACTTCACCCTTTACCGTTATTTCAATGCTGGCTGTCAACACATGAGTGTCTTTGGAAAAGGTCTCGCCCATTGCCTTCATTCAAAATTAGCACAACCGCCTATAAAAACTAACAATTAAAGCATTCTACAGAATTGGAGGACATCCCGAATAAAATCGGCAATCTTGCCGTGACATTACTATAAATACACTGGTCACACGACGTGTTACGCCAGCGCGTGATATGTGTTACGTTGGTTTTCATAGGTTGCTTGATTTATATCCAGTCAAAACACTTTGTGATCTAGTGTCATGGCAACAATGCAATGCAATTATCCAGTAGGATTGATTCTTTCAAACGATATTTACAGTGACCTTCCACTGATTTCTAGAAACGACAGGTCACCATACAAAAACATTCGGGATCCCATCCAAGTAGACAGGTGGTGGTATAAATTATAAGTTTACGGGCGACAATGCTTATTTTTGACGAAGGCAATGGGCGAGACCTTTTACAAAGTCGCTCATAAGTAGACACTCAGCATTGAAATAACGGTAAAGGGTGAAGTACTAGTTTGAGATGCGGGGAATCCCATGACCCCAATTAAACAAGGACACCGCGTTTCCGACCTTGTCTATATAGTAGCCCATAGACGAGGGTTGATTGAGGATTGATAGAAAAGGTTTTAAAGGTAAAATAATTGCATGAACATATCGTAAGGGTCTCCAAACGGGTGAAAATGAAAAAAAAAAAAAAAAAAAAAAAAAAAAATGAGTCCAGTCGTCGAGCGCCTGTGATTTTTCATACGCCCGTTGTGCGTTTGCCATATACGCTCGTATACGCTACTGTGTGACTGCAGATTTCGATTAGACAGAGAATGGGAATACAATCAAATCTTTAAAAATAAAGCATGAGTTATTTCAAGACTAATTAAAACATTCATGAAAAAGTGAATAGGTCATACCGCAGTTTCGGCTACTAGAAAGGTACAAGTAGGCAATGATCAGGAAATGGCGCAATCAGAAAGAAATTCCCACTCTACAAACCGTGAGGTGGGAATAAACTAAAATGACACTTAGGTACTTATACAAAAAAAAAAAAAAAAAAAAAAAATATCATATGCCGAAAGAGAAGCAAATTAAGGCGGCCACTCAGTTACCCGAACTTAACTAAAATATGAAAACACACATAAGGCTCAAGCAGCACGAAAGTTCGACTTCAAAACACAAAACGATTAGAACCACAAAAGTATCGCCTTGGAACGACCAGTAATATGTAATTACATGGGGCTTAAACCGGTTTTACAGAGGCCTAACCACACAAATCAGTGCCATCTCTTGTTCAAAATTAAAAAAGGAACAACCGATAAATATATTGCAAAAGTAACTTTCGAGCATTAGATTCCAAAGTTCCAATTTAATTCAAATTTTTCTGATTTGAAATGATAAGAACAAGAGATGAAATAATGCATAAACTTATATACGAGTAAATAAATGACGGTAGAACATAAGATCTCGTACAGTCTGTTTATAATAGTGTTAGTAATTGGAAAAAAGGTACAAGTAGGCAAAGATCAGGAAAAGGCGCAATCAGAAAAAGATTCCCACTCCAAAAACCGAGGTGGGAAAAAACCAAACTAACAATCAGGTACTTATACCATGAAACATATCGTAAGCCGAATGAATGAGCAGCTATTTTCCCAATAGGTGGCCACTCAGTTACCTTAACTTAACTAAAAATATGAAAACATACATAAGGCGCCAACAGCACAAAAAAAATTAAACACCAAGACATAAAACAAAAAGAACGGAATTTGATTTTGACAAGTTAAAATGTTTCAATGTGAGGCAACTTCCTACATCTACTTTGACAGAATACTGTTGATTTTTCTCCCTTTGGTTGTTATGCATGAGCCAAAGACACAACAATTCAGTTGTCAGATTGCCGCGTAGGTTTCAGATCGTTTCACGTCATATTTGGTGCAATCTCTCTCTATATATACATGGGTTTAATGTTTGTATTCAAACATCTCAAGCTAAGTCAGTTTGGTTTGTGTTTGTACCGAGAGGGATTCCATTTTTTTTGACAACATGCACACACACACACACACACACACACACACACACACACACACACACACACACAAAATGGAAACGATACACGGTTAACAATATAGGGATCAAACATGTTTTTATGCATAAACTTATGCTGAGCCCGAGGGAGACATTGAAACCCGAGCCTGAAAGGTCACAAAACGGTCTGGAAAAATCCAATATTTTAACTCTTCTTCATTTGAAAAGGCTTTATGACCAAATTTGACTTTGCTGTAAAACAGGTCTAGGTCAACCCAAGGTCATAATATATACAAACTATAATGGGCTGGAGTTCCGATGCTGCAAACAATGTTTCGTTGAAATCGGTAAACAGGTTCTGAAGTATAAAAACAAACCGAGATACATTTATATGGAACGCCATAGCTGTCTTATGATCTACCAACTTCATTATATGATGCACCTTCTTCATTATATGATGCACCTTCATCAGTATATGATGTACCTTCTTCATTATATGATGCACCTTCATCATTATATGATCTACCAACTTCATTATATGATGCACCTTCTTCATTATATGATGCACCTTCATCATTATATGATGCACCTTCATCATTATATGATGCACCTTCATCATTATATGATATACCAACTTCATTATATGATGTACCTTCTTCATTATATGATGCACCGTCATCATTATATGATGTACCTTCTTCATTATATGATTCACCTTCATCATTATATGATGCATCTTCATCATTATATGATGTACCTCCTTCATTATATGATGTACCTTCATTATATGATGTACCTTCATCATTATATGATCTACCTTCATCATTATATGATCTACCTCCTTCATTATATGATGTACCTTCATCATTATATGATGCACCTTCATCATTATATGATGCACCTTCTTCATTATATGATGTACCTTCATCATTATATGATGTACCTTTATCATTATATGATGCATCTTCTTCATTATATGATGTACCCTCATCATTATATGATGTACCTTCATCATTATATGAAGTACCTTCATCATTATATGATGCACCTTCTTCATTATATGATGTACCTTCATCATTATATGATGTACCTTTATCATTATATGATGCATCTTCTTCATTATATGATGTACCCTCATCATTATATGATGTACCTTCATCATTATATGAAGTACCTTCATCATTATATGATGCACCTTCTTCATTATATGATGTACCTTCATCATTATATGATCTACCAACTTCATTATATGATGCACCTTCATCATTGTATGATGCACCTTCATCATTATATGATGTACCTTCATCATTATATGATCTACCTTTATCATTATATGATCTACCTCCTTCATTATATGATGCACCTTCATCATTATATGATCTACCTTCATCATTATATGATCTACCTTCATCATTATATGACCTACCTTCATCATTATATGATGTACCTTCATTATTATATGATCTACCTTCATCATTATATGATCTACCTCCTTCATTATATGATCTACCTTCATCATTATATGATGCACCTTCATCATTATATGACCTACCTTCATCATTATATGATGCACCTTCATCATTATATGATGCACCTTCATCATTATATGATGCACCTTCTTCATTTTATGATGTACAAACTTTATGATGTAGCGTTTTCTTTATGTACCTACTTCATGATGTAGCGTTTTCTTTATGAGCCGGGTAAAATCACAAGTAAAGATTTTTACATGAACACCGGTAGAATTTGCTTGTATAATTCACGGTATTGAAGAAGTCAGGAACAAACTCGAGTCTTTTCGTTCCAAGCCATTCCTTCGTCCACGTTCACAGTAGGGGAGCTGAAGTGAACGAAAATTACGGCACTTGCGTTTTGTACATTGGACGATCGGTCACATGCTACGATCGGTCACTTGCTCTTTACATCATTAAAGCAAGTGATATTTGGCATCCTTAGACAATTCTGACACTTGTTTGTTCTATTATCTCAGTAAGTATTTCTATTCGATGACAAAAACTTTCAATGACAGGTGTTTTAGCTCACCTTAGCCGACGGCTCACAAGGTGAGCTTATAGGATGGCCATGCTCTGGCGTCCGTCCGTCCGTCCGTCGTCGTCGACCACAATTTCAAACTAGAATATCTCAGAGACAAGAAGGCCGATTGGAATCAAACTTCATCAGAAGCACCACTGTGATAGGGGATTTTCTGCATTAGGTTTTGGACTAGGTAGGATCAGAACTCTGGTTTCCATGGCAACAGGTAGCTCCCATAGAGTTATAATGGGAAAAACGTTGTGAACACTAGCGCCTACATTTTTGATCGGATCTTCTCATTTTTGCAGGTATCAAGGACATCCATACGATGTCGAATGACTTCGAAATTCGGGTAGATTCGATCATGGACCTTGAGCGTTTGAAAAAATCCCCATTGACTTACAATGGGAGAGATGTTGTGAACACTCTAGCTAGCTCATTCTTGCAGATGACAAGGGCAGCCATAAGATCTCGGATAAGTTCGAAATTCAGTGAGATTCGACCATAGACTGCAGAGTTACCTGCCCTTGAGCGTCTGGAAATTGGCTTTTTAGTGTTGTGAACACTCTAGCGCATACATGTTTGATCGGATCTTCAGAGCCCCTCAAGCGACGCAGCGTCATCGATTTGGTTCCAGGAGGAGGTAACTTATGTAAGTATTGAAAGATGTGGCGTATGTAAGATTACTGGACTGTTGTATTTGGAAGATAATGTTGCTGAAAAACGATTTTTGTCCGATAATACCCCCATTGACGTTATGACTTAACTAAAAGCCAAATAACCTATGTTTGTCCACTTCTGTGTGTATGTGACAGAACGTTTCGAAGCGTGCAAACGCAAACAAAAAATCAATAGAGCAAGTGACCGATTCTCCAATGTACGAAAAGTCAAGAGACGTTCGTTTCCGTTCAACACCCTGTAGACCGTTGGATACAACCAAATTCTTTACAGCAAAGGTGGATACAACGTTACACGGCGCGTGACAAAATGGAGTGCGCTGATTGGAAGACAGATCGATTGATATACACTTTACAGCGGAAAGTCATCGATTTAGATACACTTTACAGCAGAAAGTCCATGACAATGAACTTTCCACTGTAAAGTGTATCGAAATCGATCTGTCTTCCAATCAGCGCACTCCATTTTGTCACGCGCCGTGTAGGATTGTCAATATTCAAAAGGTCATCGAGGTACCTAGACATCGAATTAAAAAGCCTCGATAACATCAGATTGGTTGGTATTGTTAAGAGAATCCATGAAATCTCTTTCGTAGCAGTATAAAAATAAATCAGCTACGAGAGGGGCGCAATTTATACCCATCGAAATTCCAACAATTTGTCTGTATAACTTGGTTCCGAATCTGATATAAATATTATCCAAGAGATAGGATAAGGCGTCGCATACATTCTGACATGACCAAAGTGTATATCGACTTTGGTCAGAGGAAGTGAAAAAAGCTTTTCTGTCATTACAGGCCATATAGAGTGAACCATAGTTTTTTAATGCTCTTTCGAAGGTCCACTCAACCAAGTCCAGAAGTTTTTCTTTAATCAGATTATGTGGCAAAGTAGTATACAGAGTAGAAAAATCGTGTGTAGACAAACTCGTTGCACGGAACCCTCTACATTTTAGTTTACTGAGCACCTCACCAGAATTTTTTATGGACCAAAACCAATTTTTATTTGAAGTTTCATACACGGTCTCACAGTATCGTATGACATGAGATTTGATAGCAGTAAGACAGGAAGTTAATAATTTAGAAAGTTCAGTGGTAGTACAAGAACTAGAATTTGCAATAACTCTAGCTTTATAAGGTCTTTTGTGAAGCTTAGGTAACCAATACATCGTAGGGAGTTTGTCTTGGCCTTCACTGACACGCACAGAAAACTTAACAGGTAATTCGTTTGAGTGAGCATTAACTACAGATATTTCATCACTATCTGTCTCCTGATAAGCCCTAGTACCATCAAGCTCCTGTTTTAAGGTGTTAATGTAATGAAGCCTACAAACAACGACAACGTTGTTTGCGGCCTTGTCTGCTGGAACCAAGACATACTTTCTATGAAACTCTTGGATACCCTGTTTCAAATGCCGAAAGGACGATTTGGGTTTAGGCGGTAAAATGTTGGTATTTTGTGAATAAAATTTTATACGTTTTTCTACAATAGTGAAGATACTACTTTTCCATGCTTTAAGAGCACCATCCTCAACACCCTCTCGCTTACACCATCGATTACCGAAATCATTCAATGCAGAAGCAATCTCCTCCCTACATTTGTCGAAATTAATGTAGGAAGGGAATCTATATTTTGGACCTTCAGAAACAATTTTGCGAATTCTAGAATCCGAAATTATCTTTAAATTTCCAGTTACTATATGTCCAGTAGGTTGATAAATATATTGTGAATCTTTACAATCTCAAGAATTAGGAGAATTAGCATGAATATCAAGATCCGAAACAAGTTTATTAAAATTAAAAATAGTATTTCTGATTGGTTTATTATATTTGTAACAAATAATAGGAGGTTCTGAATTTTGGAAGTACGTAGGAATATCCTGTGTCACTGATTTATCCTGGAATATTCTAGGCAAATTAATGAAGTCAATACCTTTGTTAATGAAAGAAATTTTAATAAAATGCCTAATATGATTTGACTGGAAGTCATTCAAGCATATATTGACAAATGACAAATGGCAACAGTACATGTAGTGGCAAAATATGAATTACATGTAGCTAAAATGATTTCAACTTTACATGTATATCTTTTGTCTACAGAAGCATTTTAATGTATTTGAACAGTCAACTTTCTGTTTAAAATTCTTTCTGTTTTTATCAAAGCTAACAAGACCATCTACAGTCTTAAATGATGTTTTTGATGTATAATGTAAAGTTATAAGTCAAATACTTGAAAATGCACAAAGTTATTGATTATAAGTAAATGGCTTATTATGATAACTACACCATTATACATGTAGGTTTAGTAGATAAATAACTAAGTTCTTGGCTCTATTCATCTGTGGTTCTGAACTATCTTTTGCATTTAAAATACTGTTGAGTGTTGACATTCATACAGGCCTATGGCATTGCGTTTTTAATTTACTAAGTATGAATGTTCACTTTATCAAGCACACCTCTATTCAGCAAGCACCTGTTTTAAGCAATCGATTTTAGTGTTTCCCATGGCCACTTGCTTAAGGCAGGTTAGACTGTATACTATTTATCTTCACCCCTCATTTAATTTCTTAAGCCTCTCTGTATGAACAGCAAAGCACAATTTTCGCGAAAGCCTCTCAATGACCAAAAGATCCAGCTGTTTCGCGGATTGAAGTTCCTCTATCTGACCACAATCTATTATCAGTTTGATTAAGCTATCCTTTGTTGGGAATACAGTTCTCCAGAATTCTGAACAAGTTCTGCTTACTATATAGTCCTTTAAGATCCTGTAGGGTTCTTTCCTTACGGAATGAAGTTCGGAGCACCGTAACAGCATATGTGCAACATCTTCGTCCTCGATCAGGCACAGGGGACAAGTAGAATTCACCTGGTATTGGTTAAACTTGGAACGAGTACCCACTTTTCACTATATCATTAAACAGTGAGACTAACAGAGGCAACACATGAGGGCCAGTTGATTTGAGGTGTTCAGTTTGAACTCCATACTCATCTGCGGATTTCCCACTATTCAATGTCTCGCGAGACGAGTGTTCTACCGGTGTTCATGTAAAAGTCTTTACTTGTGATTTTACCCGGCTCAAGAAAACGCTACATCATAAAGTAGGTGCATAAAGAAAACGCTACATCATAAAGTTTGTACATCATAAAAAGAAGAAGGTGCATCATATAATGATGAAGGTGCATCATAAAAAGAAGAAGGTGCATCATATAATGATGAAGGTACATCATTTAATGATGAAGGTGCATCATATAATGATGAAGGTGCATCATATAATGATGAAGGTGCATCATATACTGATGAAGGTGCATCATATAATGAAGAAGGTGCATCACATAATGATGAAGGTGCATCATATAATGAAGAAGGTGCATCACATAATGATGAAGGTGCATCATATAATGAAGAAGGTGCATCATATAATGAAGAAGGTGCATCATGTAATGAAGAAGGTGCATCATATAATGAAGAAGGTGCATCATATAATGATGAAGGTGCATCATATAATGATGAAGGTGCATCATATAATGAAGAAGGTGCATCATATAATGATGAAGGTGCATCATATAATGATGAAGGTGCATCATATAATGATGAAGGTGCATCATATAATGATGAAGTTGCATCATATAATGATGAAGGTGCATCATATAATGATGAAGGTGCATCATATAATGATGAAGGTGCATCATATAATGATGAAGGTGCATCATATAATGATGAAGGTGCATCATATAATGAAGAAGGTGCATCACATAATGATGAAGGTGCATCATATAATGAAGAAGGTGCATCATATAATGAAGAAGGTGCATCATGTAATGAAGAAGGTGCATCATATAATGAAGAAGGTGCATCATATAATGATGAAGGTGCATCATATAATGAAGAAGGTGCATCATATAATGAAGAAGGTGCATCATATAATGAAGAAGGTGCATCATGTAATGAAGAAGGTGCATCATATAATGAAGAAGGTGCATCATATAATGATGAAGGTGCATCATATAATGATGAAGGTGCATCATTTAATGAAGAAGGTGCATCATATAATGATGAAGGTGCATCATATAATGAAGGAGGTAGATCATATAATGATGAAGGTACATCATATAATGATGAAGGTGCATCATATAATGACGGAGGTAGATCCTATAATGATAAAGGTACATCATATAATGATGAAGGTGCATCATATAATGAAAATGGTACGTCATATAATGATGAAGGTACATCATATAATGATGAAGGTACATCATATAATGATGAAGGTACATCATATAATGAAGGAGGAAGATCATATAATGATGAAGGTACACCATATAATGATGAAGGTGCATCATATAATGAAGGAGGTAGATCATATAATGATAAAGGTACATCATATAATGATGAAGGTACATCATATAATGATGAATGTAGTTCAAAATATGATAAAGGTACATCATATAATGATGAAGGTACATCATATAATGATGAAGGTGCATCATATAATGAAGATGGTACATCATAAAATGATGAAGGTAGATCATATAATGATGAAGGTACAACATATAATGATGAAGGTACATCATATAATGAAGGAGGTAGATCATATAATGATGAAGGTACATCATATAATGATGAAGGTGCATCATATAATGAAGGAGGTAGATCATATAATGATAAAGGTACATCATATAATGATGAAGGTACATCATATAATGATGAACGTGCATCATATAATGAAGATGGTACGTCATATAATGATGATGGTACATCATATAATGATGAAGGTACATCATATAATGATGAAGGTACATCATATAATGAAGGAGGAAGATCATATAATGATGAAGGTACATCATATAATGATGAAGGTGCATCACATAATGAAGGAGGTAGATCATATAATGATAAATGTACATCATATAATGATGAAGGTACATCATATAATGATGAATGTTGATCATATAATGATAAAGGTACATCATATAATGATGAAGGTACATCATATAATGATGAAGGTGCATCATATAATGAAGATGGTACATCATATAATGATGAAGGTACATCATATAATGATGAAGGTACATCATATAATGAAGGTACATCATATAATGAAGGAGGTACATCATATAATGATGAAGATGCATCATATAATAATGAAGGTGAATCATATAATGAAGAAAGTACATCATATAATGATGAAGGTGCATCATATAATGAAGAAGGTACATCATATAATGAAGTTGGTAGATCATATAATGATGAAGGTGCATCATATAATGAAGAAGGTACATCATATAATGATGAAAGTGCATCATATAATGAAGAAGGTGCATCATATAATGAAGTTGGTAGATCATAAGACAGCTATGGCGTTCCATACATTTACATGACTTTTAAAGGTTTTTGCTATTAATAGCCCTTGCAGCCAACTTTTTCATCTGACCTGGACCATTAATACAAACTTTCACTTTTTACTAAAGATGCTCCACATGAAGTTTGGTTTTGATTGGCCCAGCGGTTTCAGAGGAGATGTTTGAACATTGTGGACAACAACGACAGTGAAGGACGTCAGAGCATGGGTATACTATAAGCTAACCTGTGAGCCTTTGTATAGTATAGCCCTTTATACCCCAGTTTTACTATATAAATTCGGATTTAAAGGCGTATACGTGACATAGACATCTTTTCCTAGTACATTGTGGCATTGAGCTCATTATATGAGTAGGTAAATTCGGGACTATATGCTATTTAACCGATGTCTGCAAGTTCTTCCAGTGATTAACAGTTTTCTTCATGGAAGGTCAATTTTTCCTAACTTGGTTGAAAGTCACTGAGCCTCCCAGTGGCAGGTTACCAGTTTTAAGTGCACATTTATTTCATCACTAATTGACACACGTTTTATCCTGGAACAGAGGGACAGGGCGAATTGCCATAGAAAATGTTTATGACCTACATGGCTGTAACTGCATGCACGAAAAAAAGCCGTCGCTGGTTGAAACGATCGATCCCGATCCACTTCGATGCAAATAAAACGCGCTTCGGATCTGCGAATAGGACACATCACTGATCGCACCCCTGGTCGGTCGACTTACATGAGACCAGGGCTCGAACTTTTTTCATGCTCAACTCAGCTGAGACTAAAATTTATCCTGCTCATAAATGTTAAAATGCCATCAATTGTTGGCATTTTAACATTTAAAGTGCAGAATAAATTACTAGTTTTTGAGTTTTGAACCTATATTTTCCGCAATTTTTGACTATTTCAACATCTATGAGCAGTTGAAATTTCATGCTCAGCTGAACTGAGCTTGAAGTAAGTTTTATAACCTCAATGCCAGGATAAACAGAACATGCTGTCCATCAGGATAACATGTCCGTGTAATGTATACCCCATTATACCCCACTTTTATATAGTAAAACTGGGGTATGCAGGGGTATACCTATTTTTTTTATTTTTGCTCCAAAACATAGATTGTGGGTACTCGTTAGAACCGCCTCGCTGAGGCGGTTCTAACATGTACCCACAATCTAGATTTTGAGCAAAAATATCAATTTTTTTCCACTGAACATTTTCATTTTTCACAACTTCAAAAATCTCTGTATATTGCATGGGCGTGTTTTCGTAATGACATGTTTCGTCGCATTTCAGAGCTGATCAACGCTTGAGCCTTGCATGGGAAAACCAACAATTTGTTTCCGACATGGTCCGACAGTATTAGGTCAGTATAGTCACAGAAGAGGCCCGGGAGCTTGAAATGCCAGATTTAATAAGAAGAGGGTTTTTATTGTCTGTGCAGTGAAAACAAACTTAAGGCAGTTACTGCACAGCTGATCTGCGTCTTTGTTTTCGCATAATATTATATTAATAGTTGGTTTTCTCACTTTCAAATTTAGCGGACAAGGAAGTTAATTTACACATGAGCCGCCGCATCAGAAAACGAACAATCTGTGTTTTCGACCAGGTCCGACACACACCAGGCTGTACAGCTGCAGAAGCAGGCAAGAAGCTTGAAATTTCAGTATTATGAAGAAGAGATCGGGCAAAAGAAGTCACTGGTCAGCTATACAGTAACTGCATCTGTGCCTTTCTTTTCGTCTATGCATGTTGCTGGTTTTCTTATGCGGCGGCTCAAATATAATCTTGAAGATAGGACAATATGTTTCGCTATCCGGTAAATACCATAGTTTTGGTACACCTTTAATATGCATTAAAAAGAAACATACATGTAAGCCCAAACGAACTATCATGGTAACTCAGTTGACAGGTTTTTAGAAGAAGCATCGCAGTAAGGCAAGAGTCCTAACGAAAGCATGGCAATCAGATCATTTCATGGCAAACCAGACTTGGTCTTGTTCAAAGATTTAGGCAAATCATTGTACACTAGATAAACTACATGTGTAGTCGCTTGAAATTTTGCACCATTGGAATGTCAAGTAGGTGTTTTATAAAGTCAAATTTTGAATCAAACCAGCATAATAAGACGGTAGAATAGTGTTTAATAGGATCTGTGTACATTATCAATTCATACAATAATGGCAGAAGGTGGAGATTCTGTGGACTCCGGTCAAACATCAAGAGGAAGATGGAGGGACAACATGCCGGATATGTCATCGCTGTATTTGGGCTCGGACGGTATCGAACCACTGCGCTGCAGAGAACACGGGCAGGAGTTTAAACTTTTCTGTAAAACTCACATGACTGAACTTTGTATCACTTGTAGCAGAATGGAGCATAAACGCTGTAAAACAGTTATTGACATCAAAGATGCCGCTGAAAACATTAACAGTAAATTGCATGGCGGAAAGATTACCCAAAGCGTAAAAGACCTCGATGAGCGTTTTAAAGACTTGAAGGCTGCTATCGAAGATATGAAAACTAAACTACCTATCAAAACAAATGCTGCTTTAGACAAAGTAAAACAAAAAAGGAAGGAAATTGATACTTATCTTGATAAACTTGAAGCCAAGGCAGTGGCCGAGATTCGTCGGAAAATGGAGGAATATAGAAAATCTATAGAAGAAATGATACATGTTTGCGAGGCTTCACTTTCGTCTCTGAGTACGAGGATTTCTGATACTGAGAGAACAGTGTTGGGCGGAAATGAAGAGGAAAAATTCATTGCAATCAATAAAACTTCCATTCAGACTAATAAATATTTAGATATTTTATTCGATTTAAAAAAAGAAATCAGAGATATTGATGTTAACTTCGAGCCAAATGTTACATTGCCTGATGAATTCAAGACATTAGGAACCATATCTGTTGAAATGTCTACGGTTACAGATGTGTTCGCCGACACAACGCCAATATATACTGGGGAGATGGAGGTGAAAGGTGATAAAGTTGGTGACAAAGTTCCTATTGTTGACTCATTTAATGTCTTACAAGACGGGAGAAACCTTGTAATGGATACAAACTATAACAAGATACAGTTATACGATAGAAACAATACCTTCGTCACAGAGACTGTCCTACCTGTCCAGGAAGGTGAAGACTGTATCAGTGTTGTTCTTAACAATAACACCGAGGCTCTGGTTACAACTACAATACTCAGAGTTTTCAAAGTCATGATTGGTGACGAGTTGGTAGTAAGTGAAATAAAGATCAAGTATGGTATTTATAGTATGACAAAATATGGTGAGGACAATCTGTGTGTTATATGTCACAATGACCAGGGGCGGATATGTATCATAGACAAAAACATGAAGAGCATAAACAAGACTATACTAAAGGGTGACTGGACACAATTCAAAGCTCATGGTTTTCTTGGTGTCAGTGCTGACAAGAACACTATTTATGTTCTGGACATAAATAAAGTTTGTTATGGAATAACATTAGACGGTCGGATTATATTCCACTACCAGAATCAAGAGGCTGATTGGTATTATGGATTGGTAGTTGATAGTGATGGGCTTTACATAGGCACTAGAATCAAAGGTAAATACCAGGTGGAAAAGCTCAACTTCGACGGTGAACGACAAGAAGTGTATTCCATCTTTGGTGATTCCTTTCCATTGAGACTGGTGGAGAACAATCTTGCTGTGTTTCAGCTTGACAACGATAGTATCGGGTTCTATGACTTATTGAAGTAGGAGATCATGAACCATGCTGATAATGGGATACTTATGACACAGGAGAGAATTATCAAAACCTGCTTAGTCCCATGCTTGCTAAATTATATTGAAATTACTGGAGATAGGCGTCAAGAAATATACATAAGAAAACATGCCCATGAAAAGTATACCCCCTTAAACTCCACTTTTAAATAGAAAAAGAAACTGGGGTTTGCAGGGGTAAACTGTTGTTATCTTATTTTTGATCCAAAACATTAATTGTGGTACTCATTAGAACCGCCTCGGCGAGGCGGTTCTAACGTGTAGCCACAATCAATGTTTTGAGCTAAAGCATTATAAGTTTCAAACATTTTCAAATGGAATTTTCAATTTTTATAGCTGCAAAAATCGCTGTATATTGCATGGGCAAGTTTTCGTAATGTATAATACCATTAGATGTGTCTATATGTGCTGAATCTACCAGACATGTTTGATGGTGTTGCATTCGGGATCTTAAAACTCTGACGTGTGTACAATGTATATGATCGTGTTTTAGAACGATATTCTTTTGTCAATATAATGATTTTTCTTTGGTTTATGTTTTACCCAGTATAGAAATGATATAAAATGTTTGTATAGTGAACATACCGTATTCGTTCTAATTAGCGCACATGCTCCAATAAGCGCACACCCTGGTTGTTTTTGAAGAACACATGCATAAGCACACACTGCTCGACTTGCATATTGATAATATTAGTAAAAGAAAGCGTATTAACCGCATTAAAACTTAACATTAAATGGTCAAGCACTATTTTGAAACGATTGGAATACTTAAATGGTACCATGATTGATTATTCTGACATGTTTATTTTATCAGTAAATGCGTTGTTTTGGTTCGTAGTGTGCGCTTATTAGAACGACATTCTGTTACCGTAACTATAATTATTTTTGAAAAGTTAAGCACACTGTGCGCTAATTAGAACGAAAATAACTGACGATGTCATTGTGCTATGGTGGATAGAATTTTATCACTAGGACTTTGAAAAGGTCATTCACTGTACATGTTCGATGGATATTCAATGCAAACCAAAGATACTGCTTCTGTCCTTGCGGTTTCGGTTTTCGGCAAGGAGGCAGCGGTTGAGACATGATTATAGCCTGGCCTCCGGGGTCGTGGCCCTTGTCTAGAATGGTGCGGACAAGGGGTGTGACTGGAGCACTGGGAAATGTAGAAACCTTTACGATCGAGCAAACGACTGGTTGCTCGATCAACCTAAAATAAACTAAAATTCTGGCGAAATAAATGGCAATCTATGTACAGTAAATGGCTTTTTGTCTACCGCAGCACCTTATGTACGATATTGTATATAGTGTTCTTCGAGAATGTGCCATGTCACGAAATAATCTGATTTCCATATCTGAACTTTTTCAACAGGCGCTGTTCTTCTGCATAAGCGACATGTATTTAAAACACATTGGGTCGGTTTGATATCCCATACAAAGCCCCGCAAGTAGAATAGAATACAGATTCTCTCGTGACAGGGCACCAACCTCGAAAATGAAATGTCGCAGAATTGCCATGCTCATACTTACCAGTAAAATGCCTTTTTTCATCATGAATTCTAATGTGTAAATAAAAATGTATTACAATATTCCATTCACAAGTTTTCACAATCACCACGTGGATATCCGAACTCCTCGCATGTACCATAATGTGGCCTATGATCGCACAAGAAAAGCGTGCTAATTACACGCCATATGACCAAACAATATTCTTCCAGTGACAGTGAAAATTTGAGAGTGTCATATTTACTGGCAAATCGATTATATTTTACTTTCTGTTTACATATTGAACTCTTTTCTTCTCTCTCTTCCCCCTCTCTCTCCCTGCCTCTCTCTCTCTCTCTCTCTCTCTCTCTTGTTCGTCCGTCGGTCCCTACCTGTTGGGGTAATACATTAAGCATTGTATCTCCTATTTGAAGCTAGCAAGTTGCTATTATTTATTTCGTATAGTGCTAGTGATTATCAAATTATTTTGCTACTCTTCCCATTCTTCCTTGTTTTACCATCTTTTCTTCATACATTTCTTTTTCTGCCTATTCTGAAACATTTTTTCGAGCATGTTGTACATGTGTAACCGCCATGTAGCCATATGTTGAAGTAACGTATATATATATGCTCATATGTAACTTTGTTATCTGAGCCTTGAATAAAAAGTTTCTTATGTTATGTTATGGTACTTTGACCTTGCCGGTTGACCTCACGTGACAAAGTTTTATAAACACAAGAAAATGGACACCGCCGTATTTGTTTTATACATTTTTCAGTGTATTGTGAAGCAGGGGTCATATATTGTTTACCATCAAAGTGTCGCATAATTGAAAACATGCAAATTTAAAGTCCAATTCGCATGCGCAAAAAAATACACGCGTGTAAATATACTCCGGTGTGTATTTATACTCCGGTGTGCAAATCAACCTGAGAGTAAATTTAAATTGCGTTCGCATGGGTTTTATCGCCAGGAGTATTTTTGTAGGTAAATTGATCATTTCTGGATTAAAACCTGTTCATTTAAGTTTTCTGTATTTGCAAAACAAGAAGAGGCTGCTTCAAGGTGTTCATGCAGACTTTGGCAGCAGAGGGGAATCAAGTAATGGTCAGGCTTAACCTTAGCAGTTATACAGTTCCCTTTTTTCATCCTTTCACAAG
Organism: Rugalucina vietnamica; assembly: GCA_964017185.1. Lineage (NCBI taxonomy): Eukaryota > Metazoa > Mollusca > Bivalvia > Lucinida > Lucinidae > Rugalucina > Rugalucina vietnamica. Next base: position 11,737,517 of record OZ024881.1, on the reverse strand, counting down.
GAATTACTATTAAAATGCCCCAAGAATCCTAACCAAGAATGATGAAGAAATAGTGTGGCTGTTTGCACTCCATATGATCTTAAATGTTATGAATGGCAATAAACTCTTATTTAGCAACAATGTCCACAGTTTCAGCAACTGTCATATAATCAGTTAGGAACAAAAAATGAGAAAATTCGTTATCTAAAAGCAGAATATTGACTTGAAATAAAAATACTCATGGGTAAATTTTACTTTGCGTTCGCATGGGACATAATAGTAAATTTACACGTGTGTATTTGTAAAAATAAAATTTGCATCTGGTCAGACCCAGGAGTAAATTTACCCATATGTAAATATACTCCGGTGTGTATTTGCGTTCGCATGCGCCATTTACTTACCCCGAGTAAAATTTGCACACCGGAGTATATTTACACGTGTGTATTTTTGGCGCATGCGAATTGGACTTAAGTAGTCCAATCATTAAATGTTTATCTATGTCAGAGGTCAATCGAAACGGTCAAAGTATTTTTGTAAAATAGTATGTGAATTTATAATGTTTACTGTAATATTTGCGATTTTTTTTTATTCAGTTTAACGTCCCTTTCAAGATTATTTCAGCTCATATGAGACGGGCCAATCAGTAGGTGGGGCGAAAACGGGAGAACCCCGAGAAAAAACACCTGACACACCCGCAAGCAGAACTTGGCTTGTATCACATGAGGCCAGAGCGGGGCTCGAACCCACACCAGACACAGCGGTGAGATGATCGAATAGCTAATTGCGTTAATGAAATATCAGCGCTGTTAACCACTCGGCCACGGGGGTCGCCGTTTGCGAATTGTAAATATGGCGTGTTTAAAGATCACTTTTGGTTCCGATTTTCCTTAACTATACAGTAAAAACGGGACAATGCTTGTCATGGGATGACGACAATAAAACTGACTATGATTATTGAAATATGAGCCGACGCATTAGAAAACCAACAATCTGCATGTGCGAAAACAAAGGCGCAGATCAGCTTCGCAGTAACTGCAAAGCTGATCATCGCCTTTGTTTTCGCTGCACATCTAGTACAATTCTTCTTCTTCTTCTTCTTCTTCTTCTTCAATCCTAAGTTTCAAGCATCTAGCCCTTTCTTCTGTAACTGCACAGGTCGGTTTGTGTCGGATTTGGTCGGAAACCCAAATTGTTGGTTTTCCCATGCGTAGGCTCATATACATGTAGTTGAAAAAAATTATACTGATAGTTCAAGATGCATGGTAATAAGGCTTTACTATTTTTTGCTCGAACAGGTAAATAACGGTAAATAAATGCAATATGTAGAGGCGAACTCTAAAACTTGGGATAGCTTTGCACATTGAAACAAGCAATGATATTTAAAAGTTTGCAGTAGATGTCATACGTCGATATTGTTTGTTTATAAAGGTTTCCTTAGATCTATAAACGATTTCTTAATTTAGAAACGTAAACAGTATGTATACATTAAAACCGCCTCGCCGTGGCGGTTCTAATGAGTACCCCCAATCTAAGGTTAAGAGCAAAAATGAGAAAAAGAGGTATACCTTGTAAACTCCAGTTTTACTATATGAAACTGGGGTGTTAAGGGATACATATTGCAGGGACATGTTAGCGTAATGATGTTGGAACCTGCCATGTACATTGCTTATTTTTTCTAATTTTGTTTTTCGCTTCATTACATCAGCTGCGACGCG